>JANRMT010062802.1:5433117-5447066 GCA_026402145.1 Polypterus bichir lapradei | reverse complement strand
TATCTATCTATCTATCTATCTATCTATCTATCTATCTATCTATCTATGTGCCTTTGTAACCCTGAACTGGAGAATATTGGACACAGCTGATGAGTGAATCAATTCATGGTAGTGCTCACCATAAAAGGTGCCCTCTCATTTATCCATTTGTGACATCATATTCTCAAGTTCAAAGTTGCACAGTTGGACAACAATGTGCCAGTGCATCACAGGGCATGCTTACTCGCTCAGGGCCATACACGTCTATCCAGGTAGCACCATGCATGAGATGTCTAGTAGTGTCCATGTGACCTTCTGCTTCTTGGGACTTGGAGGGCTTGTGTGTGTGTGTGAGAGAGAGAGGAGCATTTGGGACAGGTGGGTGATTGTGAAGCGTATGTTCTGTGTCACTATGCCCACTTGAGATATGCAGGTCTTCATTGTGAGCTTCTAGACCTGTTGCCTCATTGCCCATTTTCCAATGTTGGCCAGCACTGCGGGAGTAGGAGGACAGTCACAGATGGGAGGCTTTAACGAGATGTTGGCTCCTATGCTGAACAAGTTTGGCTTTCTTCCAGCTGTTCTTTTTTTCTTCTCCTTTGCTACTAGAAGCAACAAAATGGCTTTAGTGGGATCGGCATGCTAAGTCACGCCGCACTGGGGATTAGCGGGCAGGCCTCCTGGACGTGTGTGAGTGTGCGATGGAAACTCTGCGCTCATGCGAACGAGCAGAGCTGGAGTCGGCAGTTCGGGGCAGGCGGCGCTTTGTTATCTCACAAGCTAGGAATCTGTGAAGACAAAGCAAGAGACGCACCTGTGAGGCAGCCCCTGCCAACACAAGGGCCGGACGCTCAAGGGGTCACAGGGAGCAAATGCCCGCAGTAAACAAGAGCCGCTGCTCACCACCCAGCGGTCAGAACCAAACAGAACGTGGGGGAGCTGTCTGAGTGTTTATTGATATAGCGCCTTTTAATTTTAACATGAAAGCGCCTTTCTCAACACTATGTCCCCAAATTCTCACTTACTCAGCACATTCAGTACTAAATATGTGCACTTCACACCATTCATTGTCAGCCCTTTTATCATTTAGTGCCTTTAACAATCAAATATTATAACTAAATATGACATAAATATTATTAATATACTGCTCTTCAGAACACTTTCAGCCTCCTTGCTATTCAGTATTTATTCATTCTCAACCTTAATTATAAGCATTTTTATTCATTTATTGCCTTTCACTTAATTGAAAGTTGTGTATTTGTAATACAGTGCCTTTCAATACACTAATAATTAACCATTTTATGAATATAGTGCCTTTCACAGCAGTAACAGCTATTTCAACACAGTGCCATTCTCCACGTCAGCTGTATAATTAATATAGTGCCTTTCACAACACTGTCGATCACCTGTTTAATAAAGTGCCATTCTGAACTTTAATAACAGTCAGATGTTTCATTAATATAGTGCCTTTCATAACTTTATCAATCACCCATTTAATATAGTGCCATTCTGAACTTTAACAGTGGGCTCTTTTATTAATGTAGTGCCTTTGACTACACTGGCAGTCGGCCTTCGTATTACTGGAGTGCCTTTCACAATGTTAACGGTCAGCAGTTTTATTAATATAGTGCCTTTCACAACTGTATCAATCAGCTGTTTTATATTGTGCCATTCTAACCTTTAACAGCTTTTCATAACGTTGACAATCAGTCTTCTCATTAATGTCGTGGTTTTCACAATATGGCAGTAACAGCTGCTTTAATCCAGTGACATTCTCCACTTTAACACTAAATGATTTTAATAATATAGTGCCTTTTAATACACTAGCAATTAACCATTTTATGAACACAGTGCCTTTCCCAGTATTAACAGCTACTTTAATAAAGTGTCATTTTGCACGTCAGCTGTTTTATTAATATAGTGCCTTTCACAACACTGTCAGTCACCCGTTTAATATAGCGCCATTCTGAACTCTAGCAGTGGGCTGCTTTGTTGGCTGTCGGCCTTCTTATTACTGGAGTGTCTTTCACAATGTTAACAGTCAGCTGTTTTATTAATCTAGTGCCTTTCATAACTTTATCAATCACCCGTCTAATATAGTGCCATTCTGAACTTTAACAGTGGGCTCTTTTATTAATGTAGCGCCTTTGACCACACTGGCAGTCGGCCTTCTTATTAACCTTGTCACACTTTTACAACTTTAACTCTCAGCCTTTTTCTTAATATAGTGCCTTTCACTACACTAACAATACGCCTATTTTATTCATACATTGCCTTTCACGTCACTAATGGCTATTTTAAGGTAGTGCCATTCTTCACTTTAACAATCAGCAGTGTTATGAATATAGCGCCTTTCACAACACCACCAATCACCTGTTTATTGTAGTGCCATTTTGCACATTCGCAGTCGGCTGTTTTATGATTATAGTGCCTTTCAGCACACTGGCTCATCAGTATTATGGTTTTCACTACCTTGACATTAAGCCCTTTTATCAATGTAGCGCCTTTCACATCAACAATCCACCTTTTTCCTTAATGCCGTGTTGTTTTATTCCAGTTATTT
This sequence comes from Polypterus bichir lapradei, assembly GCA_026402145.1. Classification (NCBI taxonomy): domain Eukaryota; kingdom Metazoa; phylum Chordata; class Cladistia; order Polypteriformes; family Polypteridae; genus Polypterus; species Polypterus bichir. The sequence continues at coordinate 5,444,524 of JANRMT010062802.1, read as the reverse complement.
TATCAGTGTGACAGCCCCTCTGTCAGCTCCCACGCCCAGCCTCCTTGATGATATAGCGCCTTTCCTAACCTCAACTCTTGCAGTAGTCGACATGGACAGCTCGTCTCATCTTCACTTAATGCTTTGTTTATCACAATCGACAGGTCTGAAGAGTTGGAACTCGGAGGACGGAGCAAGTGGGGGGCTTACTGGGGCTGGTTGGGAGGCTGAACACGTATGTAAAACAGTATTGGAGATCACCAAGCATAAACGGACTTGACATTTTTGGAAAAGCTGACTTCACTTGGACTTGTGTGTGTTTTCGCTGCTGTACCTTCAAAGAGGGCTGCGCTGCAGTGCTGATGATGTCCGCCTGTCTCCAGTTCTCATTTCCAGTGTTTAGCCTGAAAGCGCTGACCACCGGTTACTAGCCTTACTTTGGGGGGCATTGCACTCGGCTGCCTGGCATGTTCAGCAGCACCCCCCTTTATGCCTCAATCCCGAGCCTGACGCCTCTTTGTAGTCAGATATCTGGGCTATCCCATAACTAAATACTCAAGGGGGGCTCGCATTAGGCAGCCTGGCACATAGCTCCTTGGGCACCACTAGACAGACCACTTGACTCCTAAACACCAACAGAGCATGCAGTCTCAAGATGCTGTAACTGAGACCCTAGAGTGCCATTTAGGTAGCTGGTCACATTTTCCTGCCCGTTTACTCCTTTTCAAGTTCGCAGGAAATCCAAATATATTCCGGGCAGTGGCAGCAGCCATCCCACCATTGGATGCCCATCATTGGCAGGGCACAATCAGCTAAACTTGAACTTGGTATTCACTCACACTTAGCCAGCTTAAATTTGCCATCTCTGTACTCAGAGGATAGTCACGTCTACATGGGGAGAACACGCAAACTCCACATATAAAGTGAGCAGATTTGGAGTTGAACCCGAAACCCTGAAGCCATGAAATGAGCAGAAGTGCCAACCACTGTGCCAACACTTGTGGCACCTCCCTCTGGCCCAGTGTGGGGTGGACTGGCGTTACATTCAAGGGAGGCTCCTGAAACTGACATGAAATTCATTAAATGAAATGAAGGCATAAAAACGCCTAACAGGTAACATTGAGAAAGGCGCTATATGAAGAGAAGGGCATGTGAATAAAAACTGGCCATTTACATTTTTCATGTAGTGTCTTTATAAACACCACCATCCAGGCTTTAAATTTGTGCCAATTTTACCTTCCCGTGCCTTTTCTGCTATTGGCACCTCTTGTGGCTCCTTTTGCCCCCCCTCTCATGCCACTCCTAACATCTTCATCCGTTTGCTCCTCTGAATGCCCGCAGGCTGGCGGTTGACTCTGGCCAGTCCACTGTCCGTCCTGTGCCAGCCATTCCAGTTTGTGTTTTGACTTTGACTTCACTGCCACCCACGCCGTGTCCCCAGATGCCAGCTGAGTTTCTTCACAGTGCCGGGTGCACACACACACACACACACACACACACACGTGGCCTTTGGAGATTTTTGGCTGCAGGAATAAAAAGGTTAAAGGTCATGTCCTGCAAGACAGCCTCGGCCTTCAAGTATTTCCCGTCATGAAATTTGCTGTGGGCAGCACCTCCAGATTTGAGTGACCACTTCCACATGTCTTTGGCGGGCGCAGGCATCTCATTGTGTCCTTGAAGGACTTTTTTTGGAATCACGAGGTTTTTTTTTGGGGGGGGGGGGGGTTGTTATGGTGGGATTGTCGGAATCTCTGGCAAGTCAGCGACACGTTCATTCCCGGCTCATACTTGTATCCGTGAGGTTCTCTAAAGGCCAACATGTTGTGTGATTTAAATTGGCACCGTGTCATCCTTGAGCGAGCACCAACTCAAGTGTGGCCCCGTTTGATGCCAGCAATCAATGCCCTGTGAGACTCTGTGTGTGTTGGGAGCCAGAAGGATCCCCATCCAGATTACATTTTATCTTGTCAGTGTGACGCAGCAAGAGACCACCCATTGAGACGCGGACCCCCTGTGTGGCATAACAGAAAATGACCGTGAAGGACCCCCGAGATCAGAGTTTAGTTGAGTCTCATTTCTGCCAGCATAGTAAGGGTTACACATCAAAAGGTTTCCATTTGGGACCCTCAGCGAATCCCAGTTGGAATTGTGCTTCACACGCTGACTCGCTGTGTGGCGTAACTGGAAATGGCCCTGATGGTCCCCAGTTTATAACATCAGTAAGACTTCCTTTCGAGCCCCTCAGTGTGACTCTCTGGTGGATCCCAGTTCAAGTCACACTTCAGGTACTCGGCTCCCTGTGTGGCTCAACAGGAAATCTGTTTTGGGGGCAGTAGGATCCGAGTTCACGTTGCAGTTGTGTCTCATCGTGTGCATGAAGGGTTAAACACCGGTAGGCTTCCTTCTGGGTCTGTTATGGTGGCTCTCTGAAGGACCCCCAATTGAAATTTGAATTCCTGTTCTGGTTACCTGTGTGGCTGAATGGGCAATGGCTGCAAAGGACCCCAGTTCAAAGTCTAGCTGAGTCCAGCATAGAAAGGGTTAAATATCAGGCGGTACTCCATTTGGGACCCTCAGTACGGCTGCCCAGGGGATCCCAGTTTGTACTTCAGATACCGACGTCCAGTGTGAAATATTTTTTTAAAAGTCACTGGTATCCAAGATCAGGTTCCAGTTGAGTGTCATTTTTCCAGAGTAGGACAGGCTTAACAACAGGGGCTTCTGTTTTGGGACCCTTAGTGTGGCTGTCTGGAGGGTTCCGGTTCAAACTTGACCTCAGGTATTGACGTGTGGTGTGGCTCAGCTGGAAATGACCTTGAAGGACCCCGGTTCAAATTCAAGTCGAGCCAGTCAATAAAGGGTTACACAGTAGGAAGCTGTCTCCTTTTGGGACCCTAACTGTGGCTTGCTGGGCACATCAGGAGCCATGAGGACCCCCCAGTTCAGATTTCACTTGTGCTCTTGACCCGTTTGCTCATTTCACATTTCTGACTCCTTTTTTTAGCACTTTGGATGGATGGGAGGCAGGAGGACCCCGATTCAAATTCCACATCATCCTCTCCAGGGGGTCACAGAGACAGTTTGGACTGCCCTGATTGGTGGGCCGGTTGGCAGGGAGGGTACTGAGGCTGTTTGACTTCAAGTGGGCCTGAAGGATTGCAGTTCTAATTCCAGGTTACCTAAAGATGTGGCTCAGTCAGTGATGGTCCTGAAGCCGGTGGGCTACCAGTTCAGATTTCAGTTGCATGTAATCCAGTATGTAAACGATCAAATACCAGGGGGCTCCCAGTTCAGAAGCTCGCTGCCTACATGGGTCAGCAGGAGACCCCTTTGGAGTAGGAGGCTGTCTGTTCAAATTCCAGTGGAGTCTTAATACCTCTTGCATGTAAAGTGTTAAACAACAGTAGGCTCCCAGTTCAGAAACTGCCTGCCTGTCTATGTGAGTCAGTGGGAGACCCCTTGGAAGTTGGAGTCTCAATACCTCCATTGCCTCTCAGTTTAGAAGCTGACTGGCTATGTGACTTAATGGGAGCTCAAGGTTCAAATTCCAGTTGAGTCTCATATTAAACACCAGGGGGCTCCCAGGTGAGACAGGGAGACCCCATTGAAGTCTGGAGGCCCCAAGTTTAAATTCCACTTCCTTCTCAATATCCTCCAAAAGGGTCAAATGGCAGGAGGCTCCCAGTTCAGAAACTGGCTGTCTAGGTGGCTCAACAGGAGACCATTTTATTGCCTGAGGGCTCCAAGTTGAAATTCCAGCTTACATAATTAAGCGACTCAGTGTGTGATAGTCCTGAAGCCGGTGGGCTCCCAGTGTAGGATTCAGTTACATGTAATCCAGTATGTAAAAGGGTCAGACACCAGAAGGCTACCAGTTAAGAAGTTGGGCCACCCTTTATAGCTCAGCAGGAGACACTTTGATCTGGAGGCTGCAGGTTCAAATTCCAGTTGAGCCTCATTACTTCTCTTGTATAAAACATTAATCACCAGGAGGCTCCCAGTTGAGAAGCTGGCTGTTTAGGTGGCTCAACAGGAGACTCATTTTAAGTCTGGAGGCTCCAAGTTCAAATTCCAGCTTACATGACGATGTGATTCAGCTGGTGGGCTCCCAGTTCAGATTTCAGTTGCTTATAATCCAGTATGTGAAGACTGCCAGTGTGGCTCAATGGAAGACAATGTTAAAGTTTGGAGGCTCCCAGTTCAAACTCCAGTTGAGTTCCAGTGCCCACAGTGCATAAAGGGTCAGAAGTCAGGAGGCTACCAGTTCAGAAGCAGAGTGCCCATGTGGGTCAGTGGGAGACACCTTTGATGTGTGGGGGCCCCAGTTTAAATTCCAGTTTAGTCTCATTACTTCCAGTGGCTCCAAGTTCAGGAACTGGCTGCCTAGGTGGTTCAGTGAGAGACAGTTTTAATGTCTGGAGGGGCTCCAGTTTCAAATTCCAGTCGAGTCTCAATACCTTTAGTGTATAAAGGGTTAAACACCAGGAGGATCCCAGTTCAAATGATAGTTGCTCATCTTGTGGCTCACTGTGCTACATGAGAACTGGGAACACATTGGTACTGAGTTCAAATCCCATTTCAGCTGTGCAGCAAGCTGAATACTGTATTGAAGGTTATGGTATGGAGAGCCACCCACCGGCACCGTTACCCACTCCTGGATCCATCATGGTGACCAACGCGCCGAGTGGACATCACCCATACCTGTAGGCCAGCTGCAGATGACAATAGCAGTGCCCTCTAGTGTGTGAAGTCGCTAGTGAAAATACGTGCAGGGTCCTGATTCCAGTGCAGCTTAAGCATTATGACCAGCAGGGTGCTCCAGTGAGGAACCAAAAGTGATGTTTGACACTTTGGACAAGACATCTAATGGACATCCTTGAAGTGTTAGACGAGTCCTGCAGGTGGCGCTATTTAATTTATAGACATAACTTAAAGAAACTCAAAACACAAAGACTGGTTTCGTCTGCAGAAGGTGCTAAAGCATCCATCCATCTGTCCAGTTCAGGTAAAGGGCGCAAGGCAAGTGGCAACCTAGGAATAAGAACTGGGCAAATTAAGTGTCGGAATTGAGCTATAAGAACCCAGTGGGGAGGGGGTCTGCGGCTGGACTGTCTTTGGGGTCCTACTTGTGCCGACTGCACCAGGGGCTTTATGTCACATTGTGTACTTTCATTTTATGCTGTGTACCACACTTGGGGCACTAAATCAGTTTCTTCACTGGGTGTTGGGAAGCAAGACAGGAGGACCAACCAGTTTCAGAGACTGGAAGATGTGTGAAAGTGTAAGGGTCTTGCAGTGTGGTGCCAGCAGTGCCCCCTGATTAGGGGGCTTCAGATCTTGACTTGAAAACATATGGCGAGCCATGGTGGGTTGAATGGCCTCCTTCTTGAGTGTTTTGCACCCAAGCTTTGTTATTGGCTACAGACATGGCTGGATGTGTGGCACACTGAGTATGAAATTGCAGTAAGTGTGGCACATTGGTTGGCATTACTACCTCACAGCTTTAGAGACCTGGGTTCAAATATGCTCCCTGTGTGGAGTCTGCATGTTCTCCCAGTGTTTTTGTGGGTTGTAAATCTAACACCCTGATTCCCTTAAAGCCCCCTCCCACCCCAAACATTCCCAATGATAAGTACATCAGGTCATCTGGGGACATTAAGTTGGCACACTGTGATATGCCAGTGCCCCATGCTGCCCGGGTAGGCCCCTCAGCTGGCTTAAGTGGGTCTGATGATGGATGGAAGTTAAAATAAAAGAATGCACTGGTAGAGGAGCGGTGCTTTCATCACACACTTAGTTGGATTGCTGTGGTGAGGGGGGGCCTCCAGGCGCCAAACTGCTTATTGTCCAGCCCCCCCGTCACCTCCCCCTCCGCTGCATTACATCACAGGGTAGCTGATTGAATACATTAAATAAAACAAAACGTCTTTTTCCTAAATGAGCGTCTTGAGTTCATTTTATTAATCCTTATCTGCCATGAAGATGACTGAATGGAAAGAGTCGGAGAGCCCCCCGCACCCCCCCAGCTCCCCCCCCGCACCGCGTCTGCTGCCAAAGAATAACAAGAGACGATTGTGTTACCTTAGGAAAAGCAGCCATGAGTGTCAGCGGGATGTGCCCAGGGACCGGGCAGCGAGGGCAGCTCACAACTGCAGTGTTTATGTTCTGCAGGCACAGTTCAAAACAAGTCAGTCATTATGTTATATAGCGCCTTTCATAATGTGCCAGGAGAGCCAAAGAGGCCATCCACCATATGCTTAGAATGAGCAAGGCTGGCGAAAGACAGGGGCTTCCGCAAAAGCCTTAAGAACAGAGAGTGTGCAGGGTGAGATGGGGGGCCAGTGGCCCTCAAGCAGTGCAGGGGGCTTGTTATGGACTGGGCATAAGCATGGGGGGGGAGGGGGGGCAGTGACACAGGAAGTTATGTGTCATCGTGTGACTCCGCAGTTTCTGAGTACAGTTAGGACTGATTTGGTACCGTATATAGAGCGAGGGGTTGGATCATGCAGGAACCAAGGGTACCATTATAGTGCTTTTACAGCCCTCTGTTATATAGCGCCTTATCTATCTATCTATCTATCTATCTATCTATCTATCTATCTACTGCCTAACACATCTTTATATATTGCCTAGTCCTTTAGATATCTCTTTATTATATAATGTCTTTCATATCTATCTATTATATAGCGCCTTTCACATCTATCTATCTATGCCTTACACATCTTTGTATATCACCTAGTCCTTTAGATATATTTTATATATATTATTATATAGCGCCTTTCCTGTGTATCTTTCTCTGTGTCTTTAATATAGCTCCTTACTTGTCTTTTTACATCATCAGTACCCACACATACACATTCTTGCATGCCCAATGTGGGCCGGTCCAGTGGACTGCTCAACATGAAATGGGGCGTCAGCGGTGGGATTTTTCCTAAGCAGCTTTTCTAGCCCAGCAGCCCCTCGGCTGGGTGTCCACAACCTCATTATTGATTTTCTGATCCGTGCAGTTTATGAGACTGAGTTCTGCTTTCTGCTCTTTGTGGCAGGACAGACACCTTTGTTGAACACCCCACTGCCGCCCCCACCCCCTTGTGTTCGGGGTCTGATCCGATGGCTGAGGGGCGCCTGAGATGTTTTCTTGCCCTTTTCTGGGGTCCGTGTTTATCTTCCTGTAAGACGTCGCCGGGCTCATTCAGACTTTGGCCCGTTGTTCTTGGTGGTTGCGAGGGGGGTCTGAGGGTCAGGGGGCTGGGGGTCAGTCTTCTTTAAACGGAAGTCCTCTTTCATCCATCGGCCATTCCTTAGGTGATTTTTTTTCCACATGTTCAGCCCTTCTACTTTATGTTGCCTTTGAACTCCTAATGAACTTCACCACTCGGCAGCGTCTGCTGAAATCCTAAAACTGGGTTTGCGACCAAAAATGGAGACGAGTTGAAGTCCCAGATATTCTGATAAATGGTTTGCAGGGCTGGCAGACTGGGTGGCATGGCCGGCCTCTGGAGCAGAGTTAGAAATGCTGTTTCCCGACAGATCCAGGAGGGGGCGTTCTCACTCGGTCATAGAATTAGGATACTGAGAGATAAACAAAGTGGCGTGTGTGCCGTTTATTCACCTGCATGCTTTGTGTTTAATGACCCCTTGGGTTTGTAATGAGTGGGAGGCGCTATATAAAGAGGCTGACTCCTATCTGGTGGGTGCTGTCGCGCTTTATTTTTTGGATCGTCAACTTTTTTATGATCATCTCATAAATCAGTTGGTCGCCATTTTATAGTCTCAAGGCAGAATCAGCTACTCTTTAATTAATATAGCGCCTTTCACAGTGACAAGCTGCTCCAATAGAATTGGGAGCAGAAGTGAAAGGAAACTGAAATCCAGACTTTTAAGAAAACAAGTCAAGCATTTCTAATAGTGCCTTTCAGAGTGACCACCCTCAAGCACCGTGGCAAGGCCACCACAGCAACCACGAGTGACCCTCATAAAATGATATGCGGGGGGCAGCATGTTAGCTCATCGTTCTGAGGAGGCTTAGCTTTGAATGCCAGTCTGCTTACGGTGGCATTTTCTTTTTCTCTGTGACCCTGTGGCTTTTCTGCTCAAATGCCAACTCTAAATACACTCTGTGTGTGTTTGTGTGCCTTGCACAGGACTGGAACCATCTCCAGAGTTGGCACTAAATTGGATTACACAGTAGCTGCGTATGTTGGTGGCAGTGTGAAGCAGACCGAGGCAGTCATTACTTCAGAGGTGGCAAGGCACTATATAAAATGAACACGGATTGCGCTTCTTTATTTCTGTCGCTGGCATTCACAGGACTGCCCTCTCTCTCTGTAACTGTGGGCTTGAGTGCACTTCTCTTGTGCCAGTGCGGGTGTGTGAAGAAGCGGCCCGTCTTGCTGTGAGCTGACATCCTATCCAGATTTGGTTCCTGCATTGCTCCCGATGCCACTGGGGTGGGCTCCAGCCCGCTCCCCCTTCCACACAGAGAGGGAGTAGTACTAACTTGAAAATCAGTCATTCTTTATGTGACATAGCGCCTTTCACAACAGGCCTTGTCACACTTAAGGTCATTCAAGCAGAATATTTCATGCATTTATTTACTTTTGCAAGTTTCGGTCGGTCTGCTGGGGACAGTAAGACCACGTCACAGACATGGAGCCCCACAGACCAGTTCAGTCACTCGGTATCTTTTTGTAGTGGTCTTCACGCTGTGTGGTTGGGACCCTATGAAAGGCGCTATATTACATTTACATTTACCTGTTTGGCTGATGGAGACTTACAGCGTTAGAGCTCAGGCAGGTAAAGTGACCTGCTCGGGGTCACACTGTGCACTACACAGCCTGCACAAATGGACTCATTGAGACCCCCTTGTTTTATTTGATCAAATTCTCGCTGATGTTTTCTTTGATTTCTGTGAAAGGAGCAAAATAAAAAAAAAATGAGTTGACTGCGTTTTCAGATTTTTTTTTTTTGTTATAGGTGTTCCCCTTGTTTTCAACACAGGATGCCATAGTGCATATAGGGTCTGGACACCCAATCCCAATGTGCTGCCAGTTCAATCCCCAGTTTTTTAAGACTTGCAATGGAAAGGCGCTATGATAAACAAAAGAACGTTTGAAATCTTTATTAATTTTTTTATTTTTCAGATTTTCTGGTTTGAATGTTTTGACTTTTTTCACACAACTTTTCTTCCAGTTTTTTTTTTTTCCTTTTTCTCCTGTGCCCATCCAATTTTCACATTTTGGGAAACCATTAATTCCTTCCATCTTAAACAAGCGGGCCTTTTCTCCCAAACTCAGGCTGGGGTTTCAACCAAGACAACCACAGCAGGACGCCTGCCACATGAGCTAATATGGCAGGAATGGAGCAGCTGGTCCGCCAGAGTGGATCTTCGGTCGGCACAGCGACATTTTGGGTTATGGTGGGGGGGCAGCTAGTGTGGCTTGAGTAGCACTTCTGGGTTTCGGGGACAAGCAAGCCGGCCAGGCAGCCATCCACGTCTCCTCTTAATCAGAATCACCTTTGGAGAGACGATAACGACGGAGCCGAGGAATTTATAGGTTGGAAAATTCCATCTAAGAGGCTGGCTCTGGAAATTATTTTCATTTATTGCTTCCTCGAGGCTCACTCACAGAAGTGAAAGACACGTCTCACTCCAGTGCCCCAGTATGGAAAATGTTTATGCAAATGAGCTCATATAGCACCGGATGATAACAAGGTGACCTGAGCCTCAGAATCGGCGGCACCGGAGCTCTACGCCAAAGTCCTTCTATGTGGCTGTCTGTGTCTCCACTGCGCTTGGCACCTTTCAGAGTAAGGACCCTCCGTCCTTTCACTTCAGAGTAACCAGTGGCAGCAGCAGAGCAAACACTGGGCAGGGTGAAAGGAAATAAGAGCACAGAATGGCTGACCAACAAATCAACTCCCACAAGCACAGGGACAGTGGGCAAGCAAACGGGCAGAGGGTTAGATTCAGCACCTCGGATCTGGGAGGAAATGGCGCTAACCACTGTGCCACCTTGCTGCTCATGACATCTGATGGCATTAATCCAATAGACATTTGTTGCAAATTCCATCTGGAGAGTGAATGGGCTGATGTTCAGATTGAAGATTGTTCAGATAGGCAGGAAATGCTAGAACCAGTGTGCCAGCCTACCAGCCATGCCATCACATGGCACTAATCCAACAGACATGAGTAGAATAAGTAAATTCAACCTAAACAGTAGCCAAGCTAGGAATTGAATTCAGTGCCCTAGAACTGTGAGGCTGTGGCACTAAACAATGTGCCAGCCTGCTGCCCATGCCATCACATGGCACTATTCCAATAGACATGTGTTACAGATTACATTGAGAGAGTGTCTGGGCTGATGTTCAGATTCAGGACCCTGGAGCTGTATGACAGCAGTGTTAACCAGTGTGCCAGCCTACCAGCCATGCCATCGCATGGCACTAATCCAACAGACATTAGTAGAATTAAGTAGATTCAACCTAAAGAGTAATCGAGCTGAGAATTAAGTTCAGAGCCCTGGAGCCTTGAGGCACTCGCACTAAACAATGTGCCCCCCTGCTGCCCATGCCATCACATGGTAGTAATTGAACAAACATTGCAAAATCCATCCAGAGAGTGATGGGGCTGACATTCAAAATCAGGACCCTGAAGCTGTGAGACACTGGCACTACACAATGTGCCACCCTGCTGCTCGTGCCATCACATGGCATTATTCCAACAGACATGTATTACAAATTCTATCCAGAGAGTGACGGGCTGATGTTCATATTTAGGACCCTGGAGCTGTTAGGCAGCTGATAACCGCAGTGCCAGCCTACTGCCCATGCTGTTGTATGGCATTAATCCAACAGACATACGGGTAGAATGTGCAAACTCAGCCTAAAGAGGAACCAAGCTGATATCTGATTTCAGGGCCCTGAGGCTATGAGGCATTGCTACCCCGATGCCCATGCCTTCACTTGGCACTAATCCAACAGTCATTTGTTACAAATGTCATCCAGAGGAGGAATGGCTGATGTTCGTTCATATTCAGGACCCTGGAGCTGTAAGGCAGCAGTGCTAACCAGTGTGCCACCCTGCTGCCCATGTTATCATATGACACTAATCCAACAGACATGGGGAGAATAATGAGCAAACACAAGCTGGGATTTGAATTCAGAGCCCTAGAGATGTGAGACACTGGCACTAAACAGTGTGCCACCCTTCTGCCCATGCCTTCACATGGCAGTAATGTAGCAGACATTGTAGCAAGTGCAAACTCTATCCAGAGAGTCATGGCATTGATATTCACATTCGGGACCCTCAAGCTGTAGGGCTCTAGCATTAAGCAATGTGCCACTCTGCTGCTCATGGCATCACATAGCACTAATCTAAAAGACATGGGTAGAATAGTGAGCAAACACAAGCTGAGATTGGAGTTCA
>JANRMT010062802.1:5417704-5433107 GCA_026402145.1 Polypterus bichir lapradei | reverse complement strand
TCAGAGCCCTGGAGATGTGAGACACTGGCACTAAACAGTGTGCCATTTTGCTGCCCATGGCATCACATGGCACTAATCTAACAGACATGAGTAGAATAGTGAGCAAGCACAAGCTGAGATTAGAGTTCAGAGCCCTGAGGCAGACGCACCAACTGCTGCACCACAAAGTGAACAATGACAGCATTATAAAGGTGGCAGCCACGCGTGGCGTTTCCCCTTCAGTCCTGTTTTTGCCAGGCTGAGTTAACTCCTTCAGGTGAAAAATATTCCTTCAGGGTGCTGGCAAACAAACTTGGCCACAATCCGAAGATGACGCCCAAGCGGGCTGCTGATTCATGTCATAAAATAAGACACATTCGTCGTAAAAAGTAACAGGTGTGGGTGTAAATCAGGCAGGGGGCACACGGGCAGTGCATTCGGATGGTGACTCCTCATCAGATATGAGTGATACTGAACCTGCAGTTTCATAAGGCTTAGGGGTTGTGCACTGACTGGGTTGAGACAGGGTTGCGTCTGAGGGACCCAACACGATGTGTTAAAAGGTCGCCTGCAAGGTCCTCTTACTTTTCCTTATCCACGTGTGCGGATGTCACCCTCTTTCAGCTGGCACGTTTCTGGTTAAAAGTCACCTTCGTGTTTGATTTTTCGCTGGTAACACATGTTCTTCTGGTCCTTTTCCTTGTAAAGTTGCTAGAGATCCATCCTGGGCATGATACCCGCTTCATGTCTCAGAGTATCTTGTACCCTGCAAATCGAGATGTTATGACCTTCAATGGCTTTTACGTGATTTTGTGGCGATTTGAAGAACCACTCAGGAGGTCTCAAGTTGCGGTCCCTCCAGTGCCTGACCTCACCTCTCTGTCCTTCATGGCACCCGCTCTGTTTAGATACTTAACATCGACCGTCCACCATCTATTGATTGTCCATCTTAGACTTTGTTGTTCCTTATGGACCCTTCACCAGCACTCGGTCACTGTGTCCCCTGATGACCTTGCTCCCATATTTTATCCAGTCCTCACCCATTAATTCCTTACCTCTTTGCTTCTCTTATTGTTCTCCTGTTCCTCCGTCCCCTCTGTTGTACTTTGTAGGACCTCCTGAGCTCTTCAGGAAAACCTTATCACCTCTTCCTCCTCCTCCTTTTATCTCTCAGGTGCCCTTTTGTTTCTTTCTGCTCACGATTTCCTCATTGGGTGTTCTTGATCCCTTCTATGTGTACCCCCACCATTGTCTTTTGATTATGCCTCTTGGACCCCCCCTGTGCCTTCCACCCACCCTGAGCCTCACCTCCTCCTTTGTCTGCTGATGTCCTTCCCATTCCCACCTTCATGATTCCTCACCTATCTGGCTCTCTTATCATTTTCCTTTTCCTCCTTCCTTTGGTTATCCATGTTGGACTTTGAAGGACCCCACCCCAGAGCCTTTCGCCCACCCCTACCTTTGTTTTGTTCTTTGTCTGCTGATCCCCATGCTGTTCTGATGTCTTTCCTGTTCCTTCCTTCATAATTCCCCCCAACTGTTTGCTTCTTTTGCTTTCCTTCTCCTCTTTCCATCCCTCTTAGACCTTCTGAGCCTTTTGCCCACCCTGAACTTCATCTCCTCCTGTGTCTACTAATCCCCTCACTGCTCTGATGTCCTTCCCATTCTCTTATAGTTTTCCTTTTCCTCTCTTCATTCATCTTGGACTTTGTGGGACCCTCAGAGCCTTTCACTGACCCACAAGCTCATCTCTTCCTCCTCTTCCTTCTTTGTCCACTGATTTATCTCTCAGATTTTTTCCTTCTTTGTGCACCTCCCTCCATATGTCCATTGTCCATCGATTATCCATCTTGGACTTTGCTGGACCCCCTGAGCCTTTCGCCCACCCTGAACCTCATCTCCTCTTTTGTCTGCTGACCCCTTTTGCTCCTCTGATGTCCATTCCATCGCCACCTCCATGATTCTATGGCTGTCAGCTTCTCTTATTGATTTCCTTTTCTTCTTTTCATTGATTATGCCTCTTGGACTTTGTTGGACCACCTGAGTCTTTCACCCACCCCAAACCTCACCTCCTCTGTTGTCCGCTGATCCCCTCGCTCCTCTGATGTCTCTTGTCTTCTTTTCATTGATTGCTGGACCCCCTGAGTCTTTCACAAGCTCGTCTCCTCCTCCTCCTCTTCCTCATTTGTCCACTGATTTATCTCTCAGGTTCTCTCCTTCTCTGTGCACCTCCCTCCATATGTCTGTTGTCTATCGATTATCCGTCATGGACTTTCTTGTGCCCCCTGAGCCTTTCACCCACCCACCCCAAACCACATTTCCTCCTTTATCCGTTGACCTCCTCATTTTACCCAACATGGCACTCATCCTGCTCAGCTGATTCCCCCCAGTGGTCTTCAGTCTTCCTGGCACTCGTTATTTCCTCCGTAGCCCATGATTGTCTTCCTTATTGCATGAGGTGTCCGCCATGTCCTGCTCCGTTCCTGTGGCTTTTCTTTGGTCTTTTTCCCTTTTCCACATCCACACTGGGTAAACTGGATAGCACAGAACTTGGCATAATGGTGGGCAGCTGCTGCCCAGAGGGTGGCTAGACATCCAGTAAGCACAGCATAAGTGACAATCTCTGGCTGTTTGGTGGCCTTGGGCCAGCTATGAACTTTAAATCTCATTTGTTTCTTTGGTTGCCACGTGGCTGTGCAGTGTGATGTGCCTGGCAGCCTCCTGACTGGCACATGCAGAGGCTGCCGTGCCAGTCCCAACGTCCCCGATGAACTTTTTCCTGCAGGCCAGGGGTGAGCTGGTGATGAACACCTCCAGCAAGGCGGCGCTCATGACCTTCAGGGATCTGCTTTTGGATGTGCCATCCTGACGAGTTGATCGAATAAACAGCCTCTGAGCCCCCTCCGCCACTGCCGCGGACAACATGCCAGGCTCTTTGGAAACGGCTCGTGATTCATGGCTTGTTTTCCTGAATCGCATCCTCACACACCCCTCTCGAAAAGCAAAAACATTTCAAAGTATGCGTGTCCGCTGCCAGGAAAACATTATTCTCCTGATGTCAGCTAATTGACTCAATAGTTCTGATGCGTTTATCAGGCATGTGTGCCGCTCAGGGCTCACGCCAAGTCACATGGCACGTCGGGTGTAAGTGCCTGCCTGCAAGGGCCTCCAGTCTGGTAAGAGATTCGTGGGTCCGTCCCGTCAGGATATGCGAGAGAAACACAGAGAGGAGGAACCTCGGCTGCCACCCCAGCAACCCAACACGGGCAGGCACATTGTGGCATGTGGGCACTGTCTATTATATAGCTCCTTTCGTCACAAATCTCTCCCTACCTCCATCCTGCTTGCAAACCTGGGTGGGCTTTCAGGAGAGTCTCAAAAAGTGGATGCCAACCCTGGGTGGGATGCCAGTGTAGCATGGGCCAGACTCAACTCACCCAAGCTAGTGCCCTCTGACAACCTACCAGGGCAGCTGGAGAGTATGGGCATGAACACGTGCCAGCACCACACGAGCCTACAAGTGTGTTGGTGTCAGGCACTGTGCCACCTGTAAAGTCATCTTCTTACCTATGTACTGTTGAATAGTAATTGTCCACCTGTGCCCCATCAATTTCTACGCCCCTTGCTCCGTGCCATTTTTTATTGCCCCCAGCAATCCCTAAGGGAGTCCCATTATGGTCAGGACAGGGGGCCTGCAATGTGATGAAAACTTTTGGCCACATGAATGGCATTTTGGGGGGCCTGGATCCTTCTGTTTGGTAGAAAGGTGGCCACCTTGGCATGTACCTTTGGTGTTTACTGCCGACATGTGGTTTAAATTATTTGTAAAACGCTGAATGTTAACACTCCCAGTGAAAAGCGCTATACAGAGTCACTGACCCCTGTGGTGTATGCCACATCAGCCGTTTGAGTCTACCTCTGGCACAGTTTGCTGGACTGTAGTGGCACACTTATCTTGCCAGGATATCCTCCAGAATCCCATTATTTGAATAACTGGTGGGGTTGGGGAGCAGTCATGGAACCCGGGCACATTTTTGCTGAGGTAATTGTCAAAAACTGAAAGTGTCCCATGCCTTGGGTAGCCCACCAGCCACTAGAGTAGTGTTTCTGAACCTTTTTGGTGTTGAGACTCAGTTTTTCCCATGTAAATATTTTCACAGCCCACCAAGAGGAGGTGGTCCCCCCTGGAAAATTTACCCCTTAGTGAACTGAACAGGATCATCAGAGCGGCCTTGGTGAAGGTGCCCCTGGTAATTGTAGCGTGAACCACAACCCACTTCACGGCCCACAGTAACCCATCCACCAATTTAAATAACGACATCTCGTCACCCAGTGGTGGCTGCTGGGTCGCGGTCCAGTGGTTGAGTTGAGTCCCATCATTTCAAGAACAGCACTAGTCGAGACGCTTCCAGCTCATCCAAAACCACTAGTGCCACCTACTAAGGACCAACCAAAGGACTGCAAATAGGAGCATTTGTCCCCTCCCTCCACATTTCGGTAAAACGAGAGAGCGTTGTTGACCCCGTTACTGTCAGTCCGAAAACTTCACATCTGAGCCTGGAACCTTGCATGTGCTTAGGCATCGTCTCTCATATTGCACCATTCTCCACAGATCTTTCCATACATCCTTCCTGTGATCTTCAGGAGTGCCAGGAAAACAGTGGGATGCCAGTGTAACACGATTCAGACTCAGAAAAATCCCACGGGGGCCAAGTTAGAGACCTCCGGCAGCCTAACAGCAAACGGGTGGCCTTAGACATGAACACTGGGAGAACGTGCCAGAATTGGGCTGGTGCTACTGTGGGGGCAGTGTGCTGCCTGCTACGCCACCAGGCCACCCAAATAACATTCTAGAACATGAAGGGTACACATTGTGGTCTCCTAACCTTAGTGGGGACTTGGAATTTACATCTCAGTAAGGGGGAGGCTTGGTAGCTGGACGTACTCGGGCACTTTGTCTGAATTTGAACTTCCATGGCAACCTAGCCACCCTGACTGTATCTATGCCACCTAACCTGCACCCACTTTTTTTACCATCTATTTCTATGACCTTCACTCCATTTTACTATCAAGGCCTATTTTGGGTAAACCTGGCTGCCATTTCTAAATGCCCTTATCCTCTTTGCCCCCTCTGGAGTCCCTCAGTGGTAAGAATGGAATGTTGGCGAGGCCCTCAGACAAACACTTCTAAGGAAAAATCTGGTCGTGTGAGTGGTTCTGGGGGACAAGGAGCCTTCTGGTGTCAGGAGAGGTGGGCACCTTGGTACCTGTCTCATGTTTACTGCCCATGTGCTGTTTTGTAAAACACTGAGCAGTAGACCTGATAGTGAAAGGCACTATACAGTAGTAACTGTATGGTAGGCGTGTGTACCACATGAGCTGTTTGATTCTACCACGGGCACATTCTGCTGGAGTGGAGTGATGTATTTCTTTTTTTGGTTAAAATATCTTGTGTCCAGTGGTGCCAGGCACCCTCTAGAGTGGCATCATTTGAAATAAAGGGGGGCATCAGAGCTGAGGGAAATGAAATGCAAAGTTGGTGGTCAAGACACACTTCCAGCTGAGGTGAAGCCCACTCATCTCCAACCACCAGTGCCATCCTCTCAGGACCAGGGAGACTGGGCAGTGAAACGTTTGCACCTGATATATCTTGGCAGAGCCACAGCCTGTCACTGACTCCTTCCCTCTCAATGTCATTTGGCTGTCATTCTGCAGAATAAGTGCCAAACCTCCTGGAGGGAATGTGCCTGGCAGTGCCAGTCTGTGTTTTGCTATGTGAATGGGATTGTCGCTTCTTGTCAGATGATCAGAAAGCATGTTGGCAGGTACGTGCTTATATAGTGCCTCTCACTTAGAAAAGCCAGACAAAGTCTCAGGCTTATGGGGCTGACTGCCTGTGTTATTAAGCAGATTATTCGGCCCACCGCAACCATCACAGTGGCCGTCCTTGGCTGTTTGTGGCTTGGCTCTTTAGAATGGACCTCAGTGGCACCAGGAGGCTGTGCCTCGTGCCCACATGCCCTTTCAAGTTGTCCACCACCTTAGGAATCTGTGTGTGTGGAGTGAAGGTGTTTGTCAGCATTTATCAAGGCACTGCCCGCCATTCTGATGTGTTTGCCAGACCCTCACCAGTTGGCCTTGTCCCTCATTCCCCCAACTGTGTCCTTCTGCCCCTCCAGGTATTTACCTGCTGGACATCATCTACATCGACTCGGCGTACCCGGCCTCGGACAGCATCATGGAGAACGAGCAGCGGTCCAACCAGATGAACAACATCCTGCGCATCATCTCTGACCTGCAGGTGTCCTGCAACTTCGGTGAGTGCGTGTGTGTGTGTCTGTGTCTGTGTCTGTGTCTGTGTCTGTCACTGACTGCAGAGAGTTTGGGAAATTAATATGTATGTATGTGTGTGTGCCAAAGTGCCAATGCGCATGCCAGTCTGTGGAGCATGTATGGAGTGTCTCTGTGTGCTCTGTGACAACATCCAGGTGTGTGTGTGCCTGTCACTGACTGGGAAGAGTTTGGGCAAATAGTATGTATGTATGTGCCAAAGTGCCAGTGTGCATGCCAGTCTCTGGATAAGTGTGCATGGGCATGGACACACCTGAGCATGTCTGGAGTGTCTGTGTGCGTGTGTGTGAGTGTGTGCACATGTTGGCATGTGCCCAGGAGCATTTAGGCCTCTTTGCAAGTAAATATATATGTGGGAGTGTATGTACGTTTGTATTAGTGTGTGGGTATGCCAAAGTGCCAGTGTACATGCCAGCCTATTGATAAGTGTTTATGTGACCCATGTATGTGTGTGAATGTGCAAGTGTGCTTGTGCATGGGAACACCAGGGTGTGTGTGTAATGTACATGGGTGTTTATGAGAACTTGTGTGTGTGTGTGTGCGTGTGCAAGATGTGTTGATGTGTATGGGAGCCTTTGAGCACATGTAGAGTGTGTGTGTGTGTGTGTGATTGTGACAATGTGGATGTGTGAGTGAGAGCATGTTTACTTGTGTTTAGGAGTATTTGGGCCCATTTGTAAGTGAATGTGTGTATGGGAGTGTGCAAGGGAGTGTGTGTGTGTGTCTGTATGTGTGTTAGTATAAGGATTTACCAAAGTGCCAATGGGCCTGCCAGTCTGTGAATTTGTGTCTGCGTAACTGTATATATGGGGGCAAATGTGTGTGTGTGTGTGTGAGTCTCTACATGTATGTTGGGGAGAGTGTTCTCCTCATTTTGTGTATGAATTTGTGTTTGCTGTTCACATGTGTGCGTTTGATGAGTATTTGGCCTTCTTTGTAGGTGAATACGAATGTGTGTGTGTGTGTGTGCGCCCACATATTTGTCAGTATAAGGGCGTGTGAGCGTACCTTTACGTGTGTGAATGTGGAGCAGTGCACCTGTGAGTGTTTATCAGTAAATATGCACTTGCAAGAATGAACTTTTATGTGTGTGTGTGAGTGCATATGTGTGTGTATCTGCGACTCTGCCACACGTTTGTGTGTGTGCGTGTGTCAGTCTGTGCCTTTGAGTTGGTGAGGAAGGACTTCTATTTTTGTGTGTGCAGTTGTGTATGAAGTTTGTGTAGGCATGTGTGTGAGGAGTCCTGATGTGCGAGTGTGAGCTGAATTTGTGAATCTGTGTTTTTGAGTATCTGGGTGTGTGTGCACAGGTGCCCGTGTGTGTATCTTTGTCAACGTGTGTGCATGCTTGTGCGGAAAGCACTTCTCTGTCAAGGGCATGTCTGGCATTTTCCACCCTCACTCTCTCTTGTCTTATGCATGCCTTTCCTTTACTTTGTGTAATGTGTGTGTGTGTGCGTGTACGCGCATGTGTGTGTTTATATGTTTGATCACACATGTGCACGTCACTCTTTCTCCCGGCTGATTTGTGTTTTTCCCTTTTCTATGAAGGGGGTGCCTGGAGTTTTCTGCTGTCACACTCTTTTTTCTTATGCCTTTTCCTATATGTAGTGTGTGTGAGTGTGTGTGTGTGTGTGTGTACACGTGCACACATGTGTGTCACTCTTTTCCCCCACTGCTTTGTGTTTCTTTTTTCCCTTTAAAGGTCGTGACTGCCATTTTCCGGTGTCACTCTCTTGCCCGATGTCGGGTCCCTTCCTCTGTGTGTGTGTGTGTTTGCACGTGTATGTAACACTTTCTGTTCACTGCTTTGTGTTTTTCTCATGTCTGTGAAGGCGTTATCTACCATCATTCTCTCATCTGATGTTGGGTCCCTTCCACTGTGTGTGTGTGTGTGTGTGTATTTTCGGGTGCATTTCCACACTCTCTGGGGTCTCTCCAGGGTACTGGGGTGGGTATTTTTTACAATAGCAGCATGTTTGAGGAGTATGTGGTGTATGTGGTGGGGTTGCATCGCAATCCTGTCCTGAAGACCCCCTGGTGGATGTAGGTTGTCATTGCACCCGCACACTCACTCTTTAGTCCCACCATCAGTGGGCGCACTCCCAGCAGACACAAATGGACAGGATACAGGTCCCTTTAAGTAAGACTGGGATTGAGGAACCTTCTAGAATGAAGCAGTGGTCCACATTTGGAACTGGCCGTCTCAGAGCCCACCATTCATGCGACTGGCTTTGCAAAACTACTCGAGACAGTGTGCAGTGTGCAAGGCGCTATATGAAATGGAGACGGTTTCTTTTGCTTGAGTTGCATGAGTCGTGAGTTGCTCACAGCGTGAGGATGCCAGCTTGTGAGTCACAGACTGCTGCCCAGGTGTTGAGTGAAGGGCATGGCGCCCCCCCGCCCCATACTGTCAAGAGTTGTGAGTCAATAATCCTTGAGTCCTCATGTGACACATCTGTAACTGGAGACAGTCTGACTGCAGGGAATCCCCGTTCAGGCTGACTGGAGGGGGTCAAAGGTCATGTTTACCAGAGAGCTGCCAAGGCTTTGTTCATCAGCTGTGCCGAGCAGCGCTGCTGTGTTTAATCAGGTGCCTCTGGGCAAGAGCCGAGAACAAAAAGAAAAAACAGACAACCAGAAGACCCCCAGCCTGCCTGCACGAGGGAGTGAAAGGGGGCGTCTGTAGTAACTTTAACCACCGTGCACGTCTCAGACCAGGTCAGTCCAGGAGGGGCTTCATGATGGAGCAGTTAAGAGGTGTGTGGGATCCTCAGGTGGTGTGAAACAGTAAGTGGTGGATGCGGCTAAGGAGTGAAAATGAAGGAAAGGGCAGGAATCAGTGATGGATGGGAACAGACCTGCAGTAGGAAGAGCTCATGGAATGGTAGAAGATGGCAGCAGGAGATGGTAGACAACTGGGGAAAACAAATGGAGGAGTGCTGGAGAAGGGGATGGGAGTGAATGTGAACAAGGGGTGGTGGACATGACGGTGAGGTCAACACAGGGATCTGAAATGGGAGTGAAGACTGGAAGTCAGGGCATATCTGACATGTGAATGGAGGACGAGGGGCAATCTGATGTGGAGTCTGTTGGGAGCAGAACCAGTTTAAGAGCAGGAGTTGGCGGTGCATTTGACAATAAACAGAATTGGGGAGAACATCTGGTGGACGGTACAGTGGTGGCCCAAAGTGGTGAGAATGACCCCGGTGTTGGTTTTCAAGGTCTGCTGCCTCAGTGTTTTTAGATCTTTCTGTCAGATGGTTCTATGGTGTACTGAAGTAGAATTACGAGCAGTTCAGAAGTTTCAAAGGCTTTTCTTGACAATGACATGAAGTTTATGTGCAGAGTCCATATTTGCAGTGTTGGCCCTTCTTTCTTTTTCAAGACCTCTGCAGTTTGCCTTGGCAGGCTGTCTGGCAATCAACTTCTGGGCCCAATCCTGACTGATGGCAGCCACCCATTCTTGCCGAATCAGAATTTGGGGGTATTTTGGTTTGTCCACCCGCCTTTTGACCAGAGGTTCTCAATGGGATTAAAGGTCTGGGGAGTTCCCTGGCCATGGACCCCAAATTCTGATGTTATGTTCCCCGAGTCCTTAGTTGTCACTTTTGCCTTATGGCCGGTGCTCCATCATGTTGGTCACCAAACTGTTCTTGCATGGTCGGGAGAAGTTGCCCTTAGAGGAGGTTTTGGTCCCATTCTTTATTCATGGCTCAGGATCGGGGCACCACCAATGCAGAGCGTGCTCAGGAATGGCAGCAGGAAGGTGTGAGATGAAGACTTTTGGAGGATGGTCTGGTGGGCATCAAGAAGGGCGGCAAAGAAGCCAAGAATAACATCAGGGACAGGCTGAGATTCTGGGATTGGACTGCTGAGGACTGCTAGGGTCAAGTCATTTTCTCAGATGAATCCCCTTTCCGATTGTTTGGATGCATCTGGAAAAAATAAAAGGTGAGCGGCGCTACCATCAGTCCTGTGTCAGGCCAACAGTAAAGCATCCTGAGACCATTCATGTCAGCCTAGGCAGTGCAGAGCTCACTCACAATTTTACCTAAGAACACAGCCATCAATAAAGAATGGGACCAAAACATCCTCCGAGAGCATCTTCTAACAGCCATCCAAGAACAGTTTGGTGACCAACATGATGGAGCACCGGGCCATAAGGCAACAGTGACAACTAAGTGACTTGGGGAACAAAACATCAATATTTGGGGTCCATAGCCAGGAAACTCCCCAGACTTTAATCCCATTGAGAACTTGTGCTCAAGAGGCGGGTGGACAAACAAAAACCTACCAATTCTGATTCTGCTAGAATGGGTGGTGGCCATCAGTCAGGATTTGGCCCAGAAGTTGATTGACAGCCTGCCAGGATGAATTGCAGAGGTCTTGAAAAAGAAAGAAGGGCCAACACTGCAAATATGGACTCCACACATAAACTTCATGTCATTGTCAATAACAGCCTTTAAAACTTCTGAGCTGCTCATAATTCTACTTCAGTGTACCAGAGAAACATCTGACAGAAACATCTAAAAACACTGAAGCACTTTGAGTTAACCAACACTTGGGTCATACTCAGCACTTTTGGCTACGACTGTAGAGATGTGAACTGATCCTGCATAGGAATGGGGAAAAAAAAAACGGAGCAGAAGTTGGAAATTGAAACAAAACTGGGATAGGAAGAGGAGTGAGTGATGATGTGGAGTAGTGAGGGGTGTGGATGGAAGGGGGTCTGGACAGCAAATCAGATGTAGGAGAAGATGACAAGTGGAAATGGGAGTGTACCTGGCGTTTAAACGGGATACCCAAAGGAGATGCCCAATGGGACAAGATTTGGGAAGAACACTGTGGATCTGGAAATAGGACATCATGGGATGGGCTTAGTGGTGGAGGAGCAGTCAAGCCCCATGAGAGCATGAACTGCAAGAGTTGATCTTAACTGGAAGTTGGTAATGGGAAAAGGGACTGGAGCTGTTAGCATCCTGAATTTAGGAATTTGGGAAAGTGGGACAGTCCAGTGTAGCAATGGAGCTGAAAACAACTAAAGTAAAAACTGGAGACGTGAGCAAGTGGGTTGAGTTCACATCTGGTGTTGGAGTGAGAGGTGAGGGAAGATTTGAAATGGAATTGGGATGAAGGAGCACCTCCGTTATGAGATGCGGGATTGGGAGTAGGAGTGTAGACGGAGCAGACACAGTGAGGTAATGTGATGTGCTCCGTCAATTAGAGGTACAAGTAGATGGGGCCACTGATATCAGAATGAAAAGCAGAACACAGTGGTCATCTCCTGCCACTGGTCAAATTATGGGATTACATGTAGAAGAGAAGGCAGTCAAGGACCCCATGCTTCTGCTGTTAGTGTCACCAGGCTGAAGTGCTCCCGTCTCTGCTTGCCTCTTGAGGTTGAAAGGTTATCTTGACCGTGGGCTGGGACTTCCATTGATGCCACCTCTCCTCTTTTCCAGATCACCTGCTGACACTTCCGCATGTGCAGAAGTACTTGATGTCAGTGCGATACATCGAGGAGCTACAGAAGTTTGTGGAAGATGATAATTACAAGTAAGTCAAGGGGGTGAGCATCCCAACCCCACCCCTTTAGTAAATTCCCAAAGCCACAGCACCCTTTAGGCAGCTGGAAGCAAAGTTCTCTCTGAGGTGTGTGTGAATGTGCAGCCTTGCACAACTGGGATACAAGATGGAGCAGATTCAGATGTAAGTAGCGTTGGATGTCTCAGTGTTGCCATATATGACTAAGTGACTCCTAAAAGCTTTAAGATGGGGCGGAGTCAGATGTAGGCGGAGTTTGATGTCTCAGTGTTGTCATGTAAGACTAGGTGTTCTCTGATCAACGGAAGATGGGTTGAGGTTGGATGTCTCAGTGTTATTATATATGACTTAGTGACTGCTGGTCATCTTAAAATGAGGTGGAGTCAGATGTAGGTGGAGTTTGTTGTCTCAGTGTTGTCATATAAGAATTAGTGACTGCTGAGCGTCTTAAAATGGGGTGGAGACAAATGTTGGCGTTATTTGATGTCTCAGTGTTACCATATATGACTAAGTGACTCCTAAAAGCTTTAAGATGGGGCGGAGTCAGATGTAGGCGGAGTTTGATGTCTCAGTGTTACCATATATGACTAAGTGACTCCTAAAAGCTTTAAGATGGGGCGGAGTCAGATGTAGGCGGAGTTTGATGTCTCAGTGTTACCATATATGACTAAGTGACCCCTGGCAGCCTTACGAAGGGGCAAAGTCATTTCTAGGCAGGGTTGGATGTTCAAATGCTAACCTAAGGCTAGGTGTGGGATGTCAGCAGATCAGGGCTGATACCAAACTGTTACCATATAACAAGACCTGCACTTGCATTATGCTACGGTAGGGGGCAGCGATCACCTTGTACTGTGAAAAATAAATAAACAACATCATTACTAGCAAATTGGTTAAATAAATACATCGGTAATGTAACAACATTCTCCTCATACAGTAACACTTGGCCATCTAACCATGCCTACATCTGACCCCACCCACCTTATGTCCATCAGCCAATGCCTAGTCTTATATGGTAATGTTCAGAGATATCCAACTCCATCTACATTTGACTCCACCCCATCCTGTCTCTTACAAATGACCCCCTTTCATAGTACATTGTTGAATAAGAAGGGCCTTTATTTTATATAGCGCCTTTCACTACACACCACATAGACTTGTGCCACAGTAGAGTGGATCACACAAGCACGGTGCACACTTGCGCTCAAACAAAATTTCACTTGCCACTCACCCCACTGTGAACTGGCACACATCTGTGGGGCTGACGCCGAGCGTTTCTACAGAAGCTGCTGTCAGCCGTCGTGTCACCTAACGTCACAGTCTGTCATGTTCCATAGCCGTGCCTGGCGTAGCCACATTTTCCCAGATTGACCTTATAATTCCTTAGAAAGCCATAGTTTTGTTCCTCTTCTGTTTCTAGCATTCCCAAAGTCTGCCACAGTCGTCCATCTACTCTCAAACTCACTTCATCACAGTCAAGGTCATGGCGCTGGACCCTCTCGCAGCAGCACCAGAAGCAAGGCAGGAACCAATTCTGGATGGGGTGCCAGTCTATTACATGGCATGCTCATGGGCACACCCATACTCGTGCAGGACCACCAGTTACCTAACAAGTTGGACATGGAGCGAACATTCAGACTCCACACAGACACTGACCTGCCATGTGGTGCAGGCCCATATTCTCACATATGACTCTTTTCTTTTATATAGCACCTTTTTGGGGGAAAATTCCAGCCTTTAAAAGCAAAGGGCAGTGGGATGCAGACAATTAGGGGGAAAACTGACAGATTAAGTGAGCATCTCTTGGTGTCAAAGGGAGGAAGTGGTGGGATTCCAATTGGGGACTTGATGGTTTAATCCATCATTGTCCTGCGCCACACCACCCAGCATGGAGAAAACAGAAGATGATCCAGGCTAAGTCGGCCGTATGGATATTATGATCATATAGTGCCTTGCGCCTTCTGAGAGCAGATCAGTGATGTGACTTACTCGGGGTCACCCAGCGCCTTTAGATGGGAGCAGCTCCCTAAGGGCAGCGCCACAGGAATGCTGTTTTTGTTTGCATTCTTCTTCTTTGTTGACTTCAACTGTTTTCCAGAAAGGAGGGCTGGCTGGAAGGGAATGTTTGTTATCGCCCTGCACTGTGAGCAAGTGGCAGCCTGCGCCCGACACACGGGCAGTCCTCATGGCGTCACTCTTGGTGAATGCAATTTGAAAATGCCTGGAGCCCTGAATGACTCCATCATGGGCATGCTGCCATTACACAGAAGTATGCCACCAACATGCAGTCTGTACGAAAGGCGCTATACTGGGCAGTGATTGACTGACAGATTGATTAATTGACGGAGTAGATAGATAGATAGATAGATACTTTATTAATCCCAAGGGGAAATTCAAATAATCCAGCAGCAGTATACTGATACAAAAAAAATATATATTAAATTAAAGAGTAATAAAAATGCATGTAAAAACAGACAATAACTTTGAATAATGTTAGCATTTACTCCCCCGGGTGGAATTGAAGAGTCGCATAGTGTGGGGGAGGAACGATCTCCTCAGTCTGTCAGTGGAGCAGGACAGTGACAAAAGTCTGTCACTGAAGCTACTCCTCTGCCTGGAGATGACACTGTTTAGTGGATGCAGTGGATTCTTCATGATTGACAGGAGTTTGCTTAGTGCCCGTCCCTCTGCTACAGATGTTAAACTGTCCAACTTTATTCCTACAATAGAGCCTGCCTTCTTAACAAGTTTGTCCAGGCGTGAGGCGTCCTTCATCTTTATGCTGCCTCCCCAGCACACCACCGCGTAGAGAGGGCAGTCGCCACAACCGTCTGGTAGAACATCTGCAGCATCTGATTAGGACTGATTTGTAAAGCACTCTGGGAAAAGTGCAGGACATGAGGTTCATATTTTTTGTGAATGACTATGAGTCTTTATCGGCTGATGGTGGGCACTTTGTAAGTCTGTGATGTGACATAATGAATCAGTGCTGTGGAGAGAGAGGGGTTTCTGACCACGGCCTACGTGGAAGGCGCTATACAAGATGACTGTTGAATGTTACCCTTATTGCTTTGTGTGTCATAACAGCTGTTTGACAAGCGTCGCACCACATAGAGAAAGAATTCATTTGTGCTTTGTGATGACATCCTGTGTGAAGGAAACCATAAGGCTGAAAACGGCTGCTGATGGATTAGCTGAGGCTTTGAAATGCTTTGCATCTTAAGCTGCTCTTTGACTGTGCAGGTGCTGTAGAAATCAGAATACACCCCGTCTGCTGCCGGAATAACATCAGATCTTAGTTTTCATTTGTATATTAAATGTCAAGTGTAGTGTGCACATTAAGAAGTAATTAAATGCTTAATATATTAAGGATCAATAAACTACCATCTGTCCTCCTGCTGAATATATCTATTTTATAGTGCCCTGCACACCTTTCTGTTTTTCTATTATGTAGTGCCTTTCAGATCTATTAAAGAATGCCTTATCTATCTATCTATCTATCTATCTATCTATCTATCTATCTATCTAT
>JANRMT010062802.1:5353022-5417694 GCA_026402145.1 Polypterus bichir lapradei | reverse complement strand
TATCTATCTATCTATCTATCTATCTATCTATCTATCTATCTATCTATCTATCTATCTATCTATCTATCATATAGTGCCTTTCAAATATATCTGTCAATCAATTATTAACTCCTTTTCACATGTATCTATGCACTACATACTTTCTTCTGTTATCTGTTTTCTGCATCTTTCTATGTTATGTGTCTTACATATCTCGATATATTATATAGCATCTTTCATAACTGTCTATTTATTATAAGGTGTCTTTCAGGCCTATCTCTCTGTCTATAATTTAGCTCCCTCCATATAGGTCCCTCGATGTCATCTTTCATCTCCATTAACATATGAATACATGATGTCCACCTTTAATTTGCTGAGTTTGTAATCTTTACAGTTTATAAAGGTGAGTTTTGCTTATTGCAGACTTAAAAAGTATGACAGAAGTCCCATTTACACCCTCACCTCACCCCATTGTAAAGGGGATCGCAGCTGATGGCCAAAGAGCAAATTAAATATATACAGATAGATAACAGAAGAAAATATGTAATGCATAGATACAAGTAAAAAAGACTTCATAATTGTTTGACAGATATATGTGAAAGGCACTAGATAGATCCATCCATCCATCCATACATTATCCAACCTGCTATATCCTAACTACAGGGTCACGGGGGTCTGCTGGAGCCAATCCCAGTCAACACAGGGCACAAGGCAGAAAATAATCCCTGGGCAGGGCGCGCACACCCACAGCCACATCGTTTGAGGGAAATGAAAATGATCAACCTACAGAGGGCTGAATTCAAAGACACCCCAAAAATCAAAGGGAAACAATAATGCGGCAGGTAGGCAGACGAGTCCATTGGGCCGAAATGTCATTGCAACAACTCCAAATCGTACTCAGTCATTTGTATGCCCAACAACCCCCCCCCCCCCAATGCCTGACAATGTCCTAATGAGATGACAGATGGTGTCCTGGGGGATCTCCTCCCAGATTTGGACCAGGGCATCACTGAGCTTCTGGACAGGCTGAGGTATCAGATGGACTGAAACATAATGTCCCACCCAGAGCGTGGGTGGGTGGGGGCGCAGTCAATGATATCAATTCCTTCATCCTCCAGGAACTGCCTGCATACTCTCGCCACATGAGACTGGGCATCGTCGTGCACCAGATGGAACCAGCATAGTGTCTGACAATAGGTCCAAGGATTTCATCCCGATACCTAATGGCAGTCCTGCGGTGCTGTTGTCTAGCCTGTAGAGGTCTGTGCTTCCCTCCATGGATATGCCTCCCCACTAGACCATCACTGACCCACCACCAAACTGGTCATGCTGAACGATGTCACAGGCAGCATAACGTTCTCCACGGCTTCTTCAGACCCTTTCATGTCTGTCACATGTGCTCAGGGTGAACCTGCTCTCTTCTGTGAAAAGCACAGGGCGCCAGTGGTGGACCTGCCAATTCTGGTATTCTATGGAAAATGCCAATCGAGCTCCACGGTGCCCACTAGAGGACATCGGGCCCTCAGGCCACCCTCATGAAGTCTGTTTCTAATTGTTTGGTCAGAGACATTCACACCAGTGGCCTGCCTGCTGGAGGTCATTTTGTAGGCTCTGGCAGTAATGGGCTGATGGGTTAAGAACCTTCTACGGCCCCCCATGTCCAGCTCTCCTGTCTCCTAGAATCTCCTCCATGCCCTTGACACTGTTCTGGGAGACACAGCAAACCTTCTGGCAATGGCACATGGTATTGATGTGCCTGCCGTCCTGGAGAAGTGGGACTACCTGTGCCACCTCTGTAGGGTCCCGGTATGGCCTCATGCTACTAGTAGTGACGCTGACCGTAGCCAAATGCAAAACGAGTGAAAAACAGATGAGGAGGGAAAAATATCAGTGACCTCCCTCCAGCTGTTAAACCATTCATTCCTGTTCTGGGGGTCATCTCATTGTTGCCCCTCTAGTGCACCACAGAGGCTGAAACTGATGAACAAGCCCCTCTGCTACTTAACTGAACAGATCAATATCCCAGAAGGTTCATTGACTTGATTCTATACTCAGATTAGGAAGAGTTCCTTTCATTTTTTTGGGCAGTATACATTTATTCACTGAAAATAGTGCAAAATTTTCCACCATAAACTTTTGGTGCCCATCTGGTTCATCTCAGTGACCTCAGAGCAGTGGCACCTGATTTCGCGGAGAAGCTTTGATAGACAGGAACTGAGGGGCCTGACCGACCACTGGGGCTCAGGATGTCCTCCATGGTGGCTTTGCTGGCTGTCCTGTAATCCAAGTGACTTAGATGGGATGAGCAGAGACAGGATCCTGGGACTGATTGGAATTGTGCTATATATTACTTACTTATCCTAAGACAGGGAGCTGACACTCCGTCTCATGTCATTTCCTGACCAATGTCCCTGTTCACCTGGTACTGTGCCATTCTCTCCTCTGGATTTGATGAGCTGCCATTATTGGCTGCTGGTCTCCCGCTTCCGTTGAGTGGCTTTTGTGCTCCGGCAGAAGGGTTTTGTGTTGCAGTCTTCATTTCTGGAATGCTTTCCTTTTAGCACTAGTGTGTCTGTCGAAGTATTCTGCAGGATGGAATATTTCTACTGTGGGCAAAATAAGGCACGCAAAATACCCGCTGCTTTTATAAAGGCTAGACAGAAAACTGAGTACTGCATGTGTGGCACAGGACTGGCACTGATCTCACAGCATCAGTGGAAAACTAGTCTGTGAGAGCTGAGGAACGACTTGGGGGAGAAAATGAGACCATATGTAATGTGCTGCTCCAGCCACAGGGGGCGCTGTTAGAAGCCAGCAGGACTTTGAAGGTTTTGAAGGGGTGCTCACCAGAAAAAGGCGCTAGAAATGATGGGATTTATTCTGACCCTAAATTTTCTGTTAGTTAAAACAAAAATTGATGAATGTATTAAATACCAATAAATGAAATCTATCACATGCTAAAACGATCCCACACAATAAACATTCGACTAACAAAAACTCCACACGATGAAGATCCTTAACAAAGAACATAGGAAACGGCAACCAATATAGTGAAATGATGGAGGCTGAATAAGCCAGAGGTCAGCTCACTCGCTGTAAGTAAATGTAAAGAACAGTCCTAGTGATGTGATGGGATCAGGAGCGCTCCTTCAACGATGGCCGACAAACAATCCAGATCAGTCCTCTCGCGGCAGGCAGACACCAGACAGTCCACACACACAAACAGGAGATCATCCAGGACAAGAAATGGAAGACAAACAGAGGGGGAACTCCACACACAACATAGCATTTTACTTTCTTGTATACAAAGTGTAGGGGAAAGTATTGTAATCGTCCAAAAATTTCAGTTCAATTTCAATTTTGATGAAATCTCAATATTTTAGACCTCCCTGAGTCCGATTTTACTTTCTCATAGGGTAAGTATAGGGTGGTCCAGATCTAATTATGCAATTTTCATTACGCTATAACTTATTACGTTTATTACATAGAAAATCACCTGAAAAATCCCGGACCATCAAGAAGTGGCCGATCTGACGACATGAAGAATCGTCTTCACGCCGAACTGGAATCATCCCCGCATAAATCAAAGTCATCCAGATAATCTGGATCTGCATAATTAGATCTGGACCACCCTGTATTGTAATCGTCCAAAAATTTGATTTCGAGATTTTGATGAACCTCGATGTTTTAGACCTCACTGAGTCCGAAAATACCATTTTGGAATTATATCTGTGTGTCTGTCAGTGTGTGTGTGTAAACACGATAACCTGAGGACGGTCTCTCTTAGGTCAACCAAATTTTGCAGACACGTTTTTGGTACAAAACATCTATTTCCGTTGAATGGTAGTGGTGCTTTACCTTTAATTCATGCAGCTGCAGAGTCTGATTTATCCATCTTTACTTTTATATTAATTGTTCAATATATTATTAATCTGATTTTAATTTTTGTTGATGGGTCTTTAATGTACATAATATAAAAATGTAATCGTTATCTTGTGGTTTACTCCTCAAATATCCATCCCCCATATCTGAGTATACAAGAAAGTCAACGGGAGACCACTCCCGAGTTTTTGTCCATATCACCAGCCCTCTTTTGAAAACTCCTGTCGGCCTTCTTGTCCCCAGCAGCCCCGGCACCCTTGGTAGGTGTCCAATCAGAGCCACTGCAGGGACTGCTGGGAGATGATTTTTTCCTCCCAGATAGCACTGCTGCATGTTTCCTTTTGCCCTGTCTTATCTCATTCTTCCCTTCACATTCCTTTGCTCTCTCCTTCCCTTTTTCCCTGTTCATTCCCACTGTAATACGAGGTGAGACACAAAAATAACTGGACTGGGCTTGGGGCTTTCCTGGTAAACCATCTGGAGGTCGGCTGGACGTGGATCATAGAACTGTATCCCCTCCTACACGCCCCTCTCAAACCGCCGACCGACTAGTTATCTCCTGGGAATAGCCCAGCTACACAAGTTGCCGCAATAATGTCTGGTGAAAAAATCGAAGAGCGAATCAACATCAAATTTCTTGTGAATTTTCTCTTTTTCCATAAAGCAGATTTGACTGACAAAAACCTTCCTGTCCTCCCTTGATCATCCTCCCTATTTGCCCGATTTAGCTCCCTGTGATTTTTACTTGTTCCCGAAAATCAGAAGTGACCTGAAGGGAAGACATTTTTCTTCAATGGATGAAGTGAAGACAGAAACGGCAAGCCTGTTTGAAGAGCCTCAAGCAAGAAAACTTCCAGCACTGTTTCAATCAATGGAGGATATGTATGGAGCAGTGTGGAGATCGAGGGGTGAGGATATAGAAGGTGAAAAGGTTTAGAAGGCTGTAATTCATCAATAAATACATTTTTTTGCCAATCCGGTTATTTTTGTGCCTCACCTCGTATGTCCTGTCCCATCCATACCTCACTCTGCTCTGTCCCATTTCCCTTTCTGTCCTTTGCCCCTTATATCTTGTATTCCTTTTATTATATCACAATGTAAACATTCCTGCCTTGATATTCTTTGAGATTTGTTTTTTTTATCCTTTTACAGCTTCCCATTACCTCCGATCCCAAATGTCTGTCATTCCGCTTCCTTATGATGTGTCTTAGGTCTGGTGCAGAGCATCTCATCCCCAGTTTCTCCAGTGATTCAGTCTGGTCACATCCGTCTCAGTCCAGGTTCTGCCATTCACTTAAGCCGTCCATTTCCATCAAGTGGACTTCTGTCCTGTCCTGTCCTGTCCCAGTTGTTCTTATTCTTATTCTTTAATTGCTGTTGTACCCCCTTGTACCCAACTGCAATTCCTGTTTCCTTCTGTCCCACTACTGTCACTCCGTCATGTCCCATGCCATTCCCTAATATCCCATTTTACAATATCCCAATGTTTTGCCTTTTATTTGAACTCATTACCTTTGTGTCTTTGCCCTGATTAGTAGATTTGCTTTGTAGAACACCTTGTGACAGCCCATGCTGTGAAAGGCGCTATATACAACTAAGACAGCTCCCCCCATGCCCCACTCTTTTTTTTGCTTGTTTGGATGTGACTTCTGATTTCCTTTCCGGTCCCACTGCTTCATGCAGGTCCCAATCCCATATCCCCTGCGCTCAGTCCTGTCCCATCTGTTTCTACTTCCCCGGGTCAGAGAACCAGCTCAGTGCCAGGGACGTCACACAACGTCGGCATTGTTCTCGGATACGGCTTACAGTGTATAAATTCTGACTATAAATTGTGGGATTTTTTTTTCCTGCTTTAATGTGTGGAAGTTTTGATAGATTGGGAAGTTTACGAAGGAGCTGCAATTAAACCTGGGAAGCCTGGTGGCAGTCGGCAGAGGCGCTACAAAAAGTATTCTGTGTGACTTGCAGTGAGCCGACAACTTCGCGGGTGCAAATCTGCTTATCTACTCACACGTGGAGGGGCAGTCCTCCTCCTCCTCTGTCAGTGGTGCTGGTGGTGGGGTTATCCCATTGTTAGACACACACATTCCCACTATGCAAGTGGTGAGTCAAGGGACAGCAGGGGACCACAGAAGAATGTTCCCAGGCGAATTATTAAAAGTGGGAAGAAGCCAAGGCATGCTGGGAATGAGCCATGTCTATTCTGCTTTTGCGGTCATCTTGACAGCTTTATTAGAAGTCAAGTCCCACCCTCCCAGGGGGCAATGGCTTAATCACCAGTTGCTCCTCTGGCACGGACCCTCACACCACCTCCAGTTTATATGTCCTTCATTCTGGCAAGGAAGCAGGGCGCCCCCCAGTGGCTCAAAGTGGGACCAACTGGATTATAAACTAGAGAGGGCCTTGGCTTTCTCTCAAGAGGGAATGTTTAAGAGATGTTAGAGGGTCTCTGTGGCCCTACTGTCCCAGTTACCTCCCACTCGCTCAAATTTGTCCATCCTTGGTAGGCTCTTTGGCGTCACTCATATGTGAAACAACTCATAGAAGAGTGTGAAGCTGGGAATTCGATTAGTGGCACCACCAGCCAAGCAGACCACCTCAGGGTGGGAGTGTGTCCATGTCGTGGAGAACAATGGGAGAACTTTGAAGAGAAGGGGACAGCCTGTTAGCTAGGATCACCGCACTTACAAGCGTTATGACGCTGCAGGGCTCTTTAAAAACTCTAAAAGAGGCTCAACCAAGACCCAAAACGAGGAATCGAACCTCCAGATATAATCTGAAAGTCGCAACACTCAGTGATCCTCTGAAGGCTCTCAGCCCAGAATATAGACAGTGTTGTGAAAAAGTAAGTGCACCCCTATGGAAACCACTGACTTTCTCAACATATTTGAGGAGACAAACAGTAGATCTTCATGCAGGAAGTGCCTACAGATGAAGGTGAGATACTTCAATAAAAATGCAAGGACAATCTTTTTCAATCATTTATTCAACCAAAATGTCGATACATAAAATGGGGGGAACAAGTACAGTAAGTCCACCTTTGGCATCTGAAGTTGGCATTGCCCCCTTCTTGTAAGCATTTCGGATGGAGGCCCACCACCCTCTGCTATCAACTTTGTGACACTTTCTGCCACTCTTCTTTCAGTCTGGAAGATGTTTGCTTCAAATCCCACCACAGCATTTCAGTGGGATTCAAATCAGGGCTTTGACTGGGCCATTCTGTAATGTCCATCCAGATGTTTTCTTTTTCATCTTGTGACAGCCAATGCTGTAAAAGACGCTATATACAACTAAGATATCTTCTTTTTGAGCTTCCCCTTGGTAAATGTGCTAGTGTGCTTCAGATCGTTATAGAATGTCAGGAGTGATTTGTGACAGACAGGCATCGTTAAGAGAGAAAGGAAAGGTCTACAGGACGGTAGTGAGACCAGCTATGTTATATGGGCTGGAGACGGTGGCACAGGAGACAGAGCTGGAGGTGGAAGAGTTAAAGGTGCTAAGATTTGCATTGGGTGTGATGAGGATGAACAGGGTTAGAAATGAGGACATTAGAGGGTCAGCTCAGGTGGGAGACAAAGTCAGAGAGGCGAGATTGTGTTGGTTTGGACATGTGCAGAGGAGCGATGCTGAGTATAATGAGAGAATGGTACTAAGGATAGAGCTGCCTGGGAAGAGGAAAAGATGAAGGCCTAAGAGGAGGTTTATGGATGTGGTGAGAGAGGACATGCAGGTGATGTGTGTAACAGAACAAAATGGTGAGGAGAGGAGGAGATGGAAGAAGATGATCCTCTGTGGCAACCCCTAATGGAAGCAGCTGAAAGAAGAAGATTGTGATTGAGCTTCAACCTTGAGACAGACGTCCTCATGTTCTCCTCAAGCACATTTCGATGTGACGCCGAAGTTAGAGTTGACCTGATGACGACAAGCTGCTCAGGGCCCGAGGCAGCAAAGCAACACCAAACTAGAACATTTCCACCACCTCACTTCACAGGTGGTGTGAGGTTCGTCTCCTGAAATACAAGGGCAGTGCAGAAACACACACAGTCCAGTAAAACCTTGATTATCCATCACTCAATTAACCGTCAGTCTCCAATAACCGTCAGGGCAAAAAAAAACCATAGTGCTCGCCAGCGTCTATCTATTGCTACTGCTGCACGATACGATGTGAACTCTGTACATTGGAACTTCTCTCCCTTTTGCTAGCACTATTAGTGTTTTTCTGCAGCACCACGTGTCATGCCGCATTTTGAAATCACAGCATCAGTTACATACACTACTTTCAGCTTTAATAGCGTTTCATAACTTTTCTCTTTTGTTATAATTAAACTACTATACATTGATATGGCTGATAAACATACACGTCTGGTGTTGGGATTGTCACAAAAAAATGAAATTATTAAACATTTACGAAACAACAAAAGTGCATCAAGGATTGCTTCAGTTTGCGGAGTAGGAAAAACAAATGTGAGTGATATAAAGCGTGATGAAGCCAAAACTGAAAAAAGTCTCGACAACAATAATATTTTTTTCTGTTGCGTGTTTTCATACAAATGATGGAGCTCAAAGTGCTTTACAAGATTAAGACAGAAAAATATAAAAATTAAGATTAGGTGATACTAAGTGACAAAGAGTAAAGGAAGGTCCGATGGCCAGGAGGACAAAAATAACAAAAAAAAAAAAAAAACTCCAGAGGACTGGAGATAAAAAAACAAAATCTTCAGGGGTCCCGAGACCACAAGATCACCCACCCAGCCCCCCTAACATCAATGGTCTCAATTAGTCCTCGTGGTTTTCAGGCTTCACATGGAAGAATTAGATGATGATGGTCATGTGGACCTCCTACCTTCGATCCATCAATGTAAGGACTGCATGGTGACCTGATCAGGTGGTGGTGGCACAGATTGGCACCACAGAAAACTGGAAAAAGAACAGCAGAGAAAGTAGGGGTTAAGATGGATTATGGATATATGATAATTGAATGCATATACAGAATATCAGGGTTACACTAAAATGAAGCTCTGAGAAAGCCATGTTAAAGTAATGAGTTTTTAGTTTCAGTTTTTTAAAAGTGCTCCACCGTATCAGTCTGGCAAATTTCTATCGGTAAACTCGTATTCTAGATTTGAAGTGCATAACAGCAGAAGGCCGTCCGCCTCAGCACTTCTTTTAAGTTTAGCTCTTGGAGTTCTAAGCAGACCCACATTTGAAGATCTAAGGTTACGATTTGGAGTGTAAGGTGAGAGGCAGGACAGGCTGAGATTACTGAAGGCTTTGTAAACCATTACAAGCAAGTCAATTCTAAATGGCACAGGTAACCAGTGTAGTGACATCCAACCTGGATAAGGTAATGTTATTCTGTATTAATGTTAATATTCTTCTGCACTGTGATTTTCTTTTTAAATTCTACTACATTATATTTTGTTCATATATTGTGACGTACAGGGAACTTGTGATGCGCTGTGCGGGAGCAGAAAGGGTTGAATGAATGGTACAAGTAATGGGACTGGGGAGGAGCTTCTGTTCTGTGAGGGGTGGACACGCCTCCTAGGAGATGAGTGACAGGAGAAGTGAAATGAAAAGGAAGGTGCGGCAGAAGGAAGGACGTTTTGAGCAGGTATACGGTAAGCAGGACGGTGTATGACATAGAAAATGACCAAACGTGATCGGCAGGAGATAAACTGATTGGCAGGGAAAGCTTTCTTTTACTGTTTTGGAGGTGTGCTCTGTCACCGTGGTAACGTCATAAAAGACTGGGCATTGTTTGTTTGTGTGGCAGAATGGAGACTCCCAAGTAAAACGTAGAACACTCCAGTACCTCTGAGCTGTGTTTGCTTATTGCGCTGATCATTGCAATTCACCCACATAGAAGTGAAACAGGACAGCGAGGAGGCCCCGCCCGGCTCCCCACTCCCGACGTTCCACTTTCCCCTCCCCTCAGCCCGTGGCCTCTGTCTCGGATTAGCACAAATATATCGCTCCTGCAAGCAAACTAAGACTCTTAGCACGATGAGAAAAGTCGCAAAATCAACGGGAAAGTTTGAGCAAATTCTAGAAAAAAAAAAAAACGCTAATCCACAGTATGTCATTTTTATAGTCACTGTTCTGTTATCCGTCTTTTCTCCTACCCGTCATGACTTTGATCCCGACCCCCGACAGATAATTGAGGTTTTATTGTACAGTGATACCTTGAGATACGAGTTTAATTCGTTCCGTGACCAAGCTTGTAAGTCAAAATGCTCGTATCGCAAATCAATTTTCCCAATTGAAATTAATTGAAATGAGATTAATTCGTGTCAGCCCCCAAATTAAACCACCCAATTTTTTGTTAAATGTTTTCAACATAAGAAAAATGTATTTATAATGAAAAAATATTGTATACAAACAAAATAAAACCTAATACATAAAAGAGAATCTAAAGAAATAAACAGATGTTGGCGAAGCCAATTAGCGTATCTTTCACTTCACTTTTGCTTAACTTAATTTTCTTCTTCACTAGTTTTTTTCTTTTTTTGCCACACTTTCACTTTCATTCGCAGGGTGTTTCAATAGAAACCTATCCAAGGAGCTTTGTTTAGTCCTCCCCTTTAGAATGTTTCTGAAATGAGTTAGGCAAGTGTCATTAAATAGCGCCGCTGCACGATCAGTTGTAACTTTTTCCGTGTGTTTCTTTTCTTTAAAGTTTGAAACTTTTTCCCACATTGCAAACACTTCCTTTATCTCACTTGAAGAGATAACCTCCTCCGCGATACCGATCTCCTGCAGAACCTCCGTATGTTGCTGCGTCTGTAGTTCTGTCAACTCCTCCGTCATCAGTTCCTCAGAATATGCGGCGACAAGCTCTTTGATGGCTCGTATTTCAAGGCAAAAAAATCGACCTAGTGACGGCTCGTATCTCAAAAAACTCGTACGTTGGGGCACTCGTATCTCAAGGTACCGCTGTATTTCCATCCATCCATCCATCTATTTTCTTGACCCGCTTGTCTTGAGCAGAGTCGCAGGGAAGCTGGAGCCTATCCCAGTAAGCACTGGGCACAAGGCAGGAACGATCCCTGGATAGGACCTCCAGTCCATCAGAGGGTGTAGACACACACACATTCACTGCATGTCTTTGGGTTGTGGACACAGGGAGAACAGGCCAAGAGCACCTGGTACCTGAACCTGCTCTCTTTGTTGTGAGGCAGCAGCCCTAATAATCTATATACTGTATATATATAATTCACTAAGGCAAGACACCCATGGAAAGCACGCCGGAAGGGGCGTGGATTCACTAAGCCGCCGACAAGTAAGACACCTATGGTGCATGCAGGAAGGAGCCACGCCCACCAACTCCAAGACCATTGGATACGACGACAACTCGCAGAGCCACGCCCACCAACTCGGACGCGACGACACAGAAAAACCGGCGTCATTTATATTCGTCTGTCGTAGAGGCCACATGCATCTCCGAGCCACGTTGACTGTTCATAGAGGGATGTTTCTCGCAGAGGTGAATCGCCATATGCAGCGTGTAAAACGGTTTGCGAGGGGTATCCCATGGGATCCTTAAAACGATCCTTTACAACTGAGGTTAAAACACAATGAAGTAAGCAGTCTTTAAAAACCGAGTTTTCGGTTACGACGCATGACCGCGTGCACCATAGCAAACTGTTTGACACGCTACATACAGCAATTCGCATCCGCGACAAACATGCGTCTTCTTAGATGCTCTTGCAGGAACACGGAAGACGTGAGTCACAGGTGCATCTGGACTGTGCAAAGACGACAACGACTCAAGTGACGAGTTGGAGGTGGGTACATGAGCAGGCAGTGCATACTGAACGAGAAATCAGCAGACTAGCATGACGGAGGGAGCGGAATGGACGTCCTTTTCCTCTCCTCCCGTTCCACCCTCGGCGCCGTCCACCCCCATCCCTCCGTCTGGGAGGAAAAGGCGCGATGGCGGTCCGCCAGTTTTCAGTCACGGATGTTCGTGTGTTGGTTCGTTCCGTGCATTGTTACAATGTTGCTTTTCTTGCTGATTTATTACATTACCGATTTTTCAAATGTTAATTTTCTCCCTTTGCTTAAAAATCATTAAAAAACCGGCCTGATTATGCGGTGTATGGTACGCCGCGGGTTGGCTAGTAATAATAATAATAATAGCACATTTTATTTATATAGCGCCTTCCCCATGCACTTCACAGAGTTTAAGAAAGAACGGCAGGGTATACAGTATATAACATTGTACTAAACCAAATAAATAAATAGAGAAGAGTAAGATAGCCCTACTACGGTGCCACTGCGCCATTCCCATACAGTACGTGCCATTCCTAATGACTAATACATGTTAATTAGTAAGAATTCAATACAAAAATAGCAAAAACACCTGCACAATAATAATTCAGAAACAATTGAAACTGCCAAACAAGTGACAATGTATCTGAACCACGTCAGAGCTTCTTGTGGCTTTTGTCCTCAGAGTTTCAGAAAAGGCCCACGTCGGCCTCCCCACACCCTCTGCCCTGGCACAGTATATAATTTGAGTTTTCCAGCCCCGCGCACACAGGCAGTAATTCACATTTGGTGACAGCGGGCACAAATCGTTTGGATAAGAAGAGGAAAGTCATGTTTAAAGTGGGAGGCCCAAGTGTTGTGTCAGTAATTAGCGGGCAGCACGAGGCGGCCACGAGCATCGGGCCCGGAATTAAACATGCGAGCGACGGTGGAAATGACGGTGTGTCACCGTCACTAAGTGTTTTGCGGTGCTTTGGGGCAAACCCACGTACAAGGCAGGCAGCTTTAATTACAAGGACCTGACACTCCTTCCTTGACCTCGAGTTGTCCTGGTAGGAGGGGTGCCACGCGGCTGTGGCGGAGGTGCAGCTCTGTGGAGGAACATCTTGCTTTGGGCTTGTCTTTGTCAGTCACAATTGAGGTTTTAGGGGGGATTCAGTGTGTTGTCCTCAGGTCAAATACAATTGTTTGTGATCTTTAGGGAGGCTAAGGAGTGAGGGTGCGGATTCAACCTCTGCGTGCGCCAACTTTCAGTGCTCAGAATATTGAAGCTCCCCCAGTCACTGACCACTTTAGAAAGGTGCTGTATTACAGTTAGATTAATTAACGTGTGCCAGTGGTCACTTTTGGGGTCATCTGGAGTCATACACTTGGCATAAGGTGCCAATCTCCAAATGATATTTTATTGATAGGTCAGAGTTACATTGATGACAAGAAATATTAAGACAAGGATTTGTGCTCTGTATGTGTGCCCAACAAAGCACTGGCATCACTTACAGGGCTGACTCCTGCTGTGAACCCGATGATGCTAGCCTGGCATATGCCCCTACTATAGAGTACTTGGAATAAAAAAAAATGGATTTGACTAATGAGAGATGGCCTTCCAGAGCCTGCCACAGACCAGTGGGTCACAAAGCTCATTAGTCAAATAAAGAAAGAGAAGTCTGCACATACCAGGGAGGAGGTGCCACTAAACCCTGCCATTGCAGGGGGGCATGCAGGACCAAGAACATTATAAGAACTGTAATGAGAACATTCAGCCTATTAGAGCTCACCAGTTCTATTCATTGATATTTTTTTAAATAATATCAATGGAGATTTGAAGGTCCTACTGCCCACCACACCACTTGCTCACTTTGTGATAAATGTGCCCTTAATGAGGTTTCATTTGTGCCCCAAGCCCCTGTTCTTGTCAAACAACAACAACATTTATTTCTATAGCACATTTTCATACAAACAGTAGCTCAAAGTGCTTTACATAATAAGGAATAGAAAAATAAAAGACACAATAAGAAAACAAAATAAATCAACATTAATTAACATCGAATAAGAGTAAGGTCCAATGGCCAGGGGGGACAGAAAAAACAAAAAAACTCCAGACGGCTGGAGAAAAAATAAAATCTGTAGGGATTCCAGACCATGAGACCGCCTGACCAGTCCCCTCTGGGCATTCTACCTAACATAAATGAAACAGTCCTCTTTGGATTTAGGGTTCTCATGGAAGGGCTTGATGATGATGGTCACGTAGACTTCTGGCTTTTAGTCCATCAATCATTGTTGGAGCATCATGATGCTTTGAGTAGGTGGAGGTGGCGCAGGCCGCCACCACAAAGAAACCGGAAAAAGAAACAGAAAAGAGAATAGGGATCAGTACGGAAAGAATCTGCCATACTCATTGCCTTCACAATGTTCCACTTTTTGGTCCTGTCATCTACTAATCCCCCATTTTTGGTTCAGCTTGTTGCCCTCCATGGTTGCTCTTTTCTGGACTTTCTGTAGCTCTGCTTTGTCCTTATTGTAACGTGAAGATCATAACTGACCACAGAGCTCCACACTTGGCCTCGTTAATGTTATATTGTGTAACTACTGTATAACCTCCCTCGACTTGTGCTCCACTCAGCAGGGCGCTTTATGACCTAACATTCTGTCAGCCATCTTGCTGGTGTCCTCATTCTTCGCTCTCCGAGGTCCTGACTGCACCTAGTCGCCTGCCTCTGGACGTCCTCTGGTGTTGCTTTGTCTTTTTTGTAATATGTAGATCAGAGCTGCAGGTTTGGCATCACTATTGCACTCTATACAATCTGCTGTGAAAAAGTCTTTGCCCCCTTTCTGATATTCTCTGTTTTGTAATTCATCACATGAATGGTCACGATTTACAACGGTGACTTCTGTGATGTTTGTGACATCATCAACATGTGACCAACTACCACAAAAGTAAAATTCTGTGGTAATATAATATGACTGCCTTTTACCTCATTCTTGCAGTCTTACTTCCTCAGTTGCTTTTCGTGGTCCTGAGTCAGCCCAGTTGCCCTCCTCTTGGTTTCTCCACCGCTCTCTTCTCTTTTTTGCTGACATGGAGACCAAACGTGCACAGGGCACTCCAGGAGAGGCCTCACTAGGATGTTCTATCTAGAACCTTCCTTGACTTGCTATATAACCCAACATTCTCTTAGCCATCGTGATGGTGTCCTCATTGATAGCTCTCCATGGTCCTGACTGAGCCTAGTCACCAGTCCCTTGACTTCTCTATTCTCCTTAGTCACGTGTGTCTGACACTTTGTTGAAGTAAGTGTTGAATATAACCATACATTAGTGGATCTCATGCATTAAGTCACTTCATAGCCTCTCTGTCAACTAATGTTCACCTTTCACAAGTCTCTGTAGACACATGTGGACCCCCCATCTCTCTGTATGTTGGATGAAAAGGTCTTTGTTTCCTTCAGCATTTTATAATAATAAGCAGTGTCACCGCCTAGTGGCAAAAAACTAAGCTGTAACCCAAAAAATGAGAACGCAACACCTGTTGGTGGGACCCGGTAAAGCAGGGGGGTCGAACTCCAGGGCTGGTGGGCCGCAGTGGCAGCAGGTTTTCATTCTAACCCTTTTCCTAATCAGTGACCAGTTTTCACTGCTAATGAACTCCTTTTCCCTTCATTTTACTGGTCCTGTTTTTAAGGATGCAGTCCTCTGAATTAATTTGTTTCTTCATTAAGTGGCAGCCAAACAAATGAGATGGGAAACGAGCAAATAGATGAGCAGCTAAACATTTGCTCTTCCTCTTCCATAAATACATTTTGGACAAGAACAGCACATGGTGATTGCATTTAAACATAAAAGCGAGGAGTGAAGTGACATGCCAGTGTCCCCATACACTACACATGCATGACCCCAATGCACAAGATATGGTGACAGCAGCCTCCTGTCGTGACACTTTGATGTCCTCATTTTATGAAGGAACTGAAATACCAACATAATAAGGTGGCCACCTCAAGCCCGCAGAGTGGCCTAGCGCTCACTGTTCTTCTCCTGCTGTCACTTCACCGCGTGCTGCAGTTCCTCTTCTGGTGTTCAACTTGTTGAAGTTCCTGCAGGATGGCCCTATATCAAAGGCTGGTTAATGAACATCAGTCAGGGGTCTCTTAAATGAAGTCTCCACGCCTGGCATCGTGCCTTCACAGTGGAGGTTGGCAGCCAAGCAGTTTTGCCGAGGCAGACGTCTACGTTTATGTGCCGTTGCTAATGCAGCTCCCTAATTTAAAGCACACCATCCCTCAGAGGTTTGCTCCAACTTGAATTTCCTTTTGCAGCACTCGGTAGCAAACGGGAGAAAAAGAACGGACGCCAAACAGAAACAGCTGCAGTTCTGTGAAGTTGAGGCAAGCCAGGCGATGAGCTCCCTGCCACACAGCTTGATATGCATACATCACCATAACCATTGGCTCCTGGCTTCATTTTAAATACGTGCGTGAAAGTCAGAGAGACGCAACATCCTGGCCAGGTGGACTGGACCGGGGCCCAGTGATGTGTGACTGACTGATTGGTTAATTGGACTGAGGGTCACAAATCCTACTTTACATCTGATTGGCGAGTTAGTCTGAAGAGGAGATTTCAGTGGCCAGTAGGACACACTTTGATGGAAACCCCAAATCAGTGTCTGTTTGGCTGATAGGACTGACGAGGATCATTGAGAGGATTTTAGGTCACGGCTTGGATGAACAGCTGAGTTTAACATCTGATCGATTAATTGGATTAAAGTGCATCGTTAAGTAGCTGGTAGCGCACGGCGTCGGTTAGTGGCCAGTGGTACTCAAATTGAATGTAGTGTCTGATTGGTTAATTGGACCTGCAGGACTAATTAAATGGCCAGCAGGGCCAGGGCTTAGTTCAGCATTCCAGGTTACCATGTGATTGGTTAATTGACTTAACGACAATATTGATGTGGTCAGTGGTGGCTTCACTGAGCAGTGCAGTTTAATGTCTGATGGGCTAATTGGACTGTTAAGTGGCCAGTGGCGCTCCAATCGATTGACGAGTCAAATTTAATGTCTGATTGGTCAGTTGTACTGAAAAGAGCTATTAAATGGCCAGAAGGACACAGTTTAACATCTGATTGGTTAATTGGATTGAAGTACATCGTTAAGTAGCTGGTAGCGCACGGCGTCGGTTAGTGGCCAGTGGTACTCAAATTGAATGTAGTGTCTGATTGGTTAATTGGACCTGCAAG
This sequence comes from Polypterus bichir lapradei, assembly GCA_026402145.1. Lineage (NCBI taxonomy): Eukaryota > Metazoa > Chordata > Cladistia > Polypteriformes > Polypteridae > Polypterus > Polypterus bichir. The sequence goes on along the minus strand of JANRMT010062802.1, from coordinate 5,400,833 downwards.
ACCAATTAAATGGCCAGCAGGGCCAGGTCTTAGTTCAGGGGTGGGCAAAGTCATTCCTGGAGGGCCGCAGTGGCCGCGGGTTTTTGTTCCAACCCAGTTGCTTAATTAGAAACCAATCCATGCCAATAATTACATTTCATGGCTTGTTGGTGCTTTAACTCTGCTATGTCACGTCATTCTCATATCCTAGATTTTTTTTCCATTCTAAGGATATCATCCAAATACTTTGAAGTGTAAAACGGATGGGTAATTCTCAATCCTTCACTTTTTTCTCTTCTCCTTCCTTCCAAGTATTTAATTAGACCAAATGGTGCACAATAAATACACACAGGTGTAAAGGGGAACAAGCAAAATGGATAACTGCTGGTTTCTTTTGTCATTTGCATCTTATTGTTAATAAAGAGCAATTAAAAAAACGAGAATGCAGCTGTTTAAGACTTAAATAAGCAATAAGGGTTCAAAATCTTAATGAGGGAGATAACTAAAATAAAGCAGAAGTGTTTCTAGAGCAATAAGTGCTTCTTATTAAGCAATTGGGTTGGAACAAAAACCTGCAGCCACTGCGGCTCATCAGGAATGACTTTGCCCACCCCTGTCTTAGTTCAACATTCCAGTTTAACATCTGATTGGTTAATTGGATTGAAATGCATCGTTAAGTTGTTGGTAGCGCACGGCATCGGTTAGTGGCCAGTGGTACGCAAATTAAATGTAATGTCTGATTGGTTAATTGGACCTGCCGGGCTAGTTAAATGGCCAGCAGGGCCAGGCCTTAGTTCAGCATTCCAGGTTAACATGTGATTGGTTAATTGACTTAACGAGAATAATGATGTGGTCAGTGGTGGCTTCACTGAGCAGTGCAGTTTAATTTCTGATGAGCTAATTGGACTGTTAAGTGGCCAGTGGCGCTCCAATCGATTGACGAGTCAAATTTAATGTCTGATTGATCAGTTGTACTGAAAAGAGCTGTTAAATGGCCAGAAGGACACAATTTAACATCTGATTGGTTAATTGGATTGAAGAAGATTATTAAGTGGCCAATAGGACACTTAATTTAATGTCTAAGCTGGTGAAGGCTGCTGGCCAAAGCTTGAGTTGAGTTTAACATCTGATTGGTTAATTGGGTTAATGTGGATAATTAAAAGGCCAGCAGGAACACAGCTTTGTCAAAGAGTCCACTTTACTGAATGTCTGTGTCTGAAGTCATCTAAAATGGGGCACAAAATGAAAAACACTACCTTTATGTAAATTTGAAACTCTTAATCTGTTGTCTTCCTCTTTTCTTCTCTGCTCGTTAACCTGACTGCCATCAATTCAACTTCTGCTAATGGTGATGATCAGTTAGACTGAAAATTGGTGGTTGGTTTCTCCACACAGGTGTGCTTAGTGCCCACACTCCTCAGGGGTGGAGTCCACCATGACGACCCCATGTCCTTGCTGTCTCACTTTAATGCTCACCGTTTGCTTCTTCTTGTAGGTTGTCCCTGAAGATCGAACCCGGGAACAGCTCTCCCCGCCTGGCGTCATCCAAGGAAGACCTTGCAGGTAGGTGGGCACACCAGGGTTACCAAAACATGTGTGAAAAGGTGGAGCTGGACTGAACTGAACAGGGAAAAATAAGGGGCACCTTCACATGGGCATGAAACCATCCAGAGCATGACAGTGCCAGGCTAACCTTTAGGAAGAGGAACCTTAAAAAAGAGTGTTTGGTGTATGTTGTGGGTGAAGGGGTGATGGAGGATGGCACAGGGAGAGGGGAGAAGAGTGATGGCTTTCGGACCCCACTTGACACCCACAGTAGTAATGCCCTGTGTTGTCCAGTGAACATGGAAGGGGCTGACAAAAGCAATGAGGGACATTGTGGTGGTCTTTGTAATTATCAAGTGTGCCCCCTTGTGGAGTTTCAGCTCCCAGTACTTTGACACCTTGGCTGGACACGTGGACCCCGCCAATCGTGCACCTGCAAGCTTTTTTTTTTAATTTGTGGTTTTCTGAGCTGACGCCCACCCTACGAGCCTTTGCCAGCCCACCATCCCTGGCACCTCGTGTTAACCCCAAAGATTCGGAGGGCTGCAGGCTCCGTCCCGACACGTTTCATTTTGTTGTCTCCTCACCTCACGTTGCCACCCCCGCCCGCCTGGCATATTTTTTTTGCTTGTTCATTCCTGGCAATTGTTTGACATTCCTCAGAGCCTGAAAGGGAGGAAAACCTGCGGCGAAGAAGCTGCGGGCGCAAAAAGGAGACCCTCGTTAGGTTGACGCATTTGGGCAAAGACAATGAGAAGTAGGGAGGATATTTGGGAGTGAGACCCCGGGACCAGCACCAAAGTGAGAGAAGACGAGAATTCTGACCACTTTACCCAGCAGCCCCCCTTCTTGTTTGATATTATCTTTCAGCTAATCAGCAATAGTCCCTCCCCAGGGTGTTATGCTTCGTCTTCCAGACATGATGTCACCGACAATCCGCTTGAGCACATCTCTGGGCCACAACCTTTTGTATAAAATGAAAAGTCAACCGAGTGAATCTTAATTTTTAAATGAGATGGCAAGTCTCACTGAAAGGCGCTATACAATAATGACCAACTGAAACTTCACCTGATTGTTCCATTAGGTGTCTTGCACTGCGTTCAAACATTTGTTACTCACAGCATTCGGCAAAGGCCATTGTGCTCCTGTGTAAGGCGCTATATCGAAAAGGGACCATTCCAAGTAAATGGCTTGTCGGTTGGTATTGTGGCATTTTACTTTCTGGAAGATGTCCTGTAAAATAAAGGCGCCTTATAGAAGAGGCCTGACGCAGAAAATTGCTTCTCGGGGTGCATATTGTGGCAAATTGAGATTTGAAACATTGCTTTCAGGCTGGGTTTGGTGGTCACTCATGGGAGGTAGTCAGGGTCCGGGAGGCACAAGTGGGATTTCAATGCATAACATTTTATATTTTAAGCCCCTTTTTTTTTGGTTGCCCCTAAATTACAAGTGACTTCCTCAGAGTCCCATCTCAGGAAGGTTGAATGGGGGTTTGAGCCTTTTTGTCCTTGCGCGTTCAGGCTGAGCTGAGTAGCCACTAGGGGGTGCTGTTCATGGTGTAATGAACTAAGGTAGGACATGGGAGGGATTTAAAGCAAAGCCGTGTATTTTGGCCTGTTTTGGGGGGGCAGTAGGATGTACCCTCAGTTAGAAGTGCCTCACTCAAGGGTCGCACTGGGAGGCAGAAACGGTTTTTGATTCTGTGGCCGTGTGCTTTTAGATCGTGGGGTCCTGGAGGACCGCAGTGGCTGCAGGTTTTCATTCAAACTCTTTTCTTAATTAATGACCTGTTTTGGCTGCTAATTTAAATTCTTTTGAATTAATTTTATTTGAATTTGTTTTTTAAGATTTGTTCCCCAGAATTTCTTCATCGTTCCTCAGAATTGCTTTATTTCTTTCTTTAAATGACACCCAAACAGAAATTGAATATGAAGTGAAGGAGCCAACAGAAGACCAACTCAGTCAGGGCCTCAAACTCCAACCAATTTCATTCCAACCAGTTGCTTAATCAGGCACCTGTCTTGTTGTTAATTAAACTCATTCTTTAATTCCATGGCTTGCTGCTGCTCTCATTGTGTAATCACAGACATACCCGAAATTGATTTTCTCTTTTCTAAGAGTTCCGTTAAAATGTTTTGAGGACCTGAGCATTTCAGCATTGCCGAGACCTTCACCTTTCTTTATTTTCAGATATTGTATAATGGACACAGTTTGCTGGTCGTGTTTTGTATCTCATTATTGTTTGGCTGCTAATTAAGGAAAAAGAAACAATTAAGGGGTCAGAGTCTTCAAGAGCAAGTCAATTAAAATGAATGCAAAAGAAGTTAATTAGCAGCAAAAACAGGTCACTGATTAAGAAAAGGGTGAGAATGAAAACCTGCAGCCACTGGGGGTCCTCCAAGACCGGAGCTGGGCACCCCTGTTTTAGATCCTGCCTTGTAGACACCAGGGTGAGATGTGGCAGGCAGTTGACGTGGGCCCAGTCTCCGCTGAACTCGCTGATTGGCCGCAGTTGTCCATCTGCACATTCAGTCACAGAAGTGAAGTTTGCAGTTTGGTTTATTTTCTACTTTTTTTTTTTTTTTCTGGTACCCTCAGCCCCAGATAAGGAGACGCCGGTCACAGGTGAGATCCCTGGTGAGCGTCAGAGGTGGCCAGATTCCCAGAACGTTCTGTACACAGGCAACCTGTGCTGCCCTGAGCGCGCCTGACGTGCGCAGTGTGTTTGAGACGGTCGCCTTGGTAACGCGTAAACACATTTCCTCATTTTTAATTATTTATTTTCTCTTTGCATGGAGGCAGTTTAAGCTGTAAAGGTCAAAAACAGATTTCGAGACTTGGACGCCGGCCGTGCCTGCTGGTTTGGCTGTAGCAGGATGTCCCATCTTTGGGTGGTCGTCTGATTTACTCCAAGCTGACCACAGTATGTCTCAGGTCTCTGGACAGCTGGCCTCACTGTCTTGACGACGGACTCCCACTTTCACGGTCCATGGAGATGCATTAGTATCATTTAATGGAGCTGGTCAACAAGATGCCTGCTACTCTTCAGCGGCCCCCATCATCGGCAGGGGAACGAACCAAGAGCGAAGGTTTACCAGCGGGCGCCCCCCCCCCCATCAGGAGGGTACGTTGGACAGGCTGCTGGGTCCAGATGTGTGGTGGAAAAGGTCCACTGTGAGCAAGTGGACATGAAGATGGTGGGAATAGCCTAGAAATCTCTTGGTCAGCTCCTTATTCTGAGAAGCCGAGGCCTTTCCTGTCTGTCTGTCTATTATATAGTGCCTTTCGTATCTTACATTTCTTCATCCCTGTCTCTCTTTTACATACAGTATAGTGTCTTTCCCAGTCACTAGTAGTCATCCTCGGCCCTGTCTCTATCCCCTTGTCACACGCGTTCACAGGATGGTGTCGTCCTTTTGCCCCTCCTTTTTTGTCTGTACGGTGTCACCTCATGTCACTTTGCCTGCTCCAGGTGTCCTTGTTCCCCTCGTTTGATGCTCGGAGGGTCTGCGGTGGTTGCTCATGAGTGATGTCCTTGTCAAGCCGCGCTTTGCTCTCCATCCTCGGCCAGCTCTCATGTTATGTTAACATCTCCCAGGCTCCTAGCAGCTGTAAATCGTGCTGCAGAGCTCAACGTCTCTCTGGCTGTGTAATCCCGGCCGGCCGTATTTAATTTCAAAGAGACTCAAATTTATGGCTCTTGTAATCAGGAGCTGGCGGCTGGAATGCGGCCTGAGCTGCCATCATCCTCGGCAAAATCCGTGTAACGCCACATTTTTCACGTGTGATGTAGCGCCGTCTCTCTGAGCTTTTTGTGCCTTTGCCTCACCGCTCATCTCCCAAAGAGTACGGTGGACCCCACTATGGACGCGTGGCAGCAGGGCCGTCCAGCCGCTTTTTAACCCACATATCCATTTCACTGTCTCAGGTTTTCTGGCAGTGGCATTGGGTGCAGAACGTGTACCAACCCTGAGCCGGGCACCACTCTGGTACTGGGCACACAGCTGGGATGACTTTCAGTTGCTGATGAAAAATCTACAAATTTTGGGAGATTTGGAAGGAAAACCAGAACACCTGCAGAAAATCCCACACGAGCTCCATTTGTCAGTCCACCTTCATTCTACATCCTGCCTTTAACAGTAAGCGCACAGTACTGTAAGACACTATATTACCCACAATCCCCTTGTGCCATTCAGTCATGCTGACTGTAACCTGGCTTCTGTTCTGTGTGCACAATATGATTTTTCTTGTAGTCCTTCATCACTGTTTATCTTAGTGCCTTTCATAGCAGGCTCCAGCTTCAAGCTCTTTACAGGCAAAGTCCAGCAGAGTAACGGTTCTTAGAATTACAGAATGATTTATTTTCTTGGCATTCAATTATTTATACAGCACCTTTCCTAGTACATGTCATCCAAACTTTCTTAACCTGCACATAATGACTTCTCATAAAATCACACAGCACTGTCCTGCAAAAACAATCTTTTTGGAAAAAGATCCATAGTGTTGCTCTTTATATGCAAAGGAATAGTCCCTCATTTAAAAAGAAAATCGTAGAATTAGGGGGAAATTTTATATTTTGTGTTTAACATTTGTTTATATGGTGCCTTTCAAGTGTTGGCTGTGCATTGGCATGACTTTCACGGCAGGGCACTGCTTTATCCTTTCACGTAAACCTTTTATGTGGATTCTTTTTTTAGTGACCTCCACCTTAAAGAGGAACAGTCATTTTTATTTATTAATCGTGGAAAGTGGGTGCGGCACGGTGGCGCAGTGGTTCGCTCTGCTTCCTCACAGTAAGGAGACCCGGGTTCACTTCCCGGGTCCTCCCTGCGTGGAGTTTGCATGTTCTCTGCGTGGGTTTCATCCCACAGTCCAAAGACATGCCGGTTAGGTGCATTGGCATTTCTAAATTGTCCCTAGTCTGTGTGCTTGTTGTGTGGGTGTGTGTGCCCCGCGGTGGGCTGGTACCCTGCCTAGGGTTTGTTTCCTGCCTTGCATTGTTTTGCCTGGGATTGGATCCAGCAGATACCCGTGACCCTGTAGTTAGGATATAGCGGGTTGGATAATGGATGGATGGAATCGCGGAAAGTATTTTTTTGAAGCGATACAGTTTATTTCGTGTATATCGCAGAGAAGCGTGGACAGTGACGTCATTGGTCTAGCCTCGCGATGGGAGAAGAACTCGATATCCCAAGAGCAAACGCGGTGTCTGGGGACGGGCTGCTGAGCGTGAATGGCATGATAGCTAATGGCTCGCGACGCCGAGTTGATTCTTGGGATTTTGAGTTCTTCTTCCAATACGAGCCTAGGGACATATGAGAAAGCGAACCTTTTCTCACCAGTGAGCCCACCTTAACGAGCACTTCGATCTATTAACAGATAGAAAAACTCTACTGTTTCTCACTAAGGCTTCTGTAATATGTGAAACTCCTAGAAGTTTATCCTCATACAGTGCAATTAGAGGGCAGGTGTTTTTTTTTTTTTTTTTTTTATACTTTGCATTGCGTAATTAACATTACAACTTTTATTTTATGTAGTGCCTTTCATGATCACTCCAAGTATGTGAAGCGCACGTGCACACATCGAGTTACATATTCCTCCCGGACATCTTGCTGTTTCTTCCTTATACAGCGCCTTTTCTTGACGAGTACCTCCCTAAAGCGCGCATTTCACATGCAGTTGCGTCCGGTTAAAGCGCCCCCCGGTGGCTCGTGATTTTCGCGTCGGTCCGCAGGACTTTCTGCTGGGCTTCCACGTTCGGGAGCTAATCAGTCGCTATGTTGTGTCAGACTCGTCTGGCCGAAAGTGCCGGCCGAGCTCAGGGGTCTTACTCAACGCTCCCTTCCACCCTGCCAAAGTAAATTGCGCATTGCACCGCATCCTTTGCCGTATTTTCCTTATTAACAGCTTCATTCTGCGCGCTCAACGCCAAGCCGTAAATCTGAACGGGAGCCGCGCTAGGCCTCCTTTGCGGTCATAAAATAAAATTCTCCCGTCACTGGTGACACCGGAGATATAGCAGGGGCCGTGCGCATCGATGATTTATACGGGAGCTTCTGTTGTGATTGACGTGTGAGCGTCGCTTGAGCGCGCGCGCTTGTGTGTGTAAGAGAGACAGCTGGGATCCAGATGTGAGCCGCCATAGTGCGGGGAACGGAGAAGACGGACCAACAGGTGCCACACCAAGGGACGCTTCATATAGCTCCTTACATTGGACGCAGTAAGATAAATCCAGTATTGCAATACAATTAGTCTTTATATGGCTCCTTACAGTAGGTGCATTATAATAAATCCAGTAATTACAAAACTGCAATAGAATCAAACTTCATATAGCTCCTTTTATTGGACACACTAAAGTCATTAAATGCATCACACTACAATAGAAATAGTTTTGATATAACGTTTTTCATTAGGCACAATTAAATCAATACATTAAATGCAAAATGACAATAGAAGTACTCTTTATATAGCTCCTTTCATTAGGTGTACTGTATCCATTGAGTATAATATTGTAATAGAATCGGTCTGTTAATCCATTAAGTACAATATTCCAATAGAATCCATCTAGCTCCTTTCATTTTGCACACTAGGATACATTGATTGAGTACAATTTTACAATTGGAACGATCTTTATATAGCTCTTTTAATTGGGTTCCCTGTAATTATAGTGTGTGTGTGTGTGTGTGTGTATATATATATATATATATATATATATATATATATATATATATATATATATATATATATATTAGAAGCTGGGCCGGCCACAGACAGGTAGAGATGGTTTTAATTCACCCAACACATGTTTATTTACAATATATACTATTTACAAGGTGCACACAACCCAATACTCCCCCAAAGTCCAGGCCTTTCACAATGCCTCTCTCTTCAGGTCCGCCTCCACCTCCACTCCTCTCCTCCAAGCTCTGTCTCTCTTCCCCCCGACTCCAGCCATTGAATGGAGGGAGGCGGCCCCTTTTATCCACACCTGGATGTGCTCCAGGTGCCTCCCAATTAGCTTCTGCCGGCACTCCCTGGTCCCTGGTCTTCTTTCCAGCACTTCCGGGTGTGCCAGAAGTGCCAAGGGCCAGGGATCCTCAGGCATTGGGGCGCTCCCCTGGTGGAGACAACGGGCCCCTATAGGTTTGAGCTTCCAAGCTCTGCTCCCGTGGTCCCCAAAGCCACCAGGGCGGTCGCCCCCTCGTGGTCTGGAGGAGGTGTAAGTCCTCCTCTAGTTCCTTCTGGGCGTCCTGGCTGGGTAGCACCCCCAGCCACTCGCCACAATGTATATAAAATGATAAGCCTAAAAGTGCAACGATTTTATGTCACGTTTCTTGTCACACTTTAAATTGGGCTTATTTTAAAACCTACAAAATTATGTTTGGTATCATTCTTCTCAGAATTTATCAAACTTTAATGTGATGTTAGGTTTTCAGATTTTTATTCCGTTTTTAAATTATAAGCTAAAAAATATCAAGAACTCGCGTCCCACAAGACGAGACGTTGTTCCAAAGGATTTAACCGCACTCGGGGTCGGAAATAAAAGACAAAGAGTAGGACAGCTGCTGTACAGGAATACGTTTGAAGTGCCGCACAAGATGCATATCACCTGGCACAGCGGCAGCAGCAGCAGCTGATCGAGCAAAGAGGAGGTAAAAAAAACTATTTGTTTCCCATTGTATCACCGTTTAGGAGGGGATCTCTGAGGAACAACTGCATCTCCTTGGGGTGCGTTCAGCCCCCTTCTTCATAATGTGAGCAGCAGAGACGTGAAGTTGCTGGCACGTAGCGCACGCTGGGGCGTTTGGTAAGCAAAGCGAGCAGCAGGCGAACCCTATAGTTGTTGCATAAAAAGCTGAACTGTTCAGAAGTAATTTGGTTCACCAGTAGTTTTATTTTTCTTTATTGTATATAACTCCTTTCATTATGAATCTAAACACAAACTCATCAGTGTAATGTGTTATAAAGCAGTCAATTCCTCAATCTCACTATAGTGCCTTTATATATGAGTAGGGGTTATGTGACACGGGCAAAAATTATCTCTGTTTTCTGGCATTTTTACAATAACGATGATAATTTGACTATAATGTTAATTTTGAAATAAAAAAGTACTGTCCGATGGGGGCTACAGCTCTGCAGTCCTGAAGTTGGACAGACCAGGGCAACAACCAGAGAGCACTGCTAGAGAAAAGTGGTGCTGGTAGAAATGAATTGAAAAGTCGTTGTTGGCTGCGTTGAGTTGGTATGTTGCCTTATTCACCTTAAGCTGTGATAATTATGTATAAGCAGTTGAATTAATGCAGTCTCCAGTAGGGAGTTGATTAAATAACTGCACATCATACCTTCATTATATGCAACATCCTGCAGTGAATGGAGGATTACTAAATACAGGAATACAGATGTCTGACCCTGTCCCATCCCATTTACTGCTGCAAGAGAATGACTGAATATGGGAGTGGCTTGAAAACTGACCCCTCCTCACATTAGTCCCCGCCCCATCTCTCATTCTCCATCCCATGCACTGTAGTGAATTTAAGCAGACGGGTCTGACATCTGACCCGCCCACATCAGTCTGCACCCCACCCCAGCAAGAGGGCTAATTGTGTCACTTTGTCAACAGTGCAGGACGTCTGAGGATTTGTCAATTCTTGATGGCCAGTGCTCAAGGATGCTCTGAGTGGAATCGTCCCTGCCAGATTTTCATGTAGAAACTTGAACCTGAGAACTTTAGAATATCAAGATGCCGGTCTGCAGAGCACATGAGGCATGACATTCCAGAAAATGCCTAGCAGCGAGGGCTGTATTGGCAGGCTTTCTTTTATGCATTTATCAATTCTATAAAAGGATTTATTATGTTTTGGTTCAAGCAGTAAATGGTTTGAGTTTGTGCAAAATGAGAGGGTGCTCACTGAGTCCCAAATGAGGCACATTAACTGCATTGTGAGGGAACGTCAGTTGTGGCACGGTGGCCACGTGGCACGACTCCCTGAGGGTGATCCACCTCACATAACACTCATTGTTGAGGCCCCGAGTGGCTGGACCAGGCCAAGGGGATGCCCACTTAACACCTGTCTGTGCCAGATAGATTGTCATTTCTGAGGGGTGGGACTGGACCGTGTGTCTGCCTTGAGGGTTGCCAACCAGGATCCTGAGCTGGTTTGTCGTGTGGATGGGTGTAGCAACACACTGTACCAGTGCAGGCTCCGCGACCCGACCCGACCAGAGTAAATCACAATGCAGCAGTGAACCAAACATCCATTTAAACCTCCAGTCTAAAAGGTACCTTACAGTGATGGTGACAACACAATTGTAATTGTAACATACAGTCTTATATACCATGTGACATGAGAATGGCGTAGTAATATTATGATAAAAAATATGAGCTTAGAACAAATACTTTAGAAAACTAGTTATACTTATTGCAGGTCAGAACTACAATAGACTAGCCATGTGCGCCCAACTACGTTGCGCGTGTTAAAGTTGTCTGTGAAGGGCTCCCTGTTTAAACGCGGCTGCCAGTCGTGAACTGGGCCCTTCGTTGCACAGCATTATGATTTTTTATAAGGGAAACAAAATTACAAAAGAAAACCCTTGGACGTTGATTCGATAGGAACGGCCTACTCGGAATCACTGTCTGAATAGTAATTATGTGGTGGTGTAGGAGCATTTCTGCTTTTGTCCGTTCACAGTCCGTCTCGTTTTCACGACGCTATGGTTTCCTCTCACGATGTCTTCTCAACCTTTCTCCAATCTCGCAGGTTGCTTTGTGGCAATCCAAAGAGTAAGGCAATATACACGGAGCAATGGTTATAAAAAGGGGACACATAGGTATCCAGGCTCTTTAAAGCATAAATAGGGATCACTTCACTGACATGTGAGCAAGCACTCGCCGGCTACAATGTAACAATAATAATTTCCGGAACGTGCTGTTACGTTGTCATTCATTTTACCGACTGTCTTTCTTTCATTCGTATGTTACGTAGGCACGTACCTTTTATCTTCGGCAATCTCATTCTCTAACCAGGCCTCAGGAGCTAACCAGCGTAACACTGTCCACCATCCCTTTCGTTATTCTGGCACATTGTTGACATCCGTGAGTAACATCAACGTACTAAACTGGAAGGTGGTCTACGCATGCGTGGAATTCGCGGACAAACAAAGATCAAGATCTGAATGAAGATCTCTTTAGTTTATTTAAAGCACAACAATTTGTTTAGTTTGAATGTCTGTGTTTTGAGGTGTGACTGGAGTACTACAGTCTTCAGTAGTATAAGCCTGGAGGAGATTCTTAATGCAATGCCTATGTTTTAGCTGTCTCTCTACTGCCATCTAGTGCTTCTTCTTCTAATTCATTTGCGGACAAACAAAGATCAAGATCCAGATGAAGATTATATATAGAGATAAGATTTTAGGAAAGCAACTTCTGGCCCACTGGCCTGAGGGTAGACAGGTGGCTGAAATGAAAGGCCATGCATGGGATGGCAGCTGAACTGGAGTGGGGCATGAATCTGCCTGATCTGTACCCCCCACGGGTCTAGGAGGTGTGTCAGGGGCTACAGCCTTGCAATAAGTGGAGGCTTGCATGATGCAGACTCTTCCTTAGTCGCTCTTCATCTCTCAGCTGCTCCTTTTAGCCGGACAAGAGATCAGTCAACATACAAAGACAGAGAGCCACCTGGTAGTCTTTTATTCAGATTTGGTTTATTTTACTTGGCTTGTTTATATTTTGGGCATATCTATAATACATGAATGAACATATAACTTTCTCTCCTACCCATTCTGGTGCCCCATCTACTTGCCTGTGGCAGAGCCAGTCAGCCCATTAGGTGACACAGGCGGCCGTTAAGGGCACTGTCACCCCAAGTGCGCCATTTAAGTAGCTCAAGTGACGCTCACTCCGAATCCTTCTGCCCCAGGATGCCGTTTTGGTAACTCACAAGGTACACACTCCGAACACCGAGGGGAACCCCTGATTTCCTCCCACTGCCAAGGGTTCCTTCAACTAGCACTGGTCTGGGGTTACAGATGTTAGAAGAAGGGGGACATGTTTAAATAGAATAGCAGTCAATGCTGAGAGTGTGGGAGACCGGGCATTCTGTTAAGATCTGAATGAGAAAGAGTTAAAGGGGACAATAGGGTCACCCTTGGAGCTGACCGTGACAAAGCACTGTGTAAATGGAGTTCCTTAAAGTAAATTGGCTAGCCTTATGTTATCCGAAAGTTCAATGAAATTGAAGTAAAAGTATTATCTTTAAACACTTACCCATGATTCCTGTTCGCCAACATTTGTAAAGAATGCCATCTCACCATCCAATCAGTGCACAGCGTCAGAGTCTTTACACTGAAACTCAGATCATGGAGAATTTTCTTTAGCGGGCCAAGTCACAGTTGGTGGTGAACGTCTTGGAAGAGATTAGTGGAGTTTTAATGGCCATTTTAATGAGAGATGCTTATACTTTGAATAGAAAATCAGTCAAAGAGAGTTGCAGTTCGATTGCCATGTTTAGTGTGACCAGTAGGGCGTGTAATAGCAGCCAAGACCCCAAGCAATCTCACAACTGCAGTCCCGGCTTTAAATATGAACATTTATTTTATAAATTGCCTTTGACGGGGTTCTCTCTCACTCTATGTATAACACAACAGAATACCAAACTGTATCTTCGCTCTTCTCCACGTCTCGCTGGTGAGTGTCGTCCAGCTCTTCCCTCAACTCTGAGTCTCTCGGCTGAAGCAGAGCTGCTTCCTTTATCCAGGTGCCACAACACCGTCCCTCAGAGGTACTTCTGCGTTAGGCAGAACTCCCATGAAGAAGGGACCGTTAACCCCTGCAGCTCCCCTTGGCGGTACCCACGGAGGCCAACAGGGCTGCCCTACAGGACTACAGTTCCCAACTTGCCTTGTGGGTATTTTGTAGAAATACTGTAACCCAGGGACGCTGCCATCTGGTGTTTTGGGGGAATAATTAACCCAAGTCACTTGTGTCCCCCTGTCCCTCCATTGTATTGGCGGCTAAGGATCCTTTACCAAGCCCTTCTGGGATATCCAGTGTATCCATTTCTGTCCATCTCCTGGCTGTAACAGGGACCACCCTACCTATTTGGTGGACTGGCCTCCCATCCAGGTAAGGAATCTCGAGCCATCCTATTTGGGACACCAGTTCACACCTGCCAGCCCTTACATTAGTTTGCTGTATCTGTGTCTCTTGTGCTACGCCATTTTGAGGATGATGATGATTATCTACAGTGATGTGAAACATTAAGCACACCCAATGAATGATTTATTTTCTTTTTTAATATTTATAGACAGATCAAGGTTTCATCTTCATTTAAACAACATCTACAGTTAAAGGTAATAACAATAAAAAATTTGGTTGACCTAACTGAAATCGTACTCAGGTTTTCGTGTTAACACACACACACACCCCCAGACAGACAGAATTCCCAAAGAGGCATTTTCAGACTCGGGGAGGTCTAAAACGTCGAGATTCATTAAAATCAAATAATTAACTACACTAACACCTAAGTGACGATTATTATTGTGCAGGCACAAAGGCAGCCCCCCGACAAGAAAACAACAGCAAGTATGAAAACTGCAAATGCTTGCTTGAGGTTAGGACTGACACAGGCATGTTAAGGCCATGTCACATGACACGACTTTTCCTGCAATTTTCAATCATAGCCTTCATTTAATAATAATTCTTTGCATTTACAGTATATAGCGCTTTTCTCACTACTCAACGTGCTCAGCAATTGCAGGTTAAGGGCCTTGCTCAAGGGTCCAACAGAGCAGAGTCCCTTTTGGCACTTACGGGATTCGAACCGGCAACTTTCTGATTGCCAGTGCAGTTCCCTAGCCTCGGAGCCACCACCAGTTTTTATTTACTGTACATTGCCAAAAGTATCAGGACACCTGCCTTTACACGTACATGAACTTTAATGACATCCCATTCTTAATATGGAGTCGGCCCACCTTTTGCAGCTCTAATAGCTTCAAATCTTCTGGTGTGTAGGAGCGTGTTGATGGGAATTTGTGACCAGGATAGCATTTGTGAGGTCAGGCACTGATGTTGGACGAGAAGGCCTAGCTCGCTCGCAGCATACGTGGTCAGGACTCTGTGCAGTTCCTCCACACCAAACCCGCTCCTCCATGTCTTTATACACCTTGCTTTGTGCACTGGTGCGTGTGCAGTCATGTTGCTATCCCCAAACTGTTCCCAAAAAGGCGGGAGCATGAAATTGTCCAAAATGGCTTTGTATGCTGAAGCATTAAGAGTTCCTTTCACTGGAACTAAGGGGTCAAGCCCAGCCCCACACCATAATCCCCCCCTCCACCAAACTTTACACTTGGCACAATGCAGTCAGGTAAGTCCCGCCAAACCCATACTTGTCCATCGGATTGCGTGATTCGTCACTCCAGAGGACACGTCTCCACTGCTCTCGAGTCCAGTGGCGTCTGGTGGGCTTCACACCACTGCATCTGATGCTTTGCATTGCACTTAGTGATGTCAGGCTTGGCTGCAGCTGCTCGGCTATGGAGACCCCATTTCATTAAGCTCTCTCTCTCTTTCTCTCTCTCTATGCTGCACTGTTCTGAGTTTTCAGAGGTCTGTAGCTATTCACTCTGCAGAAAGTTGGTGACTTTTGCACACCTCGGCATGCGCTCTGTGATTTGACATGGCCTACCACTTGGTGGCTGAGTTGCTGTTGTTTCCAGTTGTTTCCACTTTGTCGTAATACCACTAACAGTTCACTGTGGAATATTTAGTAGCAAGGACATTTCATGAATGGACTTGCTGCTCAGGTGGCCTCCTATCACAGTACCACGCTTGCTTGAACTCCTGAGAGCGACCCGTTCTTTCACTAATGTCAATAGAAGCTGTCTGCATGCCGAGGTGCTAGAGTTTATACACTTGTGGCCATGGAAGTGACTGGAACACCTGAATTCAATGATTTCGGGGGGATGTGTCCCAATACTTTTGGCAATATAGTGTAGACTCAAGAACTTTGACATCAAGAGATACCTGAAGGTCCCATGATGAAGTTCTGTGTTTCTTAAAGACTTCTTTCAGCCCCTTGTGTTCTGCTCTTGGGATGAAGCTGGTGGGGTGGCCAGGCCTGGACAATCTGGCAGTTGGTTGGGCAGTGAAACGGTTATTTTCCAGTTGTTTGGAGGTCTTTCTGGATTCGTAGGCCTCTAGAACCTGCTTTGTGAAGGCCTCAGGGAGCTCTTTGGATCTCGGTGTGTTAATGTCTGAGGTTTAAATCAGGTGGAGTCCAGTGAGATCCTCTCTCATGTTGTGATCACTGATCCTAATTTGAAGTACTTGAGGTGGTGATAAAGGGAGTGCAAAATTTGCATTTATCGCAGTAAGGAGATCCGGGTTTGCTTCCTGGGTCCCCCCTGCGTGGAGTTTGCATGTTCTCCCTGTGTCTGCGTGGGTTTCCTCCCACAGTCCAAAGACGTGCAGGTTAGGTGCATTGGCGATCCTAAATTGTCCCTAGTGGGTGCTTGGTGTGTGTGTGTGTGTGTGCGCCCTGCACGGGGTTTATTTCCTGCCTTGCTCCCTGTGTTGGCTGGGATTGGCTCCAGCAGACCCCCTTGACCCTGAAGTTAGGATATAGCAGGTTGGATAATGGATGTCTCGTATTTAAATGACACCATGGAGTACACGATGTAAATGTGTCCCGATGTTTGTTATATCACATAACCTTCATCTGTAGATGCTGTTTAAGTGAAGATCACATCTTGATACGTCCACATATGTTAAAATGAGACTTTCTTTTTCACAGAACTGTATATTGTAGCCAGTGTTTAGGACACGGTGGTCCCCCATGGAAGCTCTAGTTCCAAAGAATTTCTTCTGCACACTCCATCAATGACTGGAGGCTACACTGAAAATCCCAAACCAAATAAACTCAACCCCAGACAGACACAGAGGAGGCCGTGTGTCCCTCCTGTATCAGGGTGGGCTTTCTTTGGGTCATCACATGAATGTTAGTCTGCCCTCCTTTTCAGTGAAGTCCCCCCTCCCACCACATCCCATCTGCTTTTTACAGCTCATTTGAGTGATTTGGAGGATGAAGTTTTATATCCTGTCTGAGCGCACTTGTCTTGGTCAGTTTGACCAGCACTGACCCTGAAAATTATGACAAGTGGGACCCCCTGAAGTGCCCAGGAGCCCCAGCTCAGGGTCATTGGGTGTATTTATAAATCTGGGGGTTTGTGGGGATTTTCCTGTACGGAAGTTAAAGAAACAAACACAGACCGTCCCAGAGTGGTGATGTGGCAGATCAGACGTCACGGCCTCACACTTCCAGGGTCCCGGGTTCAAGTCCCAGCCCTGCGTCTGTGAGGTTCAGATCTGCTGAATTTCCAAGGAGTGTCACTGGTCAGGAGACGGAGTAGTAATACATTTATTTTAGTTCTGCAGCACCTTTCGTGCACTCAAAGCTCCTAAAATCCCCCTCCAGGTCGTCTTTTCTATTTTTCCCCCCAATGTGTCCCTGTCCCTACATGGATGATAATCCCAAAGTACCCCTCAGAAGTCAAGAGTGCAGGCTTTGCCTCCAGACGTTGGCCTCAGTTGCTCCACTGCCTTTTCCTAAACTCCAGAAGCAGGCCTTCAGCCTACCCATACTCAGCAAAAATGAACAAACTTTAAATATCAAAAACTAGAGAAATTAGAGAAATGGAAAAAAAAGTAAAACCTATGGCCTCCAAACAACAAGACAAAGTTCCCTTTTTATAAGTAAAGATTTATGAACAAAGAATATTTCTCCAAGCCTAGACCTTCACTCAAAAGGCAGGCTTTGTGCCCGCATAGGCCCAAAAATGGAGGCCAAGGCTCTTAATCATAATAATACATTTTATTTATTTGTAGGCACCTTTCTAAACACTCAAGGACACCGAACAATAGATTATAAACAAAACTAAAAATACAAAATCAGACAGAGCAATTATAGTCAAAGAGAAAAAGCCATCTTAAACAAATGAGTTTTAAGTTTGATTTGAAAAGTGAAAATAATTCAATACCTCTAAGCTCAGATGGTATTGAGTCCCGGAGCTCTACTCATGGTGGTAAGATGGACGAAGGGGACAGTCAAGTGGATGGAGGAAGAGGATCTAAGGGTACAGGAGGGAATGGCAACATGGAGGAGGTCAGACAGATATGGAGGGGCGAGGCTGTGGAGAGCCTTAAAAGTTAGCAGAAGAATTTTGAATTGAATGTGGAACTGAACTGGAAGCCATTAAAGCTGCTGCAGGGCAGGAACGATGTGGTGAATATGAGGGGGTTCTAGTATTGATGCGGGTGGGCAGCTAAATTCTGGATCAGCTTATAAAGAGATTTGCGAAAAAGAAAAGGGAATTGCAATAATCCAGACGAGAATCGATGAGGTTATGAACGAGGATAGCAGTGGTGTGGGGAGTGAGGGATGGGGGGCAAATACGATTAAAGTTACACAGGTGGAAATATGGAGTCTGGGAGATGTTATTGATGTGGGACTGAAAGGATAAAGTACTGTCAAAGATGGCACTGTGGAGAAGGGGAGACAGAGGAATTATCAAGAACAAAGGAAAAATGATCAGTTTTGGATGATGTTGATTTTGTACCAATGAGGAGAACCTCAGTTTTTTCACTTGTTATTTAATTTAAGAGAATTTGAAGAAAACCAGGATTTGATTTCTGCTATGCAATCAATAAGCAAGGAGAGTGGAAAGGAAGCAGTAGGTTTGCTAGTGAGATAGAGCTGGGTGTTATCAGCATAACAGTGGAAGCTAATGTTAGATTTACAAAAGGGGAAGGAGGTAAATAAAGAAAAGGAGGGACCCCAGGACAGAGCCCACCTGAAGTAACAGCGGTGGGTTGGGATATGAAAGTTTTAAGCTGAACAAACTGAGTGCAGCCTGAGAGGTAGGAACTGAACCAATCTAGTGGAGTGTGGGTAATGCCAATCGAAGATAATCTATTAAGGAGAGTAGCGTGATAAAAAGTATCACAGTGTCCCAAATAAATTGAAGGAGGTGAACGCCTCTGAGCAGTGATGAGTGATCGATGTCCGCTATCTGGTTTTCTGGCTCAGTTGGTCACTGGTAGCTGCCCACGTTCTAAGAACTTGGTGGCTTTGAGCTGCCCGGCTTTCAAAAGTAAGCGGCCGTTATCAGCTGCCCACTTCAGACGGGCAGGAGGCCACTCATGCGTGCCCAGATTTCAGAAATGAGAAGTCAATGTGAACCGCTCAGTTTTCATGACCTGGTAGAATTCGCACTATAACATGATGTAAGCACAAAAGCAGAAATGTATAAATCTGTGTGTTCGCCAACTTCCACGTTCTGCCGCTACATTAATCCCATGTGTACGCACCTGCTGTCCCGCCCCAACTCCTCCCAGAATTACGCCTCTTTGAATATGCTAATCAATATACAGTGGTGTGAAAAACTATTTGCCCCCTTCCTGATTTCTTATTCTTTTGCATGTTTGTCACACAAAATGTTTCTGATCATCAAACACATGTAACCATTAGTCAAATATAACACAAGTAAACACAAAATGCAGTTTTTAAATGATGGTTTTTATTATTTAGGGAGAAAAAAAATCCAAACCTACATGGCCCTGTGTGAAAAAGTAATTGCCCCCTTGTTAAAAAATAACCTAACTGTGGTGTATCACACCTGAGTTCAATTTCCGTAGCCACCCCCAGGCCTGATTACTGCCACACCTGTTTCAATCAAGAAATCACTTAAATAGGAGCTGCCTGACACAGAGAAGTAGACCAAAAGCACCTCAAAAGCTAGACATCATGCCAAGATCCAAAGAAATTCAGGAACAAATGAGAACAGAAGTAATTGAGATCTATCAGTCTGGTAAAGGTTATAAAGCCATTTCTAAAGCTTTGGGACTCCAGCGAACCACAGCGAGAGCCATTATCCACAAATGGCAAAAACATGGAACAGTGGTGAACCTTCCCAGGAGTGGCCGGCCGACCAAAATTACCCCAAGAGCGCAGAGACGACTCATCCGAGAGGTCACAAAAGACCCCAGGACAACGTCTAAAGAACTGCAGGCCTCACTTGCCTCAATTAAGGTCAGTGTTCACGACTCCACCATAAGAAAGAGACTGGGCAAAAACGGCCTGCATGGCAGATTTTCAAGACGCAAACCACTGTTAAGCAAAAAGAACATTAGGGCTCGTCTCAATTTTGCTAAGAAACATCTCAATGATTGCCAAGACTTTTGGGAAAATACCTTGTGGACTGATGAGACAAAAGTTGAACTTTTTGGAAGGCAAATGTCCCGTTACATCTGACGTTAAAGGAACACAGCATTTCAGAAAAAGAACATCATACCAACAGTAAAATATGGTGGTGGTAGTGTGATGGTCTGGGGTTGTTTTGCTGCTTCAGGACCTGGAAGGCTTGCTGTGATAGATGGAACCATAAATTCTACTGTCTACCAAAAAATCCTGAAGGAGAATGTCCGGCTATCTGTTCGTCAACTCAAGCTGAAGCGATCTTGGGTGCTGCAACAGGACAATGACCCAAAACACACCAGCAAATCCACCTCTGAATGGCTGAAGAAAAACAAAATGAAGACTTTGGAGTGGCCTAGTCAAAGTCCTGACCTGAATCCAATTGAGATGCTATGGCATGACCTTAAAAAGGCGGTTCATGCTAGAAAACCCTCAAATAAAGCTGAATTACAACAATTCTGCAAAGATGAGTGGGCCAAAATTCCTCCAGAGCGCTGTAAAAGACTCATTGCAAGTTACCGCAAACGCTTGATTGCAGTTATTGCTGCTAAGGGTGGCCCAACCAGTTATTAGGTTCAGGGGGCAATTACTTTTTCACACAGGAACATGTAGGTTTGGATTTTTTTTTCTCCCTAAATAATAAAAACCATCATTTAAAAACTGCATTTTGTGTTTACTTGTGTTATATTTGACTAATGGTTAAATGTGTTTGATGATCAGAAACATTTTGTGTGACAAACATGCAAAAGAATAAGAAATCAGGAAGGGGGCAAATAGTTTTTCACACCACTGTAAATAGCCCTTAAGATCAGCCTTCTGTGAAAATGCAATGGCAAAAACACGAGGGAAAATGGAAGAATTTCAGCGAATACCAAGTGGAGGCAAAGAAAAACGTACTATTTGTTGGTTTAAAAAGTGGTATAAACAAGAAAAGGAAGCTGATTGAGTGACAAAGCTCAAGTTCACAAAGTCGCACAGTGCCCAAAATAAAAAAAAAGTTGTCAGATATCAAAGTCGGCGTGAAAAGGTGAGTCGTTGCTCACCATCTGAGTGTCATATGAAAGCTTATTAGGGTACAGAGAAAAAAAAAGCACGAAATTTCCACTTTAATCACATAGTTTATTTTGTCATTAAAGTAGAACATCATAAACTTTATCTTAAAATCGTTTAATTTATTAGTTTCTCAAATCCCATCGTAACTAAAGTAGCATGTTAAACACTTTGTTTTGTATTTGATCTTCTATATGCTCTATGTGTTTGAATCACAACATGCTTCCGTTCTTTCACTTTCTCTGACAGGACACATAATCCATTACATTCGTGATATTACAGCTCTCGGAATAATTAAAATACTGAGATGTATACATGATATTTTCATGCTGATAGGAGTTAAAT
Source organism: Polypterus bichir lapradei (assembly GCA_026402145.1). Taxonomy (NCBI): domain Eukaryota; kingdom Metazoa; phylum Chordata; class Cladistia; order Polypteriformes; family Polypteridae; genus Polypterus; species Polypterus bichir. The sequence goes on along the minus strand of JANRMT010062802.1, from coordinate 5,379,666 downwards.
AAAGCATGTTATTAAACATGGGAGCATGGTGGCGCAGTGATTGTTCCTGTCTCACACAAGATGCTTGCTGCACCATGCGCGACCTTCAATTAAATACTTTATTGTAGCAGTACTGTCCCTCTCAAATGTACTAACCTCCAATTCCTGTCCTTACTTTTCTTTCCTCAAATACCCAATCGCCATACAATCAGCTCTGTAATAGACGTTAAGCCATCTGTAAGCTGAGAACGCAGATTCTTCAAAACTTTTAAGGAACATTGAAATATCTTCATAATGTTTAATTATTCTATCCATCTATCCTTCCAGTGTTGCGTCAGCACCAGCAAGAATACAACGTGAGGCAGGAACAATCCGTGAACGAAGCTCAAATTACTCGCTAGTGCTGCGACACCGTGTAGTTAAAGTTAAAGTTTTACCTGTGTAATATAATAAACATATTTTGCTGCATTTCATCTTAAAAATGATATCGTCATCATATGTAAATACGCGTTTTATAAAGTGGCTCAGGTTGTGTAATATTATAACTGTAGTGCAAGTTTACAGTGAGGTGATTGTACTTATAAGTACCAACAGTTCTACAAGGAGCACTTGATGGGCTGATTGAGTGCGTTTAGAGTTCTTGGGATGAAACTGTTTGTGAACCGCGAGGTCCGTACTGGAAAGGCTCTGAAGTGTTTGTCATATGACAGCAGTTCAAATAGACAGCATGGCTGAGGCAACGTGTGCTTGATGCCGTATCCCGATAATTCTCTTTCCAGTCAACTGCTGTAGAGCTGTGATTCCCCACTCGGATAAAGTGGTATAAATACTCCGTAGTGGTGCAGTGAGAGTAATATGGAGAAAGATGATCCACTGTGGGATCCGAGGTGCAGTGAGAGTAACAACGCTAAAGCAGTTATGGTATTTAGAACAGTTTGACCATTCTGTGGACCGTTATATTGTTACAGGTTAATTACAATCAGATGCATTACACTAATAAACAATATGCGGTTAATTTTAGTGTATTTATAAAGCCGCTCCAGGGATGTGGATCTGAAAAAGAAAGGGTAACCACACTGGAACAGTAGCACTGCTTTGACACTGGGTTCTGCCAGTCTGCAAAACCGAGCAGAGAACCTGCGTACAACAGGGTATGAGCTACCATGGAAATGTGCGTGGCTTTACGGCAAGTTTAGGTTTTATACATCATGATTTGAACGTGGAAATGGGAGTACGCAACATTTTTGTGCGTACGCACCGTTTATACATGAGGCCCCTGGGCACTTGGAGCTGCCCGGCTTTTAGCAGCTGGTCACTGTGAGCTGCCCAGACTAATGAATGATTGAGCGGCTGGACAGTTAGGAGGGTTAGCCATTTTTAAATTTTTTTCCCCTGCTTTGGTCACAGAAATCAGTGACTGTGAATGTCGGTGACTTTGACTCTGGCCCTTGGTGACTGTTTAGCCTTTCCGTGCCACCCGCCTCCACTTGGCCACATTTCGCACTCCACTGCAGGTTTCGTTTTCCTAATTGGAACAGCAATGACTCCTTGAGCTTGAGGCCACTTTACTCTATTTGTGTTTTAAAGTGTTTGCTTATCAGCGCTGACGGGAAGTCATTTTCAGGCCTGGCATCTACAGCGACTTTGTCACGCAAACCTCATCTTCCTCGTCCAAACCGATTGGCTTCTTCAAGAGGCTTCTTCTCCTTAATCGTTTGTTTGGGTGTTCATTCCTGTTAATCCCCTGCCATTCCTATGTTGCTTTTAAATAACGGTGACCAGTTGGCGTCCCCTCTCTTCAGGGTGGCCTCTCTCTCTCTCTCTCTCTCTTCCTCTCCGTTTCAGCCTTGCTGCCCCAGTTTTAATTTCTGGGGCTGTTTGTAAAAGCGACCCGGCACTGGAGCACTCGGGTGGGCTTAAAATTGGAGGAGAAAGTAGAGGAGCAAGCAGAGCAACAAAGAAAATGATAAAGAGAAGTGGCAAGCAAGGTAGTGAGTCCGAGAGGTGGTGGGGTGAGTGGGTACAAAACTTGGGAGTAACAATTGGAGTGGACACGGTGGGTGGCAGGTGGCTTAGCGAGCAGGATCAACGGGGCAGTGGCACACGCAGGAAGGAGTTTCACTCTGTACACTACACCGGGCAAACAGGAAACTGTAAGCCTGTTCTGTAGCACCTGTTCCCACAAGGAGGCGCCACTGAGCCGCAAACCATAGACAGAGTACCACCCAGGATGGTCCGAGGTTCAAATTAAAGATTTTATTTGTCACCAACGTGTTTCCTAACGAACAGAGACCAGCTACTCAAGTACAAAACACAAGATTCTTGCGTCTCTCTTCCTTCTTTCCTACTTTCAGGTGAGTGTCACCTGCTGCCTTCCAACTCTGACTCAACCAAGGAGTTCTGGTTGGCACCTTTTAAACCGGACCCAGGAATGCTTCCATTGTCGCAGCAGGAAAGTCTTCACCTGACAGGGTCTTCTTGCTGCACCCAAGGACCCCAACAGGGATGCTCTTCTAAACTTCCATTCCCATGCAGCCCTGTGGGAGTCTTAACTGGGTCCAGCCTGGAGGGACGCTGCCTCCTATCGTGTGGGGGAAAATATCCATGTTTGCCTAGTCCATCCATTAGCTTTTTATCCCGACTGGGGTAAGGATTGCCAACTATCGTAGCTGTCCACGCTGTCTTTCCAGTATTTCCGTTCGCCTTGTCATCTACGCTGTCCGTCATATCTAGCAATGACTACTCCTGCTGATGAGCTCCATGTTGATTATCCTGTGCAAATAGGAATTTCAGTCCATCCTCAAGACAATAAGACCCTATAAACCTTTTATATTACACCCATCTGTCTAGCTGTCTGCTATATAGTGCCTTTCATATCTATCAGTCATTAATCATGGTGATAGTGTTGCATGTTGATCAGCACATGTAAGTAAGAAATTGACTGCACTCTACTCCTGACAATAAAAACCCTTTAAACATACTGTACTATATAGCACCTTTTCACCAATCGTGACACTAGAGAATGCCAACATGTTGCATATTGATTAACCCATGCAAATAAGAATTTCATTTTGTACACCGGGCAATAAGGACCCTATGAATCTATTATAAAGTGCCTTATGTATCTATCGATCAGTGTATTCTGTAGCCCCTTTCTATCTCTGTCTATGATATCGGACATTTAACATTCATCTCTCTGTCTGTCTGTCTATTATATAGAAACTTTCATATCTGTCCGTCACTAATCATAGTGTTGGAGAGTGGTGCCAGTGCAAATCTCACTCTGTACAGTGGGCAATAAAGACCCTGTAAACCTGCTACTGTATATATGGCACCTTTCCATCCATCCATTATCCAACCCACTATATCCTAACTACAGGGTCACGGGGGTCTGCTGGAGCCAATCCCAGCCAGCGCAAGGCTGGAAACAAACCCCGGGCAGGGTGCCAGCCCACCGCAGTATGGCACCTTTCATGTCTATCAATCACAAATCACATTGTGCTGCATTCTGATTATCTCATGCAAGTAAGAATTTGATTCTGCTCCATACCCGTGACAGTAGGGACACTATAAATCTGTAATATAGTGGCTTCCGAACCAACCAGTCCTGGCACCAGAGAATGGTATGGGCATGTGACAATGAGCTCCCCATAAATAGGGCAGAGTTCGGAGCAATAAATGGAGCACAAAGTGGGGCAGCAGAAGAGGGTGTGTGTGTCAAACTGTACGCTGAGGTCTGAGCAGGGCAGCACCTGGGGTGACAAGTGGGGTGACAAGGCCAATAGACTACGCTGGATGTGCACTGAGTGAGGCCATCAATGAGACGGAGCAGGAGTCGGGGAGGCGTGGAACAGAGCAGTATGTGGGGACGGGCAGCACGTGCAGCAGTAAAGGGGGTACTGAGGGGTTCCATGGGCAGAGCAGTATAAGCAGTAGAACCTCATTTGACTCCTGTAATGTGCCAGCTGGCAAGTGGCACGCCACAGAGGGCCAGTTCAATTAGAGCTTTGGCTCTGCATTCCTCCAGGCACACACTTTACATGCCAGATGCTCAGCAATTAAAGCGCACCTCCTGGTCGAGGGTCTCGTTAACATTTACAGCTGAGGCGAGAGGCGAGTCAAACCCGGCGGCCTGTCAGCTTTATCAGAATTCCTTTCTCTTTTTTTATTTCACACTCACGCCTTTCTTTCTTTCTTTCTTTCTTGTAACTTTGCTATCTCAGCAGCCGTATAGCATCCCCCCCGGGCAGCCTAATCAGTTACATTTGTTTGGCAGAGGGGAGGGTGGCCTTTAGCTCTGATGCTTCTTGGCAGCGGACCCCGGCTTTCTGTTGTAATTAGGTGGGGTGGCAGTCGGGCTGACTGGATCGACTCCAAGCGTGTGCACCTTTCTCAGGCACGAATCTAAAACTGCTGCAATTTTCCGCAATTTGGGTTTATTTAGCAGGCGCCTCCAGCCCTCCCACCCCACCCCCCATTGCTTCTTCCTTCTTGAGATCCATTAAGCCATTCTGGCTGTTGAGATGAAAGATTGTGAAGAACTCTGGCACGGTGCTCATCGTGGAAGGAGCTATATAACCCACAAGCTGCGGGTTAGTCACATGTTCCTTGGTAAGGCACTATATGACTCAATAACTGCAACCAGCAGCAGAGACATTGCATGGTACCCTACGTGTCTGACTGTGTTTCCTTAATGTAAAAGGCACTATATAAAATAAGTTAATGATTTTAATGCTGTATTTTGCTATTTTATACCAGTTTTGTACCCTACTGGGCAATGATTTTTGACATAAGGAAGACAACAATTCTCTGTTCGTTTGGAGAAGTGTACACTTCTTGTACACACGCACAATCACTTCAATCGTTAACTGAGTAGTAGAGCAGAAACCAAAAAAATGACAAAGCGATATGAAACCTTGTGGACAAAAATGGAGAAGTCATAGGAAAACGGTGAAAATGATATGAGCAGATGGACAACCACAAGTGGTCTTGGTGACTTTGAATGTGGCATGAAGGTTGGTGGCAGGCAGCCAAACAGCAGGCGTTACACAACAACAACATTTACTGTATTATTGTAGCACATTTTCATACAAATGATGGAGCTTAAAATGCTTTACAAGATAAGGAAAGAAAAAATAGAAATATAAAAATAAGATTAAGCAATACTAAATAATAAAGAACAAAGTAAGTTCCGATGGCAGGGAGGACAGAAAAAAAAGAAAACTCGAGGGCTAGAAGAAAAAAAAAAAACAAAATCGGCGGGGGACCCAAGACCACGAGACCACCCAGAATCAACAGAGCCCAGCTGCAGTCAGGACAGTTTTTGGCTTCGGACAGATTCAGCGACCTGAGACATTCTGAGGCCTCTGTCAGCTGCATCTCTTTTGACTCCACCCACTTTCCATGTCCCCAAATGTGCTAAATGTACTATTATAGTAATGGTGGCAAACTGAACGTGTGTGCAAAAAATATTTATTACCATATATACTCGCAGATAAGTTCTCACACAAATAAGTCGGGACTTTATTATACCGAATAATTTTTGGTATTTTATAATGTCAGTCATATAGGTTGAAAGCCCGCCCACCTGAGAGAGTAACCATGGAGCACAAGGCCTTTTTTCTATGTGGGTGTGGCAATGCGCTGTATCAGTGTGTGCTCCTAACCTCTCACTCTCTCTTTTGTGCCTACGTGACCACACAGTAATACCCAAACTATTCCGAAGCGACGTTTACACTGTTTTGTGTATCTCACACCATCATACACCTTTATCGTAAGAGCATCCCCTATCTACGATGGAGTGTTCGATCAGAAGAAAATGTGAAGCTAGTTTTAAATTAAAAGTCGTTGAAGTGGTGAAAGAAATTGGTAACTACGTTGCTGCAACAAAATGTGATGTGCCTGATAAACTGGTGCGAGATTGGAGGAGGCAAGAAGATGTAAAAAAAATTAAGTGTCACATTTTTGAATGGGCGTATAAGTCGGGGCCTGATTTTATGATCGATTTTTCAGGTTTCAAGACCTGACTTATACATGAGCATATACGGTAAATATAAAAAAAAAAGCTTCACCAGGAGAAACTGTCGTGCTAATGTAATAAATGTCTCTTTGTAGCTGCTGCGAGGTCTTGAGCCATCAACAGTGGGTACGAAAAGCCGTTCGGCTAACAGAGATGGTCTCAGCTGGGCGACTCAAACGACTTCTTTACATCTCTTCATGCTTCTGAGGGCGAGTGCGTCATTCCTCTGGAGCATAAACTCCGCCACCATTAATATAACGTTAATATAAATATTCAAATTGTGTACACCAATAAAGTATTAATGATATGGCACAGAGAGGACCACAAAGACAGGACTCTAAAGAGCTCCTAAACGTCCGGTGCATACTATTGCATACTGCATTTTGACTGTTTACACAAATTATATGATTTATTTGATTCAGAGTCTATAAGAATGTGTAGTGTTAATTGTATCCGAGTGCAGCATATCATTTATTCTTCTTCGTCTTCTTCCTTAGAATTTCCCATTTTTATATGGGGGGGGGGTCAGCCTTCTGATTACCAGTGTAGATCCTAAGCCACAGAGCCACTGCTCCGTTGATGTATTAAAAAGTGCGGTCTCATGAAGGAGACCAGGCAAACGCAGATATAAAGCGTATTACTATAAAATACAAAACGTGAAGATTATTTGTTCAATTTGCTTTTAATTTATGACACCAAAGCAACTGCTTCGTATGCAGAACTCGATAGTTTAGAAGTTTAATAAATGCTGAATACACATTTGAGTGCAGGAAAACAGTGAAACAGGGGAATGGCTCCAGAGGGGGACCTCATAGTGTCTGAAGTGCTTGGATCTATCCGAGGCCTTAAACGCTTCTCCGCACAATCACCTCAATCATTAACTGAGTAGAAGAGCAGAAATACTAAACAAAAAAAAATGACCAGTGATATGAAACCCTGTGGGCAAAAATGGAGGAGTCCATGGAAAGTGGCGGAGATGATATGAGCAGATGGACAAGCACAAGCAGACCAATCGCATCGGCAGGCGGAATGTCATCTCGGAGCGGGCCGCTTAGTGAGAAAACAGCTGAAGAGCATGGCGGGCACCAGTGTCGTTGGCCTTAAAAGGTCTGATGCCGGAGTGTGCAGCTTAGCAAATTACGAGTTTCTTACGGCTGGAGCTTCTTTGGGTTGAGGCCATGATAGACTTGGATGAAGAAAAGCAGAAAGAATCAAGGGCTCAAAAAATGATGAAGCCCAATCCACTGGTCATGAGGTAGCTTTTAGGACATCCCTGGCTTTATTTTAATGTTTGTTTGTGTTTTTTTTTTTTGTCATAACCTTCATTTTATTATCATTGTGACATTTTAAGTGAGGGTTGCTGGCATTTGGTGACAACTGTGTGTTTAGATGGCCAACCACAAACCAAACAAACTTTAAATAGGGAGAGGACATGAAGTGCGTAGCATTTATTTTTTTTTTTTGTGTTGTTCTTTCAATTTCTTGAGAACTCTTGGTTTGACCTCGGCTTGTTTTCAAATTCTTTGTTGGGTTCCTGTTCCGTGGACATGAAGACTGGGATTTTGAGGGGTGGCAAAAAGTCATTTGGTTGGACATATTCAGGCTGATGGAGGAACAGAACTTAAGCCCATGGAGCCATCTGGTTTGGGGTCCACCACAGCACAGTGATGGTGTGTTGGGCAAATTAAGGCCCCCTGATAGCCACTGAATAACGTCTGAACGTCAAGGTCTACGCCAACATCGCTGCTGACCAATGGCATCCCGTCATCCACACCTAGTGTGGTGATGCACCATGGGTTACGGCCAACCAAAAGGCCTAGGGGTATGAGAGAGGGAGACAAAACACAAAAAACTAAAGCAGCTAAATAAACACAGACTCCGACAAAACATGGAGAAAGTTACACAAAACGGAAACAAGGCAGGAGGACAACACGAACGTAGCTATCTGGCTACACAAAGTTTACACAGCTAGATACGCACTATCCACATTTATCATATAGGTGGCTAACTTATAACAATTACATTTCTTTAATAAGCAACTAGAGGGCTTTGTCTCCTGCTCGCTTCACTCGCCAACCCCCCCGGCCTGCTCTACACGCCAGCCACTTCACATCTCTGCCGCTCACGTATGTGGATTTCACTTTCACCAAACAACAAATCTTTTAATTCTCGCGGATATGCCTCCTCATTGTGTAGAAACACTACTTTTCCCTGATGGCAACACGAATTAGACGATCTCAGGAGCACAAAGTCTCCAACTTAAAGTTTAATTCCAAACAAAATATTCAATTTCTTTTTGCTGTTCTGTTATTTCACCGAGTAATAATTTCCGTTTGTTTGCGCTAATGCGATCTTTCCTATCATTTTTTTGAGACTTTCGAATTGTCATACTTCCATTATCTTTAACCTGCTCTGCATGTGTATCACGCCAACGTTTTTGAATTCTTTACGACGTCCCACTTTGTCATCTACTCTTTGTCTTTTATTTCCGGCCCCTGCGTGATTAAATCTCTTGGCAAAAAGTCTCACGGGATGTGAAAGTGTCTCTCTGAAAAAGTCATGTCTTGTTCCAGGATATTTTTATTATAATAGAGAGATAAGAAACAAAAACCCAAAGCTAGGCCATCCAACCCTCACACTCCATACCTCGCTCTGTCCTTCTCTCACACTCACTCTCTCTCTAACCTAAAACCCAAACAAACTTCTTTTATAATCTACCCCCTACCCACAACCCTGGGGATTTATTAACAAGGGGCAACTCAGTAGGTGGGTAATTAGGGCAGGACTCAATGAATTGGATAATGGATGGATGGATGGACTCAATGAAGTCATCAGCACCATGATGACTTCATTGAGTCCATCCATCCATCGATTATCCAACCCGCTATAGTCTAACTACAGGGTCACAGGGGGTCTGCTGGAGCCAATCCCAGCCAACACAGGGTGCAAGGCAGGAAACAAACCCCAGGCAGGGTGCCCTGTGTTGACTGGGATTGGCTCCAGCAGACCCCCGTGACCCTGTAGTTAGGATATAGCAGGTTGGATAATGGATGGATGGATGGATGGACTCAATGAAGTCATCAGCACCAAATTAGAGTATAGAGTTGAACAAAAAGATCTAGAGTAGGGCGTAACACCATGTCACATGATTAATGGGTTGGTATGAGGCCTTGTGTTACCCCCTGAGCCTCGGGTCATCACTTGATGATGGGCACCCAATGGAGCTACCGTCAGTTCAATAACGATGGCCAAAAATGCCCTCTTGGACAACCGATTTAGTACTAACACCTGCAGGTCAAGGTCTGTCTCAGCTGCTGACCGAGTTCAGCCCATCATCCACACTCCATGTCGCATGTGTGATTGTTTGATTCAGGACACTTTAGGATGACTGTGAGCCACTCCCACTGATTTACTAATTATTTAAAGGGTGACATCTACATGTCAAATCCAATCTGAACACGGTTGCTGACCAAGCTCATCACGCCACGTCTCCACACTTGGATGGACGCTGCCAGGGTGACGATGCCCCTGTGACAGTGCGGGTGGGCTCCTGGCTCCCTCTTCTATTATGGGAGCCTCTTGAAGCCAACACCGTCAGTACTGTAACAGAGATGAGCATAGCAGATGAGGGCAGAATACACCAAGCAAAGGGGATGGTGAAATATTTCTTATTGAAATAGACAACAAAAAACAAGTGTTCAAAAAAGGTGCAGTGCTCAAAAGTTAATAAATAAATCTCTCAATATATGAAATCCAACATCTGCCTGTCTGTCTGTCTTTTCACAAGAGAACTACTTAACGGATTTAGACTGTTTTTTTTTTTCTATTTTTTGCTTGAACATTCCAGTTGATTTTGCAACTTCTCTCATTGCATTAAGAGTCATAGTTCGCTTGCAGTGCCGATTTATTCGTGGGAATCCAAGAGACACGCAGTGGGCAGAAGGGAGGGGGACAGGGCCCTCCTCACTCACACACCAGCCTCGGGGCGTATCTTACATCTGCTTAGCTACCAAACGGAAAAAACTACTTAATGGATTTAGATCTGGTTTTTTTTTCTATAATTTGCTTGAACATTCCAGTTGATTTTGCGACTTCTCCCATCCTGCTAAGAATCGTAGTTCTCTTGCTGTAGCGATTTATTCACACTAATCCGAGACAGAGGCTGCGGGCCGAGGGGAGGGTGAAGCGTGACGTCAGGAGTGGGGAGCCTGTCTATCTCTGCATTTTGGAGTGTACCTCTCCTTTGCTTGGCTAGCGATAACTTTTTGTTTGTTGAATTTTAAACTTTGTCCTGTTTCACTACTGTGTGGGCAGAGCCACGGGGGACAGCTAGTAATCCATAAGACAAAGGTGAGGTGGAGGTTAAAATGATCCAATAAATAAATAATCCAATAAAACAAGGCAGGGGTCTTCTTTAAAATTCTTAGCCCCTGGTGCTTCCCTTTAAAAACCAACGCCCCTCCGGCTTCTCTTACTCGGACCTCGTGTCTCGAAGAGACACCCACCAACAGGTGCAGACCTTCAGATGTGGCCCGTGTCCCCGCCGCTCGATCCATAGTGTTCCACAGGGAGCCACCGGACCCTGCTCCCGCCTTTCCAGGCTCCACCCGCCAAAAGCGCTTGCCGATCACTGGCTCCACCCGGCGAGAGCACTTTGAGCTACATTTTTTTGTATGAAAATGTGCTATATAAATAAATGTTGTTGTTGTTGTTGAGAGAACACTCCTGCTCCCTGGTTTGCCTCCTGCAGGGGCACCATTGCCGTCTGCCTGCTTCTCACTGTAAACACCGGCTCCTTCGCACTCCTGCCTCTCTTCTTCCGTTCTTTAACCTCCAACCTCTTTTCTTCTCTTTCATTTTTTTTTTCTTGTAATGCAGAAGCTCGTTTTGAAGGCTGTTTAGGCGCCGTGTCTCAGTCGCAATGGAGAAAAACCGCACCTTCACATGCAGGGGCCGCGTCTCGCCCCAATCACTCCACCAGCCCCTTGCAGCTGCGCAAGCGCACACCCAGAGAAGGAGCCATCCGATTGATTACTTATTAAGAACGGCCGCTCTTTTTGAGCCAAGGACCTGTGACGGCACGGGTTCTACTCCATGCTCCCTCTTCCCATTTGGGGAGCCTCTTGAACCCCAACACCATTGGTAACGGAACCGGATGAGGTGGCAGATGAGGACAAATCTGTCTGACATCTTTGGGATGAGGAGGAAAGGGCCATTAGCTGCTGTCCAGTTGGCAGCAATGACCTAATACAGTCACTTCCGTGAGGCACAAAATTTCTGAATAAAGGCAGGAGGCACTGGTACAGCGCGTTGCCGCACCTACCACATGGCGAAACAGCTCAGGATCCTGGTTGCCAACTCCCCCGAGCCCCCCCACCCCCATATAAGACACGTGGTTCAGCCTCACCCTCCGGAAATGACCCTCTGTTTGCCGCAACCAGGTGTTACGTGGGCGTCCCCTTGGCCTGGTCCTTCCACTTGGGTCCTCAACAATGAGGGTCACCCTTGGGTAATCGCGCCACATAGCCATAGTGCCGTAACTGATGCTCCCTCACAATGCAGGTCACATGCCTCATTCGGGACTCCATGAGCAACATGTAGTCAAACCAGTGGCCCCCAAGCACCCTCTGAAGAGACACAGTACTGAAGGAGTCCAGTCTTCATCTCAGGTCACTTGATAGCATTCATGTCTCACAAACAGGAAGCACTGGGACTCTAAAGACTTGGACCTTCGTCCTTTAGCAGAGATATCGGGAGCACCACACACCCCTTTCCAGCAACCTCATGACCCCCCATAATCTCCCAATCTGACTTTATAGGAAGAGTCATCAGAGACACGAATGTCACCACTGAGGTAAGTAAAGCACTCAACGAGGTTGTCACTTTCTTGATTAAACACAAATGAAGTAAGCATACGAGACCCTGTCCATAGGATTCTTCTACCAACCAGAAATATCACCCCTGTAAGCACACTGCCCACATGGTGGACATTGTGCTCAGCAGTTAAGTTAGTGATGGGCACCACAGGCATAGGCAGGTTGGAGATTAGGGCTTGTGGTCCATGCACAGCCTTCTCTTCCTAGTTTCACCCCTGATGGGGACACTGATGTCCAGCGGGGTGATCCTCTTCCATAGACGTACCCCATACAGGACATTCCAGCCCTCGAGTCTGTTACTAATGTCCAGCTTCTCGAGTGCCGTCCTCCGTGTGCCCTCAAGGCTCTCCTCGTTGTTTTCCGGCCGTCGGTTTCCATGACTGAGTATTCTGTCCTTTCTTTCTCATACTTTTTTTTTTCTCCTAAGTTTGAAGAAGCATTTCTGTTTCTCATTACTGGACAATGAGTCCTAATTGGCTCGGCGGACCTCACTGGGCTGGACTGGATTCCCCAGCTATGCGCTCATGTTTATCTCGTAAGCCACGCAGCTGCACATGCTTTGTGTTCACCGCAGGCTGGACGGCTGCTTTGAATGTCCAAGAGAGGCTTCTGGCTCTTGTGTGTCTGCTATTGTTTGTTTTCATCCTTACATAAGAAAGAAGTTGTTTTTGAAGCAGCTAATGGCACACGCGGGAGTGCCTCTGGGAGCTGGGGAGGGGTCTCTTCCCCATCCCCTCTTCCACTGGTTGTGTCAAGACGTACGCCCACTTGGCCCCACTCTAATCTGGCTGGGTTCCCGGTGCCCTCTGGGGTGCCAAGAGATCCATCCTGTGTAGGCAGATGTAGAGCTTCAGACTTCCCATTGCAGCTTATCTGTTATGTGTTGCCGGCATGGCGTGTGAGCAGCGCATGACTCACCACGGTCAGCTGTGAATGAATTCCTGGCTGCGGTATGAGCAAACGATATAACGCTCAGACTCGGCCTCTCAGCTCGATCTGGGGGTGTCCTGTGAAGCTGGACTCCGTGCCTTTCCACCTTGACAGCTCTACTGGGACACCTCATCAGACCTCACGTTCCTCCTCCAGGCTCCTTACGTCATCTCGTCTTCGGCTTGTGTCACAACCCACAAATTTCTCATTGGGTCACAACTTAAGTCATTAATCCCGCCGACTACGCCAACTCTCTTTTGTGGCCTATGGTGGAGGCACTTTTGACAATGCTGTGAGTTTTGAATCTCCTATCTCAGTTATGGCGCCGCTCTAATCCATTAAATGTGCGCCCTCACTGGTGTCAGTGTCTACTTTGTGACAGCTGGTTGTTACCCTTTATTACAGGGAATGTCCTTTGAGTGGCCTCTGGCAGTGAGAGCTGATGACAAATGCCAGGGTGCTGCTTGGGTGTGCTTGTATAGACACCACCAAGAAAGAGCAGCCATCCAGTGACGATAAAGCCACGTGGGCAACATGACCCCAACAGGTTATAAATACACACAGTGCTGTGAAAAAGTATTTGACCCCTTCCTGGTAGCCAAATGGCTCCCGATCTTCAGAAAAAATGTAATCTGTCTATATATAAAATCCAATGTCTGTCTGTCTGTCCGCTTTTCACGAGAGAACTACTTAACGGATTTAGATTGGGTTTTTCTCTATAATTTGTTTGAACATTCCAGTTGATTTTGTGACTTCTTTCATCACGATAAGTATCAGAGTTCCCTTGCGGTACCAATTTATTTATACGAATCCGAGAGAGACTCAGCGGGCCGAGGGGAGGAGGGTGGGGCCTCAGGAGTAGGGAGACGGGCTGGGCCCCCTCCTCACTCACACACCAGCCTCCGCCATGTGTTGAAGCGCTTAGCCAGCGATACCTGTTTGTTCAGCCAATATTATCATCTACAGCAGGGGTCCCCAACTCCAGTCCTGAAGGGCCCAGGTGGCTACAGGTTTTCATTCTAACCCTTTTCTTAATTAGTGACCTGTTTTTGCTACTAATTAACTTCTTTGGTTAACATGCACAGCTTTCTCACAGTTCTTTACAAAAATAATTCCACATGCTGTTTTTTAAGGCACAAATGTGTTGGTGTGTTTACGTTAGTCCTGCCCAGCGTCTGGGAGTTTATCAATCTTTTTATTATCGTGTTTTCACTTCACTGTGAGGCCATTTTCTTTCTCCTTCTGGCACTGCCATTTTGTAGAAACACTGGTACGATGCTTCACCTGATTACTGGGCCATCGTTCCAAAAGTCGCCCGATGTGACGTCACCAGCGAGACGCTTTAAATCACCGCTTCTGTGTGTGTGGCTTATGTATCCAAGATTGCGGATAAAAGGAAGTTTGTATTTGCTGTGCCTACACCGGGTATGTCAAAATGTACATTTTGGACAATTACTTTGCGAGTACAATTCTGAGAGTTGTTCTATTTTTTTTTTTAAATTAAGAAATCATTATTTACTTTTGTATTGTCCGGTGATGCGATTTTTAGTACTTTTTTTAATGGTGGTTTTTATGCAGTTACAAACAGACAACATGATGGCTCATAAATGGTGTGACTTTAAGGATCACGGGGGTGTAAGTGATGATCTTTAAGGGTCCCTTCCTCATCCAAGTTTACAGATTCAACCAAAAAATAAATACATTTTATTTGCGATACTTTTGGCAAGTTCAAGAATTTTTAACGCCTTTTCTGATTTCTTTTTTGTTTCATCATTGGGTTTTGTTGCCAGGCGCTGTTTGATCTCCCGGCCCAGTCATTCTTTATGACAAGACAGTACAGGGTGGACCAGATCTAATTATGCAGATCCAGATGGTCTGGATGACTTTGATTTATGGGGGACGATTCCAGTTCTGCACCAAGACGATTCTTTATGCCATCAGTTCGCACACTTCTTGATGGTCCGGGATTTTTCGGGTGACTTTCTATGTAATAAACTTAATAAGTTATAGTGTAATGAAAATTGCATAATTAGATCTGGACTATCCAATATTGAGAAGTCAAACAGAATGACCCCTTTGATTGGCTAACTAGATAGATTACAATATGCAGGCTGTTGAGGCGACTCAGGCCCCTTCTTCAGGTAAGATGGAATACAGAAACTGGAGTTCCCCGTATTTATAATAATACATTTTATTTATTTGTAGGCGCCTTTCTAAACACTCAAGGACTCCGAACAATAGATAAAATACAGATTATAAACAAACGTAAAATACAAAAATTAAAGTCAGACAGAACAATTGTAATCAAAGAGAAAAAGCAGTCTTAAACAAATGAGTTTTAAGTTTAGATTTGAAAAGTGAAAATGATTCAATACTTCTAAGCTCTAATGGTAGTGAGTTCCAGAGCTGGGGAGCAGAGCAACTGAACGGATGAAGGGGACAGTCAAGTGGATGGAGGAAGAGGATTCTGAGGGTGCAGGAGGGAATGGCAACATGGAGGAGGTCAGACAGATATGGAGGGCGAGGTTGTGGAGATCCTTAAAAGTTAATAGGAGAATTTTGAATTGAATTCAGAACTGAACTGGAAGCCAATGAAGCTGCTGCAGGACGGGAGTGATTTGGTGAATAAAGAGGGTTCTAGTAATGATGCGGGTGGGCAGCTGAATTCTGGATCAGCTTATAAAGAGATTTGTGAGAAAGACCAAAGAAAAGGAAATTGCAATAATCCAGACGAGAAGTGACGAGGCTATGAACGAGGATAGCAGTGGTGTGGGGAGTGAGGGACGGGGGGCGAATACGATTAAAGTTACGCAGGTGGAAATATGGAGTCTGGGAGATGTTACTGCTGTGGGACTGAAAGGATAAAGTACTGTCAAGGATGGCACTGTGGAGAAGAGGAGACAGAGGAATTATCAACAACAAAGGAAAAATGATCAGTTTTGGATGATGTTGATTTTGTACCAATGAGGAGAACCTCAGTTTTTTCACTTGTTATTTAATTTAAGAGAATTTGAAGAAAACCAGGATTTGACTTCTGCTATGCAATCAATAAGCGAGGAGAGTGGAAAGGAAAAAGTAGGTTTGCTATTGAGGTAGAGCGGAGTGTCATCAGCATAACAGTGGAAGCTAATGTTAGATTTATGAAAGGGGAAGGAGGTAAATAATGAAAAGGTGGGGTCCCAGGACAGAGCCCACCTGAAGTGACAGCGGTGGGTTAGGATGTGAAAGTTTGAAGCTGAACAAACTGAGTGCGGCCTGAGAGGTAGGATCTGAACCAATCTAGTGGAGTGTGGGTAATGCCAATCGAAGATAATCTATTAAGGAGAGTAGCGTGACAAATAGTGTCAAAGGCCGCACTCATATCAAGGAGAATGAGAATAGGAATTAAACCAGAGTCAGCAGCCATAAGGAGGTCGTTAGTAATTTTTAAAGGTGCCGTTTCTGTACTGTGGAGGGGACGACATCCAGACTGGGACTGTTCATACAGATTATTTTGAGATAAATGAGAATGAAGTTGAATAGCCACTATTTTTTCAAGAATTTTGGAAATGAAGGGTATATATACACTAGGACAAATAACAACATTGGAAAACCTTTAAGTGAGACATCTTAAGTGTAAAAAAATTAATAGACCTCTTCAGGATAAGAATCATGTAGCAAGAGAGGAGAACAATGTATGGTCAAGAACTTTGGATAAGATGACTGTCCAACAAACTCTTTGGAAGTTTCTGATGAGTTTTTCAGTACCATGTGGGTCTGCAGTCAGGTTGTCTGCGTCAATTCGAGAGCTGAAAACAATCCTAATATCTGGCCATAAAACTCTTGTCTTTATTCAAACCATGTTTCAAATCATGTGTTCAGATTTAGCCTGAGTTTGACTTCCCATTCCTTTCTCTCTTGCTGTATTCTGAAGTTGCCCATAAGCCCGGTGACTTTAAGGTCCCTTTCACAATGTCCATTGCTGTTAAAGTTGGCCACTACAGGAACATCTCTGTTGCCATGCTTGATGTGGCACCTGTGGAAATTCATTCTCTGGTGGAGTGTTTGTCCAGTTTCTCCCACATAGAGTGAGTGCAGTGTCAGGACATTTCATGCAGAGAATTAGGGGGACCACATTAGATGATCGGAAGGAAAATGATCCCTTTATGCGATGTTCTAGTCAGCAGTGTTGTCTGCAGCTCCCCAAGTGAACCAACAGAAAATGGCACATCTCCCTGCCTACAGAAAAGATGTAACACGTGTGTTCACATTTATAATGCAGATCGTGTAGTTATACCACACTGCCGACTAGACAGCCTCCAGCACCAAGCCAGCCGCCTAAGGGCCGGTTTACACTTCACGCTCAGACCGCCTACACACACACATCATGGCCGCCACGCGTTCCCATCGTTCATTTGACACATCCTCAGAAATGAATGTGACGCAGTTGCAGTACCAGCAAAAAGTCGGGGGGCACAGTGTGATAAAAGTCCGAATGTGACACCAGGGTCTCTGTTTACTATCTACATGTGACCCAAAGCCGCTGTGTGGATCCTACGGGATCGATGGGCCTGCTTCGATGTTTGATGAATGGTTCGATGTGGTGAAGCAAAATGCCGACATACAAATGCATTTGTGGTGCTTTTATATTTAAGCGTCGCATATTCTCCATCGTAATGATGCGATACGTTTTCAAAGTCTCACATACCATCTACTGTGCCCTCTTTTTTTATTTTTTGCACCTTCACAACAGCCTCAGAATGTACCGTGGCGTATTTGAGCCACAGAGATAAAAAAAATTAAGGACACGATGATTAAAGTGGAAATTTCAGCTTAAATCTCAGTGTCCACTTTAATCTCATGGTTTATTTTATCATTAAAGTAGACCATCATAAATGTCCTCTTAAAACTGACCGAGTTAATCGCTACGTGCTTCGGGGGCTTCCTCCTGACCTGACAGCAGCAATAGACCACCACACAGAACACGTTATATTTATGGTATTCCAGCTCTCTGCACATTTAGAATCCTTAGATTTATACTTGAGATCACTTTCAGGATGAATTGCATTAAAGTGTGGATGTTACATTTTACAGATAAGTCATTAACTTTGTTTAAATAATGGATACTGTTAATAATTACACATATGGGGTGGCACGGTGGCAGAGCGGTGGTGCTGCTGCCTCACAGTATGGAGTCCCATCTCTGGTGTTCCCTTCCTGGAGTTTTCATGTTTTCCTGGTGGGTTTCCACAGTGAGCTCCAGTGTCCTTCCAAAGACAAGTTGCAAGATGCAAGTTTGGGGGATTTGGTGACACTAAAATGACGCCGGTGTGTGTTCACCTTGCCATGAGCTGATGCCCCATCCAGGGATCGTTTTGACGCCCAGTGCTAGCTGGAAGGGGCACGTCCCCAGATTGATAGATTTAATCATTAAACATCCTTCTCAGAGATATCGTGTCGAGGTGTCCTTGGAATTTAACGGGTGTTTCAGGCAATTCCCAACACAGAGAAGCCGAACGTTTTCTCAGACCGTGATGATATCTCACACTGCCACCTGCTGGAATCTTCCAGATTTACGTAAAGTATAAACAGGACAACGCTTGTGTAGCAGAAGCGTCCGTGTGAAGTATAAACCCGGCCTTAGACTAAAGTGGGTTAGAAAACGACTGAGTGACAAATCCCACCAGAATGAATCTCCCTGGACTTCAATTCCCAGCCTGCCTTTGTTGACTGGGGGGGTGTGGTCCCTTGACAATGATTGACAGGTGGCCCCTACTCTTGGGGAACCACCCACAAAACACGAGGGATATGGCAGAAGCAGCCTTCACACATAGAAAGCAAACAATAAAGAAAACTAATTAAAACATGTGATACAAATATTAAACATAAATAACAACAAGGATGTAAAAAAACAATAGGAGTTTAAAGGTTAAACCAGAGTAACCCTAACACTACCTGCGGCCAGAGAAATGAACCGAAGCTGCAATGCTGGAAAGTATGTTGGCGCCCGTCCACTTAGAGAGAAGAAAACTTTTTTCAAGTGACGTCTCAGCAAACGAGAAGAAACAAACCGTTGTGCTTGACGGCGTCTTGTTTGTTTTCTCTCAGAGTGTTGCTCTAATCATTTCCTTGCACGAGTTTGTCATTCTTCGACAGAACAAAACCTCAGAGCGGCTCATAAAAAAGCTACATATGTGGCAATGTGCTCAGCGCGTGACTGAATCATTGTGACATCACCTTAAGGAGAATTTCAGGGTAAATTATTGGAAATTAGAGACCACCCGCTGTCTCCCCATGGAGACCCACGGCTTCGGCAATGGCAGGCGCACCAACGGAGTTAACGGCGCAAACGCTCAGTCAACCGTGAAGAGCTGCGCACGGAACACGACGGCGGCCGCCACGCGTCTTCATCTCCGGGGAAGTGAACTCCTCAATGCAAACAGAATTCTTTCTTTCTCAGATGAAGACAGACGTGCTTGACACGGTGCCACAGGTTAGCTTATTACGAGCTCACGCCAACATTTCCAACTGTTTGCCTTTAACTTGCCGTAACTGCCATGGAAAAAAAAAAAAAGAAGCAATACAAAGGGCTTCAGTTTTGTGTTTTTTTGCCCATTTCTGGTCTTTTTTCGCTCCCCACCACTGTAAGCAACTGGAACAGATGGTGAGCGAATGTCGAGTGCAACTTTGTTTGCTTAAAACTATTCCCATGAAGCTGGTTGTGCGGGTGAAGTTATTGACATTCAAGTCATTCAGAAGGCTTGTGCTCTTCAATGAAATACACACGGGTGGGCATCCACTGTCGCCATTGAGAAATTTTAAAGTGACGTCACGGTTTAGGAAATAATGACATTAGTTTAC
Source organism: Polypterus bichir lapradei (assembly GCA_026402145.1). NCBI lineage: Eukaryota > Metazoa > Chordata > Cladistia > Polypteriformes > Polypteridae > Polypterus > Polypterus bichir. The sequence goes on along the minus strand of JANRMT010062802.1, from coordinate 5,360,022 downwards.
GTTTACATCGATGACCGTCCTACGTATGGATGCCCTGGATGGTCCGTGTTCATTCACTCATTCATTCATTTTTGTCCAATGCCAGGTTGTGGGTTGCAGCCGTCTTAGCAGTGAGGCCCAAACGTCCTTCTCCCCAGCCACCCTTGCCAACTCCTACCGTGCTTATCCCAAGGAGTTCCCAGGAAACCTAATCCTTCCAGCAAGCCCTGGGGGTCTTCCCCGGGGTCTCCTCCCAGCTGGTAGTGCCCGTGAAAATCTCCAGAGGGAGATGTCCAGGAGGCGTGCGATGCCCGAACCTCCTCCATTGGTTCCTCTGGATCTTGGCTCTTGTCACGTCTCTGTATCCTTTGTTGATTTTGTTAAAAACGCATCTCTTCAGGGTGGCACGGTGGTGTAGTGAGTAGCGCTGCTGCCTCGCAGTTAGGAGCCCCGGGTTCGCTTCCCCGGTCCTCCCTGCGTGGAGTTTGCATGTTCTCCCCGTGTCTGCGTGGGTTTCCTCCCACAGTCCAAAGACATGCAGGTTAGATGCATTGGCATTTCTAAATTGTCCCTAGTGTGTGCTTGGTGTGTGGGTGTGTGTGTGTGCTCTGTGGTGGGCTAGCGCCCTGCCCGGGATTTGTTTCCTGCCTTGCACCCTGTGTTGGCTGGGATTGACTCCAGCAGACCCCCGTGACCCTGTGTTAGGATGTAGCGGGTTGTACAATGACTGACTGACACATCTCTTCAATGAGTCGTATTCGTTTTCTTGTATGTAATTCCTATTGTCTTGTTAATGTTCTTATTGAGTTGTAAAGTATTTTTCAGTGTATGAAAGGCGCTGCATAAATAAAATTGATTATTATTCTCCTTTCATCTGGTGGGAAGCCTGAAAATACCCTCTGCTCGCCTGCGTCTGACACTGTATGTTCCAGAAAAAATAAATTTAAAAACGATTCAATAAACAGTGAAATAGAAGACCAGGGGATTGCAAGCTCTTGTTAGCTGGGGTCCATTAGGCATACAGAAGAACTTTTTTCTCAGGATCGTTCATCGGGATTGGTGAAATACACCCTTTAATAATATGCAGAACATCTGAAAGCCTTTGATGAGGTGCCATGTGAGAGGATGGGCATCAAACTAAAAGAAGTGGCAGTTCAGGGTGGAGTGTGTAGATGGGGGCAGAATTGGGTGAGACACAGGGTGATGGCGTGAGGAACCACATCAGAATTGGCAGAGGTTAAGAGTGGTGACCAACAGGGGGCAGTGCTGGGGCCGCAGCTACTTTTAATATATAGAAATGATAGGAATATAAGGAATAAGGTGGTGAAGTTTGCAGATGATACCAAGACAGATGGATTAGCATTTAATCGAGAATCCGTTGAATCATCACAGAGGGACGTGGACAGCAGACAGGCTTGGGCAGATTTGTGGCAGATGAAATTTATTGTCAGAATTACACATAGGAAGTCAAAATGTGAGGTTTGAATACACAATGGGTGGTCTGAAAATCGAGAGTCCGCCTTCTGAGAAGGATTTAGGAGTGACTTCCAGACACTTCTTGAAGGGACATACGGAGGGTTCCATAGACGGGAGATACTGAGGAGCAGAACCATTCAGAGAACCCGAGGTCAAGACAAGAGTTGTGAACTGGAAACCAGTGAAGCAGAGGAATAGCGGAAGGGGATCACAAGAAGAACAGGGAACAGCAGTCGAGCAGGTGGAGTTGGAGGGGTCTGATAGCAGTTGATGGAAGCCCCACAAGTTGTCCAGCCTAGAGAGAGAGAACCAGTGCCTGAACAAGGAGACGTGTGCCATAATTGGTGAGGAAGAGTCCAATCATCTGAAAATGATGATGAAGGAAATCAAATGATTGGGTCATGTAGCTTCATAACCGATTTAGTAGTCACAGTGGACTCATCACTGTCAACTGCCAGACGGTGTTGAGAAGCCATTAAGAAGGCTAACAAAATGTCAGGTTATATAGCACTTTGATGTGTGCAGTACAAGTCCATGGAGGTTCTGCTCAGGCTTTATAACACACTGGTGAGGCCTCATCTGGAGTCCTGGGTGGAGTTTTCATCTCCAGGCTACAAAATGGACATAACAGCACTAGTGAAAGTCCAGAGAAGAGCGACTAGGCTGATTCAGGCCTACAGGGGATGAGTTATGAGGAAATATTAAAAGAGCTGACATGATTAAGAGGAGACCTGACTGAAGTATTTAAAATTATAAAGGGAATCAGTCCAGTGGATCGAGACGGTTATTTTAAAATGAGTTCATCAAGAACACGGGGACACAGTTGGAAACTTGTGAATGGTAAATTTCACACAAACATTAGGAAGTTTTTCTTCACACAAAAAACCACAGACTCCTGGAACAAGTGACCAAGTAGTGTGGTGGACAGTAGGACGTTAGGCACTTTTCAAAACTCCACTTGATGTTTTTTTGGAAGAAATAAGTGTATAGGACTGGTGAGCTTTGTTGGACTGAATGGCCTGTACATGTCTAGAATGTTCTAATGCATTGGCACAAGCCCCCTTAAGTTGGGGTGTTCATAAGAAATTTCATGACTAACTTCATGAGGTAGAAGTACATAATAAACAATAACTGTTGCGTCAAATAGTAGGTTTTTATTTAAATGTTTCCAGTCTAAGTGTTCTCGACTATAGTAGACGTGTGTCCTTTGTCCCCTCTGATCGAGGTCCATAGAGGGCTAGTAAAGGACCAAAAATAACATCAAATTCATATCACTGACCTTGAAATAGTCTAAACCGATACCCGACATGCTTATGTTTGAGGCCTGAGAGTGGCTATTAGAGGGCTAGGACCACCTGTAAAGAATCGGATATCACAAATATTATCATATCTGTGGTCAGCAACCTGGAAATAGTATGAAATGTCACGCCACATGCCTATATTACCGATTTCCACTTTTTCTGAAAAGGAGTGAATTTAACCCCTTGTATCTCATTAGGGGATCCTGCACAACTTCAAGTCCTATTTATCATTTTTGCTGCAGATGCTTATTGGCTTCCTTTTTATCATAAAGGTGTAATTTACTGCACAAAAATATGGATAAATAATCACCTGAAAATGAAGGTACTAGGGGGACAAAAATGGGGGATCCCTAAAAAGCTTGATATTTTACATAACTAGATACCCCCAAAAGTCATGCAAAAAGACAATTTTCCCAACTGGGATTAGCAAAATATATCAAATCAAAATAAAAAAAAATCAAGACAAGTTCAACGGTATTTAACATGTGAGGGATTTCTCACACTCAGAAGGTGCCAGACAATAAAAGTAACTGAAGGGATTTCCAAGCGTTCAGATCTACCATAATTCTTATGAACTGTTATCATCTGTTGGCGAAGAGAGATTCACTGATTTTGACGTTGCTGACGATGCTGTGATCTTCAATGGAGGCTCTGATCGGGGGTCTCGAAAGACTGAGCGAGGAGTGTCTGGGCTTGCGAGGGTCCTAATAAAAACCAAGAGCCAGGCCTTTAATGACCTCCTGGCCACGGCCATCAGCAGTGTGTCTATCTGCGGCGAAAGTGTCGACCTCATTGAGAGGTTTACTTACCACGGCAGTGACATTCATGTGACTCTGGTGACTCTTCCTATAAAGTCAGTAGACGAACTGAGTGAGCATAGGGGGGTCATGAGGTCGCTGGAAAGGGGTGTGTGGCGCTTCTGATATCTCTGCACAAGAACGAAGGTCCAAGTCTTTAGCGGCCTGGTGCTTCCTGTTTGCGAGACATGGCTGCCATCCAGTGACCTGAGATGAAGACTGGACTCCTTCATGTGTCTCTTCAGAAGGTCCTTGGGTACTACTGGTGTGACTTTGTGTCGCTAGTGGAATCCCGAATGAGGCACATGACTTACATTGTGAGGGAGCGTCAGTTATGGCACATCAGCCATGTGGTGCAGTTACCCAAGGGCGATCCTCATTGTTGAGGACCCGAGTGGCTGGACCAGGCCAAGGGTCACCCACATAACCCCAGGCTGCAGCAGATAGAGGGTCATTTCTGGTGGGTGGGACTGGACTGTGTGTCTGCCTGGTTGCCAACCGGGATCCCGAGATGTGTTGTCATGTGGTGGGTACAGCAATACGCTGTACCAGTGCAATGCCCCCCAACCTGACCTGACCTGACTGATAAAACATGAAATGGAGGGCTATTTTGCTTTTATTTACTAAAAAGTCTACCAATGGGGTATGCTAAATCAACTTGACGAGATTTCTTAAGCTACATAATCTTGAACACTGTCAGTGAAAAAGGAGTCCCTAAAGCACTTCCAAAAAATGCCCACTAGAGGGGAAATCCCATCCAAAAAACCCTGGCTGGATACAAAAAAGGATATGTGGAAAGTTTATCAAATAATAAGGTATCAGGATCCTCATGTCATTTTAAGTTTCTGGCTCTCGTATTGAGCTGAATATCATTTTTCGACACCAAGGATCTGATGATATCCTATATTTTTCAATTCAGCGCTTCAGTTCAAAGTTCATTTCTGACGTGGGCCGTTTTCCGTCACCATTGATCAGATGTGCTAAACAGTCAGGTTTTGCCTGGTAAGGGGCGTGGCTTCAGAGGTTGTGATCCTGTCTGTCGTTCCTCATCGGGGTTAAAGGGTCATTCTAGGTTCACTTCCTTATCCGACTGCTCGGATTCCATAACTCTTGTTTTGCTTTGATTTTATTCATCCGTGTTTGATTTTTGGACTCCACCGTCCACGTTCTTGTCTCGCGGTATTTATGTTCTCCTGGATCAGACCTTTGCTTCATTTACATTGCCATTGACTTAATTTGGCTGACCCCTTTAGCCAGGGTGACTTGCTACATTTGTGGTACAATTGGTTACATTTCTTTAGATTGTCCAATTGGAGTACAGGCAGGTCAGGTGACTTTTTCAGGATTCGCCCAGACGTCTGTAGCGGGATTTGAACCCGCAACCTCAGTGTTTGAAGTCCACAACCTTAACCAGTACACTTTTCTCCTCGTCTTTCCTACCAGTTGTTCTCAATTTCTCTTGCCCTCTTTAATTCTAATTTGGAGGCACAAAATGAAAGGGAGGAGCGTGCAGCATGAACATTGGCAGGCCACACCATTACTGCCTACGTATCTGAACATCTCAGGTCCACAGGCGGCTCTCAGCTTATCTTCAGTCTTGCTTGCTTTGCTACCAGATGGCCTTTGAGTGGAGGATCAGAACTGGCCACAAGCCCCTCTCATCAGAATGGCGGTCTTCACCGTGGCCAGATGGTGGGAGGGACAGAGAGCAGTAAAGGCTAAGGTGACTAACGTTATACCGTTCTATCCCCAAATCAGAAGCCAATCATAAACAGCCATACTGCAGACCAATAGGATTAGTTTACCTGTCCCTTCCTGGGCCAGCTACCAATGAAAGTGCTCAGGTAGGATTCGTACCCCTAGCTGCGTTACCTTTCTGTGGGGTGGGGGGGCGTCTTATAGACTCATGTAAGTCCAAACAGAGTCCCACTTGCCAGACTGCTTTGATACACGCGCCGTCCCACCCTGCCATAAATCTCTGTGGGGGGGTGTGGGTTAGGTAAACATGGAAGCACCGCTGATCTCATCAATACAGTAAAACAATGACAATCGAATCTACTAATAATCTAATAATATCAATTTTCTAACTAATCTAACGTTACATTTGCTTTTTGAATACAGAATATTTATCAACTCGCTGCTTCTGTTTTACAGTATGCTTTGTGAAGATACAAATAGAGACCGCACACTCGTAAAGGTTTGGGGTGGTTGCTCCGTATATTGAAAGGTCCAGAGTGGACTTTCCAGACTGATACAACCTAAAAAAACAAAATCAGGAAATGAGTGGATTTTTATAATGGACTGGCAGGAAAAGAGATACAGAGGGAATGATGGGAAAACAACGAAAAGGCGGGAATGACGTGGAAAACTCAAAGCCAGAAGTGAAGTCATCAGGTAGGGCGGAAAGGACGCTGTTGTTGTTGACAGTCTTCCAAAAGGTCCTTTTATTCTTCTACTTTTCTGTTAAATAAGAGAGAGTGAGAGATGTTATTGCTTTGTTCCAACCCCGCTTTCTTTGTGGTATCGCACTTTTTTGAGCCAGGCAGCTGCTCCCTGTGTGACTGCTTATATATATATATATATATATATATATATATAAAAATAAAATGTACTAGTGACTGGGAGCCCGATCAAATCAGGGCTACAAATTCTACGTGTGTGAAATCCATACTTTCGCTTCAAAGAATTATTTGTTTTTTTAAGTCCTTGAAATGATTTTGTTATCATGGCACTGATTTGTGCTTAAAATAGACCTTTTTGGCCGATGTAATGAAGAGCTTCCTGTTTAAACGGGGCTGCCAGACGTGAACTCAGCTCTTCGGCGCACCTCATTTGATTTTTTCCAGCAAACAAATTTTCAAAACAAGCCGTATTTTACGACTCTAATCAGGGTCGGAGTAATAATTATGTTGGCGTGGTCATTTTAGATCTGAGATCGGCTAAAATTTAAACAATGACCGTTGTTAATACTCAGCCGTCATTACTCAGTTTGCCAATAGATATCAGAAGGACGGATGACAAAACCGAACTGCCCAAAGATAGATTTCGACGTACCAAGCGAGTGATATGTTCTAAATTACTTACGGTTCCGGAGGTGTCAAAGGGTTTAAGTCAGTCGACGATGTTAGTCCTGGAAAGTACGCCCCACCAAACCAACGTTCCAAAAACCAACCGAACTTATTGTTATCTGCTCGAACCAACACCGACTTACTATACTCGGCCGTCCAGCGGCATCACTGAAGCATTCGAACATTCTTAGCCAATCATGCAATACTGCGTCCGCGTTTGCCACGTTATGTTCTAACTACAGAGGCAGAGCCCCATTGCAGGGTTCTAACTCGTATTGAGTCGAGGTATTGACGCAACACCATACATATGGATAGTATCAAATTATATACAGCATAAGGATATATATATATATATATATATATATATATATATATATAT
>JANRMT010062802.1:5341694-5352622 GCA_026402145.1 Polypterus bichir lapradei | reverse complement strand
ATATATATATATATATATATGTATACACACACAGGGTGTCCCAAAGGTCACTATACCCTTTCAATAAATTCCTAAAAATTACACAAGAAACTGAGTTTATTAATATTTCTAGCATCAACAAAGGAGTTGTTACAGTTTTACTTGCTAGGCTTGCCATCACGTCCCAATGCCTAGTTGACTAGTTGTATACCTCCACATGAGCGCCTCCATTTTCGAAAACTTTCAGCCACCTTCGGACGCAAGCCTCTCCAACGTTTTGCAGCATCTCTTCCCTGACCTTGCGGTAGTCCGTGCGGATTCTTTCGTCATGCCGTGACTGGTTATGGGGCTTAGTGGCATACACCTTGCTTTTGATATAGCCCCACAAAAAAAAAGTGTAAGGTCGAAAATAGGAAGCGTATAGTGACGCCCTGTGTGTGTGTGTGTGTGTATAAATATATATAATATTGTGACAGGCGGCCATTACCTGGCCGGTACGCCAGCATGATGGAAGGACCAGTGGAGAGAGCATCTCTAAGACACAACCTCCCCTGGGACACTAGAGGGCAGGCCTCCTGGGCAGCAGTGGCACCAGCGATTCCTGCAGGGCATGCTGGGACTTGAAGTCTGATACAGCCCTGTTGGGTTCTGCAGGGGCCACCATGGGGGAGCTGCAGAGCCCTACATTGAACTTCCACCACACCTGGGAGTGATTCCTGAAATACAATGGGCCAGTTAAAGCCCACTGCAGCACTTCTTGTGTGATTTTGGGCTATACAAAAAAAAAATTGTATTGTATTGTATTGTACTAAACGAAGCACCTGCAGTACTCCCAGGAACTGAATGAAAAGAGCCGCCTCACTGCATTCGGGGAGGCACAGTGGAGCCACCTGGGGCGGAGGAAAATTTCGCCGCCCCCTTATTTAGGTATTTCAGTTTAAAAGACTAAAATATACAGTAATTCTTTGCCGCCCCCTAAAAGTGCCGCCCGGGACGGGCCTCCCCTGCCACCCCCACCACGCTACGCCACTGGGGAGGCAGAGTCGGGAGGAAGGAAGACGAAGCTTGCTGGGAGAGGAGTGGAGGTGGCTAAGAAACAGAGAATGGAGAAAGAGGGGACTGAGCATTGTGTGCCGGTACTTTTGGCACTGCCCCACTTAAATAAAAACGTGTGTGGACAGTATTTGTTTCTGTTTGTCTGTGTCGGGTAGAGTGGCTGGTATGCCCCCCCGGTGATCTACAATATACTGTATATATGCTTATTTAACGTACAGTATATGCTTCTGTATACTGTACCCCCCCCCCCCCACCACAAACACACACCAACTCTAAAGCACATTCACAACAAACCACCAGGAGCTGCAAGAGACCCCCCAGGTTTGTAGGCGAAGGACAGTTGCTGGAGGGTGATTGGCAGGTGGCCCCGCCCCTTAAGGGACCACCCACCACATAGATGGCATTGAAACGTAAGCACAATCAATAGGAAATAAACATAAAGTAAAAATAATACATACACAAGAATCAAAGATGGCATGAAAGGAGGATATGAACCGATATAACAAATGACCAATTTCTCGACAGTTAATCATCTTAATAAGTAAACGCGGTTTAACGGCTCGATGTAAACACTTTGCACTTTCCTAGAGTTCATTTTTTCGCTCTGAGTTGTTGGTTGTCAATTGAAAACATTTTGGTCAGACAGATGCAAACTCAAGGGCAGGTGCGGGTTGCTGCAACATCTGCATGTCGATACCCCAGAGTGCTCGTGTCAATGGGAGGTTTCGGTTTTTTATTTTTAATTAAGGTGCATCGATTTTCTAAAATCCTGTTTCCACTTTTGTCGTTCTGGGGTCTCGAGCTCTGCTTGGTGGGGGAAAAAAAAGGAATTGAAATGATTTTAGCACAAGACTTCACCATAACAACATAAAGGGGTCTGAAGACTGTCTGAGGGCGCTCTCTCTCACAGCCTCACATATAATAAATTCATGAGAAATCCCCCCCAAGACCACCCCCTTAAAAGGTGTCCCCTCACACTGATGTTTTGAAGATTATCATCAGTACTATTATTGTTATTCTTGGGTTATTTTTAATGTTGTAGACGATCATTGGTTGTCCATCGTGTATGACAAGTTGCCCCCCCCCCATGTATACATGGCAGATCATCAGGACAATCTACAGTGCCCCCCATGAAGAATGCCACCCCATGGATAATTCATTCAAGAGGAGTCCTCCAGACCTCAGATGAGGGGTTGCTTCCTCCAAGGGTTCACTTCAGTGAAATCCCCCTGTTCAAAGACCCCACCAATAAAGCCCCCCCCTCCAACTCCTCCCAGTATCCCTCCATTATAAGCAGTGCCGAGCCCCTACCCCACTTCCAGGCTAAACCTAGTAACCCTTCCCATGAGGCACTCTGCTGCCCCTAAGACAACGAGCAGCCCTCCACCAGAGGACACAGACCACCCGTAGTCCCCTTTTGGACAGTGACTTGTGCCTTTATGGCCATTGTACCCCAAACTGGATTGTCTGGCCCATCTGGTGTGTACAGGCAGCAGTCACCTCCCTTCTACAGGACAAGGCAGAATCCCATCTATGACACTAGTGTATGATGCCCCCCATTTGCAAGGCGCTATATAAACAGTGAAGATACTCTGTGAACCCTCTGCCAGGTCACGGGGGTTGGCAGCAGTGGGCACAGTCTCCCAGGTAGACAGTTTCCCACCATAGGTGGGCTTTTTCTTTTTCATAGATAGGGTCAGGGCCATTCCTATCCATTTCTGAAGCGCCCTCCCTCCCCAATGGCCCAGGAGTCCCTAAGAGGTTACTTAGTTTGCTTACACCAGAAAAATATCCCACATTGGAAAGCATGTCCATCCATTATCCAACCTGCTATATCCTAACTACAGGGTCACGGGGGTTTGCTGGAGCCGATCCCAGCCAACACTGGGCGCAAGGCAGGAAACAAACCCCGGGCATGGCGCCAACCTACCAAGCATGTCCTTTTTATAAATCAAACCCCCCACCCCGGGGGACAGTGACCCTTCCAGAACAGTGCACCTGCAGTGGTGACATTTCCAGTTTGAAGCAGAGCCTCACACTTATCTTAGGACAGACCTTTTTAGATCTTTTTATTTATTTATTATTATTTATTTATTTATTTATTTATTTATTTAGATCTCTTTTTTTAGATCTTTTTAGAGACCCTAGTAGTCCAGGGGGCCTAAGCAGTCACTTAGCTTGCCTATACCAGTAAACAGCCCCCCGCCATTGGACAACACTTCCCCATAATTAATTTCAACACCATTCCCCCGGACGGTGACCACCACAGGGCAGTACACCTGCAGTGCTGGCATTTCCAGATGGAAGCAGAGGACTTGGACAGCATCAGGGCCATTTCTGAGACCCTCCACAGCTGTCAATTAGCTTGCTTACACCCAGAAAAGCCCCCCAATTGGACAACATGTTTCCAAAGTGAATCTAACCCTCCCACCAAACTAAAGAGCGACCTCCAGGTGTGTCAGGGGGCAATGTTGCTGCAGCACCCTTGAACAGAACCGGGGGCCATTTGTAGCCTTTTTGGGGTCCCTAGTAGCCGAAGGAAGGGGTCGTAAGCAGTTGTTTAGCTTGCTTATACTGGGAAACAAACTCCCATTTGACAAAACCTGGACAGTGGCGCCCCGGGCCATTATGCCTGAAGGGGTGACATTTCCAGTTTGAAGCAGATCCCCAAACTTCAGTCTATCTTAGGATAGGATCAGCCTTTTTAGAAACCCTAGTAGTCCAGGGGGCCTAAGCAGTCACTTAGCTTGCCTATACCAGTAAATACCCCCCCGCCATTGGACAGCACTTCCCCATAATTAATTTGAATACCATTCCCCCGGGCGGTGACCACCACAGGGCAGTACACCTGAAGTGCTGGCATTTCCAGTTTGAAGCAGGTCCCTATGCTGGAGTCGTTCTTGGGACACACTCGAGGCCATTTGTGGCCCTGTTAGGTTGTTTAAATCAGAAATACCCCAGCCCCACCAAATGCTGATCCCCTCCACGGGGCAGTATGCAGTGTCATTTCTAGCCTTTGGCACCCCCCTCTCCCACCCTCCAGTGTCCCAGGGGGCTGTAAGAAGTTACTTAGCTTGTTTACGCCAGGCAACTGGCTCCCCATAGGACACTGAACAAGCCCCCTCACTGGACAGTGGCCCCCACAAGGCAGCGCGCCTGCAGCAGTGACATTTCCAGTTGGAAGCATAGCTGTATGCTGTCATCTATCCTTGGACGGGGTCCCTCACATTCCTTTTTTTTTGTTTAATTTGTTCCCGTTTAATCCCGGCGGTCCTGATCTCATCCCCTTTGGATTGGGCTTCATGACAGCTAAAAAAAATCCCAGCAAGCAGCTCCAGGGTAACTGCGGCCAAACGTCCTCGTCTATCAGGAGGACGAGCCCAAAACCAAATAAACAGCCACTGAGATCCACGGAGCGGAGCGAAGCCAACTCAAAGACCCCCACAACAACCCCCCCCACACACACACACACACACTCCTGCAGGCCTCGGCCTCCTCATCTGTTTGCTCCTTCCATGACAGAACACGGTGAGTCAACCGCCTGTTTGCACGGCTCCATTTGAGTCATCCTTTGGCACCTGAAGCCTCACGCTGCGCTCGCCAGAAGTGCCTTTCATTTTCCTGGGACTGAGTCTGTCGGTCGGTCGGTTGGTGCGTCTTCAGAGCGCCGCCGAGGTCAGGTGATTAATGCTTCAGGAAGGGAGCCATTTGGGTGCCGTGGCAACAGATGACTGAACGGAAAACAGAAAGAGAGAAAGGAAAAGCAGACACGGCGTCCTCCGTCTGTGAGCCGTTGGAATTCTCGAGGTTAGCACTGTGAAAGGCGCTATATGAACTGTGAACTTTGATGACCTGGAATTGGGACGTGAGCCTAGGAGGTCATCTGCGGCCTCCTGTTGTGGGTCATGGCCATCACCACCAGTCACACAGGATGCTTTGTTTTATTTGTGTGGACAAAGACCACCGACTGGCCAGCCTTCTTCACAGCTCCATCTCATGCTGGTCCGAGTCTGTTTTATCGGCAGCACTGAGCGGTCAGTAATAACACAACGTGTGCCATTTACTGGACTCGCCGTTTTAAGGCACAGTCAGTCCCATCTGCGTATTTAACGGTGGTCTGCCATCTGCTGCATGAGTCAGGCTGCACTTCCTGCTCTTTCTGGGCTACAGATGTAATAAGCGGGCACACTTGAGGCAATGCCCAGGCCTTCACCCACTCCCAGAATGCACCCCTCAGGGTTAAATGTCCACAGTACAAGAATGAATGTTAAAACACTCAGGTAGCCATTTCTTCGTTGTGTTCTGTATAGCGCCTTTCACGGTGCACACCATTTGAACACAAGAGAGCAACTTTTGGAAATACACTTGAACATTCTTGTATTTAAAGAATGTCTGTTTTATATAGTTCTCCCCATGTCTGTGTGGGTTTCCTCCCACAGTCGAAAGACATGCAGGTTAGGTGCGTTGGCGATAATAAAATGGCCCTAGTGTGTGCTTGGTGTGTTGGTGTGTGTCCCCGGCATTGGGCTGCCACTCTGCCCAGGGATTTGTTCCTGCCTTGGGCCCTGTGCTGGCTATGATTGGCTCCAGCAGACCCCTGTGACCCTGTGTTAGGATATAGCAGGTTGGACGATGACTGACTGACTGTTTTATATAGCGCCTTTCACCTTCCAAAAGTTATTTATATGAACAGAAGAGCACAACTTTTAGAAATCAACATTCTTTTACATAAATAGTCTTGTATTCAAAATACTTGTCTCCGTTTCATATAGTGCCTTTCATGGTGCACGACGTGCAATAGATATTTACACGAACACAGCAGCTCAGCTTTACGTGAAAATTGTTAAATGACCATATTCATGCATTCAGGGAATGAATCCTTGTGTTATATAGCACCTTTCGTGGTGCACACCATCCTCATCTGTTGACAAGAATGAAAAAGTGCAACGTCCAGAAATTAAAATTCTTAGACATAAAGATTCTTGTATTTAAACACCTCCTTTGTTTCATATAAGCGGCGGTCACGTCGCACACCATCTGAAAGTTAACAACGGGAACAGAAGAGCGCAGCGTTCAGAGAGGTGAACTCTTATACATGCATGTGGTGCTTAAGCAATTCCTTGTTTGTTATATAGCGCCTTTCATACAGTTGTGGCCAAACGTGCTGAGAGTGACCCAAGTGTTGGTTTTCATAAAGTTTGCTGCTTTGGTGTTTTTAGATCTTTTTGTCAGATGTTTCTATGGTGTACTGAAGTAGAATGACTAGCAGTTCAGAAGTTTCAAAGGCTGTTATTGACAATGACATTAAGTTTATATTCAGTGTCAATGTTTGCAGTGTTGGCCCTTCTGTCTTTTTCAAGACCGCTGCAATTCGCCCTGGCAGCCTGGCAATCAACTTCTGGGCCCAATCCTGACTGATGGCCGCCACCCATTCTTGTAGAATCAGAATTGGTGGGATTTTGTTCATTCACAAGTTCTCAATGGGATTGAGGTCTGGGGAGTTTCCTGACCATGGACCCCAAATTTCCAAGTTTTGTTCCACGAGCCACTTAGTTGCCACTTTTGTCTTCTGGCCCGGTGCTCCATCATGTTGGTCACCAAACTGTTCTTGAATGGTAGGGAGAAGTTGCTGTCGAAGGAGGTTTGGGTCCCATTCTTTATTAATGGCTGTGTTCTTAGGCCACATTGTGAATGAGCCCACTGCCTTCGCTGACACGAATGGTGTCAGGATGCTTTACTGTTGGCCTGACACAGGACTGATGGTAGCGCCACTCACCTTTTCTTTATTCCAGATGCCCCAAACAATCAGAAAGGTGGTTCATCTGAGACAATGACTTGACCCCAGCAGTCCAATCCCAGAATATCTGTCTGTCCCTGGTGGCTTCTTTGCTGCCCTTCTTGACACCCACCAGGCCATCCTCCAAAAGTCTCCACATCACTCTCATCTGCCTGCTGCCATTCCTGATTAAGCTCTGCACTGGTGGTGCCCTCAGCTGAATCAACTTTAAGAGACAGTCCTTGTACTGGCTGGACTCTTCTGGGCGCCCTGACGCCTTCTTCACCTCTCTATTGTAACTCGGTCATCGTGACACAGTGACCTCTAGCCTTGTCCTCGTCGACACTTTTTTTTTTTTTATTTTATTAATTTTATTGCAATCATTCCATACAAATCAATCAATTTTTACAAATAGTAGGATTTAGAGCAAGTCGACCCCCACCCCTTAGAGAGAGAGCAAGGCCAACGGGGTAAAGCTTAAGGCTTGTAGACATACCTAAATTAATAAGTTTGATAAGCCAATAGAGATGAATGGAGAAAAAAAAGAAATAATTGCTTCCTCAGTGCTTTATGAGCTTATTCTAAAATATTACTGATTAGATCCTGCCATGTTTTGAAAAAAATCTGTACAGATCCTCTAACTGCGAATTTGATTTTTTCCAGTTTCAAATAGTATAAAACATCGGTTTCCCACTGACTTAAAAGAGGAGAGTTAGGATTCTTCCAGTTTAGCAAAATAAGTCTGCGTGCCAAAAGTGTAGTGAATGCAATCACAGTTTGTTTGTCTTCCTCCATTTTAAACCCATCTGGAAGAACACCAAACACAGCTGTTAATGGGTTAGGTGGGATTGTGACACCAGGGCTGTCTGAAAGGTAATTAAAAATTTGGGTCCAGAATGATGTTAATTTGGTGCAGGCCCAAAACATGTGACCCAGTGAGGCTGGGACTTGATTGCAGCGTTCGCAGGTTGGCTCCTGCCCTGGAAACATTTTGGAGAGTTTTACACGAGACAGATGTGCTCGATATATAATTTTGAGTTGTATAATTGTATGCTTTGCGCATATGGAGCTCGAGTGAATTCTCTGCATTGCTGTTTTCCACTCCTTTTCTGATATGTTGAATGAGAGATCTTTTTCCCAATGTCCTCTTGGATCTTTGAAAGGAAGGGACTGTAAAATACTTTTATATATTGCAGAGATGGTGTCTGAGTCCTTGAAATTGAGCAATATTTTTTCCAACGTGGACGAGGGTGCAAGATGAGGGAAATTGGGCAGGTTCTGTTTAACAAAGTTCCTAATTTGAAGATAGTGAAAGAAATGTGTAGCTGGAATGTTAAATTTGGAATGTAATTGTTCATAGGATGCAAAGACGTTGTCTATATAAAGATCTCTAAGCAAGTTAATCCCAAATTTTTTCCAGATATTAAAAACTGCATATGTTCGCGAAGGTTGAAAGAGGTGGTTCTCTTGCAGAGGTGCCACAGATACAGTAAAAGCTTCTCCATCTTAAAATGCTTTCTACATTGGTTCCATATTCTGATTGAGTGAAGCACGATTGGGTTATCAGTATATCACCGATAACTTGCATTTATTGGAGCACAGAGCAAGGAATACAAAGAAGTACTGCAGGATTTTACTTCTATTGTGGACCAGGCCTGTGTATGTTCATCTATTTGTGTCCAGGTTTTTATAGCTTGTATGTTTGCTGCCCAGTAATAAAACTGGAAGTTAGGTAGAGCCATGCCGCCTTCTGCCTTTTGTCTTTGTAGGGTCGCTCTTTGGATACGTGGATGTTTGAATTCCAAATAAATGAGGTTATTGTTGAATCTAATTGCTTAAAAAATGATTTATTGATGTATATTGGAATGTTTTGAAATAAAAAATGAGCTTAAGAAGAATATTCATCTTAACAGTGCTAATTCTTCCAGCTAGAGTTTCATATAAGCAGCGGTCACATCGCACACCATCTGAAAGTTAACAACGGGAACAGAAGAGCGCAGCGTTCACTCACAATGTGGCCTAAGAACACAGCTGTGTTAATGAGAGGATCACTGAAGTGACGTCAGTAAGTCCTTTGGTGGCAGGGCTGACACGCAGTGTTTGTTTGGGATGAAGTTCATTTTCATGGCAAAGAGGGACTTTGCAATTAACTGCAATTCATCTGATCACTCGTCAGAAAATTCTGGAGGAGATGCAAATTGTCATCTTAAAAACTGAGGCAGCAAACGTTATGAAAATCATATTTGTGTCATTCTCTAAACTTCTGGCCACAACTGTACTCCACACCACCCAAAGGTCATTCACTTTCAGGATTGTGCCTTCTTATACATACATAAACTAGCTGTGTAAGACCGTGCTGTGAAAAGTCCGGGGTCCTAGAAACTGTTGAAATCGTCCGAAAATAAACTGAAATGTAGAGGTGTCAGGTAACTGAAAGGAACTACTCTGGGCATCTCTCTCCTAGGAAGTTTCATTTGGCCGATGTACTCGCCGAGCTTCTGTATTAGTGGCTAAACGAGTGACTCTTTCTTTGGAGGTTTCGTTTTGCAGACATGTTCCCATCGTTTGTGTATTAGTGGCTAAGCGACTTTGTCTTTCTTCTGAGGTTTCGGTTTTGCTGACATGCTGGCCTCGCTTGTGTATTAGTGGCTAAGCGAGATTCTGTTTCCTCGGAGGCAGAGCCTTTACCCCGACTCCATCTCTCACTTCCGGGCTGGACAGACAGACACACACTTCCACGTGTAGATGTTTATATACAGTATAAGATATTTGTGTATATAATGAATGTCCCTGTTATATAGTGCCTTTCATGACACGTATCATCCACATGAATGGAAGAGCTCAACTCTCGACAGTGTAAGTTCTTATATATCAACATTCTATTCCTCATTCTATTCTTTTTATACAGAATAAATATTCCTGTATTTAAGCAACTCCCTGTTTGTTATATAGCGCCTTTCACAGTACACAACATCCAGCCTTCAGAAGTGAACATTCTTCCGTAGAAATATTTTAGTATTCACTAAATAAAGCCTTGTTTTATATAGAACCTTTCATGGTGCACATCATCCAAAATGTATTGACATGAATGGAAGAGCTCAGCTGTCAGAAAGGAGAACTCTTGTACTTAAATATTCCTGTACTGAAACAAATGGGGGTTTGTTTTATATAGTGCCTTGCATGGCGTACTCCATCAAAGCTTTCTTTACAAGAGCACTAGTTTCAGAAACATCCTTTCTTATACTTAGATACTCCTCTGCTTTGTATAGCGCCTTTCATGCCATACATCATCTAAACATTAATTTCATGAATACAAGAGCGTGACTTTTAGAAAGTACCATTCTTACACAGTAAATGATCTTGTTTTGCAATAAATGAGTCTTTTGTGTGTATAGCGTCTTTCATGGTGCACATCATCTACCAAATACTGTCCCTCTGGGCCCCCCAACATACTGGTAACACGCTTCCTGACATACACCAGCCAAATGTTATTTTAATAACCACGAGAACTCAACTTTCAGAAGTGAGAAATACTCCATTTTATACGAGACCACCTCTCACACCTTTCAAGGTCCCCAGGCTCTGTGATGAACTTTGTCACCCTTTCTCCTACCCTGGCATCACATGGGCATCAGGAGATTCCCACATTTTTAATAAGAAGCTGGAAGAGGCCATCTTCTCCAGCCACTAATTACACACAACACACATAATAAGCTTTTTTTTTACCTTTATATAGTGCCTTTTTTGCCTCATGTGGTCTCATAGTAAATGATGGATCCCTTGGTCCTCTACTCTGCGCACCATGTCTTTGACTGGAAGGAGTCGGGCTTCAACAAGCCATATTTCTTGTTGTATTGCAGTGCAAGGCACTATATAAAGTGAAAGCCCATGGCAGGAATGGCCTCTCCCTCTCTCAGGCTCCACCCCTTCTGACAGTACCTTTCTCTCTCCCTCTCTCTGTCTGTTAGGCCCCACCCCTTTTGACAGTACCTTTACCTCTCACTCTTTCAGGCTCCACCCCTTCTGACAGTACCTCCCTCTCTCTTTTTCCCTCTCTCTCTCAGGCTCCACCCCTTCTGACAGTACCTTTCTCTCTCTCTCTCTTTCAGGCTCCACC
>JANRMT010062802.1:5303292-5341684 GCA_026402145.1 Polypterus bichir lapradei | reverse complement strand
ACAGTACCTTTCTCTCTCTCTCTCTTTCAGGCTCCACCCCTTCTGACTGTAACTCTCTCTCTCTCTCTCTCCCCCTCTGTCTCTCTCTCTCTACCTCTTTCTCTGTCTCTCTCTCTCACAGGCTCCCCCTTCTGACAGTACCCCTCTCTCTCTCTCCAAAGCTCCACCCCTTCTGACAGTACCTGTCTCTCTTCTTCTCTCTCTCTCAGGCTCCACCCCTTCTGACAGTACTTCTCTCTCTCCCTCTCTCTCTCTCTCTCTCTCTCTCTCTCTCTCTCTCTCTCTCTCTCATGCTCCACCCCTTCTGACAGTACATCTCTCTCTCTCTCTCTCTCTCTCTCTCTCTGCCTTTCACTGCTCCACATCTGGCTTCCCTCCTCACTGCCTCTCAGCTGATGGGTTTTTTCTTCCACAGCGCCCCCGCCCCCCCAAACATCCCCTCTCCAAACATTCTGGCAGCGTCAATGCAGATAGATAAATTCAAACCCAAGGTGCACTTTGCTTCATCCCTGTGTGGGACACCCGCCGTGATCCGCCGACCTGTTGACAGGAGGTGTGGGCCGATGACAAACGATAGCTATGTCGCAGCCTGACGCCTGGAGTGGCCCCTCTGGCTGGGGTGTCATCGCACAGGCGGGTTGATGAATCTTCCCTCTCAAGCAAAGTGACAGAATGAGCTTCACACCTCGGCCCGATGGGGGCGCTTTGTTAGCTGGAGATGTATTAGGACTGACAGGCGGCTGACAAAAAGTGATGAATATCATGTGGCTCATATGTGAAAGAGTGCATCAAAACCACCTGTTCAAAGGTTTATGAGGCATGCCCCCAGACGTCTAGTGGTTTTGGGGGGGCTGACAACTTTTCTCCATTGCTTCTCATCATGAGAGTGAAGACTTCTTCTGTACTTTGTAATTAATAAAACCACTGAAGCACCTGACTTTGGGAAAAGAGGCCACTGATGATCTCCTCAGGACCCCCCGACCATACAGATGACCTAGACCTCAAAGACATTTATAGACAAAAAACTTTACACCCCAAAAAAACTGAACTTCCATCGGCAGACTGGTGCAGGTGACGCCCTCGTGTCACTTGTTTTAAAGGCAGCAGTGACCTCTAGTGGCTGAAGAGAATATTAACAATATAAGTGTCTCCTTTATTTAAACTTAAACGACACACGGAGGTCTTTACTTACACAAAAGCAGTCCGCTTTGTATTGTGACTTTCGTGGTGCTTATTATTAATAATGAGACAAATGCTATATAGTCAGTTTCATATTGTGCCTTTCATCCCATATACTTTAATCTTTTATATTGTATTTGGGTCTCAAACATCATCATCCCAAAGGTTCTTCCTTACTTACAGAAGCAGTCAGTTTCATATTATGATTTCCATGGTGTTCGTTATGAATGAGAACTGTATAAAGTGCTATACCGTTTTAGATAGTAACTTTCATCCCAACTACTATAAGCATTTTCTACAGCATCTGGAACTTGTGCCTGTGCGCTTTAACGATCAAAGCTTTCCATTTTATATTGTGACTTCCATGGTGTCAATTGTTAGTGAGATCAGCATTACCAATCCATTTTATATAGCGCCTTTCCTCCAGAACATTATAAATATTTATATATATAAATATATATATATATATATATATATATATTTTTTTTTTTTTTATTTCAACACTTTTACAGCAGGGGGCCGTGGCTGCAGGTTTTCATTCTAACCATCTTCTTCATTAGTGACCAGTTTTGGCTGCTAATTAACTTCTTTTGCCTTAGTTTTAATTAACTTGACTCCGCCCCCTTTGTTGTTTCATTTTCCTTAATTAGCAGCCAAACAATAACAAGACACAAAACAATCTGACACATGAACAGCTCACCTGTGCCCATCACACAATATCTGAAAATAAAGAAAGGTGAAGGCCTCAGTAAGGCTGACCTCTCAGGTCACCAAAACATTTTGACAGTGACGGTGAAAAAACAGAAAAAAATCAACAGTTTTGGCAGAATAAGAGCAGCGACCAGCCATGGAATTAAAGAACGGGTTTAATTAACAACAAGAATCATCTTCTCATTAACGATCTGGTTGGAGTGAAATTGGCCAGAGTTTGACGTTCCAGTTTAGCTGGTCATCTGTTGCCTCGTTTCACTTCTCATTTCTGTTTGGCGGCCATTTAATGAAGAAATGAATCAATTCAGAGGACCGAATCCTTAAAAACAGGGCTATTAAAATGAAGGGGAATAATGTTAATGAGCAGTGAAAACTGCTGGCTGATTAGGAAAAGGGTTAGAATGAAAACCTGCAGCCCCTGCGGCCCTCCAGGCCCGGAGTTGGACACTCCTGACTTATAGAAACAGTCAGTGTTATGGCGTGAATGTATTGGTGCTCATTATTAATAAGAACTGTATAAAGTGCCATATCATTTTATACAGCTTCAGCGCTGTCCCTCTGTTCTTTAATCATCAACGTATTCAGGTTTACAGTGTGACGTCCGTGGTGTTTATTAATACTAAGGACTATACAAGTGTCATATAATCAATTTTATATAGCGCCTTTCATTCACTTTCATTTCATTCTCCCCAGTTCCGTGTCGTCTCTACAGTCATTTGTGACTTCCGTGGCACTTGTCTCTAACATCAAAGATGTCTGTGCTGTCCCGTCATTTTCAATTGTGTCCTTTTAATGCTAAAGAAACCGGAAGAGGAAGCAGGCAGCACATTGACAAGGGGCGTCCACAGGGTGCCAGTCACTTTTGGGGAGGCCACCAAGGTGCCAGTGCCGGTGGCAGCGTTCAGGGAGTCCCCATTGAGAAGGGGAGGTGAGTTAACCTGAACACCAGACAAGGCCTTGAACATTTAAAAAGAAGTTCTGGTACCACATTTTCCCCCCACGGGCCTCCTGCCACCCCCTCAATGTCGTCCCTTTAAGGGGTCTCAATGTAACCTGCCTTGATGACGATGGCTGCTTATCATGTTGTACCATTCTTCTCTTTCAGGCCCCTCAGAAGTGCTGGCTTCAGTGAGGTACAGCCGAAGACCGACCTGCCCAGATGCCTCCGTCGCAACCAACCTGCCCACGCCACCAGTGGCCCGGCACAGGAAGAGCCACAGCCTGGGAAACAAGTCAGTAGATGGCAGAATGCCAGGCTCACACCTGAACCCCAAAACTAGTGGTTGGCACCTTTGCCCTTCTTACCTTGTGTCTCCTTTTCCTTGCAGTATCATGTGCCAGTTGGGTGTGGTGGAAAGCAAGAGTGCCACTTTCCCGACTGAGAAACCGCGTCACCTGTTGGACGACAGCTTCCTGGAGTCGCACAGCCCTGCAAGGAACCACATGCTGAACCCTATTGTCTCAAACGGGGTGTCTATAGGTGGGTTATTAGCCAACAGTAAGCCTCTACCTTTGTCACATTGCGACCCCCAAGTTGTGGGTGGCAGCACTGGTGTAACTGGCCTGAGGGATTCTGTTCCCCACTGCCACCGTCCCTGGCTGTCTGTCCTTCATCTGCATTCATGTTCCAAGGGCAATTCGCTAGTGAGTTCCATCCATCCATCCATGGAGTACTGCACTTCCATGTAGTGCCAGAATGCAGCCCACTAGGACACCTTATCGAACCAACTCCTGTCCCGCAGCATCTCCAGTTCCCATTGACACACATGCAGTACCTCAACTGGAAAAACAAATGGCGGACTTTTAGGGTTTTTGAACCTTTGTGCAGCTGTCTGGTTATCTCAGTGTCTCCACTGGTCACCTCACACATGATGGAGAGAGCTCTTCCTCTTCAGTAACACGAGTGGCTCATCTACTCTGAATGCATCGTTAACCCTTAAACCGCCACAACCGGCTCTAGTCAGTTCCCAGTGCAATTTGCCATCCTGCTGGAGCTGATAAATCCGCACCGTACATTCGTTGAGCAGCCAGCTTGAGACCACTGGCACCCCCTGCAGCTGCCGCACTAGACATCAGCGTTGGCCTCTGTGTTGGCTCGGTGATTTACTGAATTTCATCAATGGCGTCACTGGCACCTTGTACATACTGTATAATAATAGATTGTTGCAGTAGTTTTTTTTAATAGTTTTTACAGTTCATTGACAGTGTGTAAAATGATCAGTGCAGCAGTAATTGTGATACTCTTTGCATGAAAGAAATTCTTGTATGTGTTCCATTAAAATTTCACTTTTTCTTGGCGAATTGTGACGTGTCCTTAAAAAATGCAGCAAAAAAGTATTTGGCGTCCGGAGGTGCATTAACTCCCCCCAAGTACAGTATGTGGCAGTTTAAAGGTTAAAATGTCTCTAGCTAAGGCCTCATCTTCTAGCTTCCTTAAGAACAGGCTGCATGCAATATGGCTGCCGAGTTGTGCTTCTCAGTGTGGTCTTCTTTCCAGTCCATGGTGTGTGGGATGGTCCTTCATGATGATGGTGTTAGGGATGGAGGGGTAAAGCAAGCACGTTTATAGACAATACAGCCAATAGGGCTTCTGTTTTAAAACCAAACAGGCAACTTTAAACCAATGGAATTCTCTTGCGACACAGTGGGTTTCACACCTGACCCCAAAAACCATTTGTTAACCCTAAAACTGCCGGAACCGGCTATACAGTAGTCGGTTCCCAGTGCAGTTTGCCAGTGCGCTGGAGCTAATCAGTCCACACCAGCTCGTGACCACTGGCGCCCCCTGCAGCATCAATGCAGTCGCCAACCTAGATATCAGCACTGGCCTCTGTGTGCAGCCCGTTCAGGCGCAGTTGACTCGGTGATTGACTGAATTTCATCAATGGCATCAGTTGCACCTTATACATGTAATTATAGATTATTGAAGTAGTTTTTTAATAGTTTTTACAGTTTATTGGCGTTATGTAAAATGACCAGTGCTACAGTAATTGTGATGCTCTTTGTATGATAAAAACATGTGATCCATTAAAATTTCACTGTTTTTTTGGTGAATTGTGATGTTTCCTTAAAAAGTGCAGCAAAAAAAGATTTGACGTCCAGGGTGTGCATTAACCCCCCCAAACCCCCAAGTATGTGGCGGTTTAAGGGTTAAATTCTGCCTCATTTCTTTAAAGACATTTGCTTTTATTGGCAAACCGACGTCCCCCTTGGATGTCCCTGCTTATCCTTAAGAAAATCGTTGGTTTACCTTGAGGACTGTCAGCGCCCACAAATGTTTTATAGTTTATTGGAGAGATTAACTACAAAAACAAAATAATGAGAGGTGACCGGAAAAGGAATGGCAGAAAATACACAAAGATCACAAACCGAAAGTCTGTGCTGTCTTTCAGAAGTACCAAGACGCTAATCAGGAATCAAACGAGTCTGTAGCAACGTAGAAAAAAAATAACATGAATCCTTTTAGATCAAGGGTGGCGAACTCCAGGCCTGGAGGGCCGCAGTGGCTACAGGTTTTCATTCTGACCCTTTTCCTAATCAGTGACCAGTTTTCACTTCATAGCCCTGTTAGAAGAGTTCAGCCCTCTGAATTGATTCCTTTCTTCATTAAATGACAGCCAAGCAGAAATGAGACATGAAACGAGCCGACAGATGACCAGCTAAACTGGGGCTTCGAACTCCAACCAATTTTGACTCCAATCACTTTCTTAATGAGAAGCCAGTTAATTAAAGTTATTATTTAATTCCATGGGTTGTTGCTGCTCTCATTCTGCCATAGCAGACATTTCCAATTTCTAAGAACACCGTCAAAATGTTTTGGTGATCTGAGAGATCATCCTTAGCGAGACCATCACCTCTCTTTAATTTCAGATATTGTGTGATGGGCACAGCGGAGCTGGTCATGTGGTGGCTTGTTTTGTGTCTTATTATTGTTTGGCTGCTAATTAAAGAAAAAGAAAGAACTATGGGGCCTGACCCAAGTGAATTAAAAGAAGTAATCAGCAGCAAAAACTGGTCGCTAATTAAGAAGATGGTAAGAATGAAAACCTGCAGCCACTGCAGCACTCGAGGCCTGGAGTTTGCCACCCCTGTTTTAGATTATCGTCAAACTTGGATAAGTAAGGTAACCCATAGAGGCGAACTTTATACGTTTGACTCCGGAAGTGTAAATGCACAGCTTCGGGGTCATTTGCCTTGTGACCAATCTGAACCAACACTCATAAAAGTGTTGAACTGACCCAAAAATAATAACAACAACCTGAAACTGTAACAAAGCTGCTGAGGCTGGACTTGTGTCGTTTCATTTGTATGACCTTTGACATCACAGACGCACCAACTCCCTTTCAGTGGCAGCAGTAAGAGGAAGTCCCATCCCACAGGATGTTCTCATCTTTCTATTGGCTCATTTTGCACCTGTGCTATGCTGTGTTTTTTTTTTTTTTTTTAACTCCACCCCCAGAGCAGCTCATTAAAGAGATACGAAAGTCCCATTGGCTCTCACTTGATTTTTCATTTGTTTCACTAGCTCCACCCACCAGTCTGTCACATGTCACTCTGTCAGATGCTCACTGTGCTTTGCTTTTCTCCACAGGTAGCAGCGAGAGCTCATTTAGTGAAGATCTGTCCTCTGGGGTGGAGAGGTGAGTATTCGGACTCAGTCATCTTGCTAATGTAGTGTAGATGGAGGCGGCGGTGGTGGTGGTGGGGGGGTGGTGGTTTCTTGTTGATTTGGGGATTAGGGTAGCATTGCGTTTAGTGCCACCCCTGCATGACGCTAGTGTGACTGCTGATACCAACAGAGCTTGAATGACAACCTGAATAACTGTTTAATTCTAAGGCAGTTCTCAATGATGAACTTCCATTCTAGTCTATGAGAAAAGCGTAATTCTTTATGTGGTGCCTAAGAGTTTACTGGGTGTAACTGTGCAAGGTTCATGTGATATAGTGCCTTTTCACACAAATCCCAGCTCAGAGTTGTTAAATGAGTTTATAATAAATAATGCGCTCTTTATATCATAAGTGGAAGTTGCACTTTGTTATATAGCATCTTTCATTTGTAACCCCTTATGAGGTAACCCTAAACCCAGGTTCCTTCATAAGAATTGCTGGGGTTGAAGGTGCCAGTTATATTTACTGTATATACTCGTGTATATGTCTGGTCTTGAAACCCAAAAATCGATCATAAAATCATACCCCGACTTATACTCCCTTTCAAAAATACGACACTTCATTTATTTATTTTTATTTTTACATCTTCTTGCCTCCTCCAATCGCTGCAGCAGCGCACTTACCAATTTCTTTCGCCAGTTCAATGACTTTTAATTTAAAACCAGCTTCATATTTTGTTCTGATCAAACGCTTCATCATAGATAAGGGATGCTCTTACGATGAAGGTGTATGAGGGTGTGAGATACACAAAACAGTGCAAACGTCACTTCGGAATAGTCTGAGTATCATTGTGTGGTCATGTAGGCACAATACATTGAAAAAAGAAAGGCTGTGTGCTCCGTGGTTACTCTCTCAGGTAGGCATTAGCATGTTATAATCTCTTGGACCAATAGTGTGAGTTTTCCACATTCGACTTATACTACCAACTGTGGTGTTGCGGGTCCACAGCTCATGTCAAGAGGCCAGTTTTAAATAAATAATCACCGCACTCGCGGCTTAGCGAGGGGCGTGGTGGTTGTGTGGCTGAAGCGGTTCCCGGGATGATTCGTGATGTGGGCGTTTCTCACCTAAGTGCACAGGTGAGAAATCGTCCGCATCCATGATTGTTCTTGGGGCTGCTGATTTGCCACAGCTGCCACGTCCTCTTCATAAATAGAAGCGCAAGGTGGCTAAGAAGTATAAAGAAAAAGAGGCGGAGGTTGCAGGAGAGCAGGAAGTAGTATGGAGAGAGAACTGGTTTGAACGAGCATGTGCTTGCAGGCAGCTGGACAGTGAGCCCTAGCAGTGGTGTTTGGCCGACACTCGGTGGGGCAGAACGAAATGGTTACTCCAGCTGAGCGAACAAGGAGCTGGAGTGACCGGGTATGAAAGGCGGCTTGCCGCGTAAGGCCGAGAAGGCAGCGGGAGTTGTGGAGTCTTGGGAAGGTTAGCCACAGCGTGAGCGATCTGACTGTTGAGGAACTCAAGTCTCGGTCCGGTAAGGTAGCCATATGGAGCCAGAGAACGGAAGGCAACCGGACAGTAGTAAGGTCAGCTGCAGGAAGGGCAACTCCCCTGTTGAGAAGCCTGATGGGAGAAGCAGGGGAGCCACCAGATAAGACACCGGCTTTATTTTAAAGGACTGCTTCCAGCGTTGTTTGACCCTCGTTTTAAAGGATTGGTTTTTTTTCTATTGGATTTTAACCTCCACTTCACTTCTGTTTTTATGGATTATTTATTTAATGAAGGCTTTTTTTGAAACACTGTACTATTTATTTGAACACTGTTTCTTTTTGTTGTTGGTTTTAAATAAAAGCACTTTGCACTTTTGCACCGTCCCCTTGCTCTATTTGTTGTGCCTCACTGCTCATCAGTAACATTACTGACGGTGTCAGGTTCAGGGCTCCCGGAAGCGAGATGGGAGCATGCAGCGAACCCACATCGTCACACCGACATTATAAAATACCCGAAATTATGCGGTAAAATCAAGACCCGACTTATCCACTGCTATATACAGTAGTGCCTTTTCGCACAAATCTCAGCTCAGAGTTGTTATGAGTTCATAATAAATGATGCACTCTTTATATCATAAGTGGAAGTTGCACTTCATTATATAGCGTCTTTCATTTGTATCCCCTTATGAGGTAACCCTAAATCCAAGTTCCTTGGTAAGAATTGCTGGGGTTGAAGGTGCCAGTTACGTTTTAAGTATAAATCTTTATTGTATAAATCACCATATCGATAAAAACATATAAGCTCCATTCTCATTAGTCAAGATTATTATTTGGTTGACGACGCCCTGGGAATGGACTAAGACAGTATAGGGGCACTCGGCTCCGCCTCCTTCTGGGTCTTTATAGCGCCTTTCACTTTGTCAGCAGACAAAGTGTAGACACGCCCCACTGGGGGGCAATTTGATTTGTTAGGGGGGCAGTTCAAGAATTTAGGTACGATAAACAATTTATAAAATGAAAAAACATAAATTCACTGTGAATAATGATAAAAAAAACAATTTTTATATTTTACAGAGACATTTATATACAGTATTTATATAAACATTCAAGGGATGGTGAAGAACCCTTTAATTTATGATTTTACAACCGGCTTGGGTTTTTCTACTTAGAAATCGACAGATAGATAGATACGTTATTAATCCCCAAGGGGAAATTCACAAGTTCACATTTCCCAGGATCACAGAAGGCACCGAAGGCTTGATCGCCACTTCCTCGCTAGCCGCTTAGCCTTTAGTTTAGTGCCGGCTCTGCTGCCACGATACCGCCTTCTTACCTCGTCAAGTAAATAGGGAACCACACCGGCACGGGCCTTTGTTCTCAGCGCTAGAAGTTGACTACCTGGATAGACGAGTCTCGACGTGTAAAAATCCATGTCTAGAAAAAGGTAGAAAGATAAAGAAGATAAAGTTATATCTCTTATTATATGTTTTCAAAGCTGTATTTGCTGTATTTCCATATTACTTCATATTATATTTTTTTTATCAATTTCTTAGCGATTTCTTTGTCAGTACTTCAACTCTCCTTTCCTTCTTTTGTTTCCATGTTCTTTGGAAGCTTGTTTAGACAAAATTAATGACATTATGGGCTTCCTCCACATGAGCAGGAGTTGACTTGCTGAATAGGTAATAATAAGAATAAGGGATATGTTACAGTGGGGGACATCATGATTTTAGAGAGGCCTAGGTGGGCTATGGCCAAAAAAGGTTGGAAACCACTGGCATAGACGTACTACTCGTATTGCAAGACCTCTCTCGTTTCTCAACTCATATTGCAAAACACTTGCAGACCAAGTTACTCACAATCCAAGGTTTTAGAAGGTAAATTACAGACACAAGAAAATATTGAGGTCAGCACGTCATTTTTAATTGAATATGTGGAATTCAGTGTCTGTGGTATTCCGTTCTCTGCAGAGGTTTTCTCCACCCAATCGTCTCTACAGGGTCAACAACAACATTTATTTCTATAGCACATTTTCATACAAAAATATGTAGCTCAAAGCGCTTTACAAAATGAAGAATAGAAAAATAGAAGACACAGTAAGAAAATAAAATAAGTCAACATTAATTAACATACAATAAGAGTAAGGTCTGATGGCCAGGATGGACAGAAAAAACAAAAATAAAAAAACTGCTGACTGGAGAAAAAAAAATAAAATCTGCAGGGATTCCAGACCATGAGACCGCCCAGTCCCCTCTGGGCAATCTACCTAACATAAATGAAACAGTCCTCTTTGGATTTAGGGTTCTCACAGAAGGACTTGATGATGATGGTCACGTAGACTTCTGGCTTTCAGTCCATCAATGTTGGAGCATCATGATGCTTTGAGTAGGTGGTGGTGGCACAGGCCACCACCACAAAGAAACCGGAAAAAGAAACAGAAGAGAGAGTAGGGGTCAGTACAGATTTTAGAGCCACCATGAATAGTTATTATGATGAATTGAATATACAGAGTATCGGATTAAGTTAAAGTGAAGTTATGAGAAAGCCATGTTAAAGTAATGTGTTTTCAGCAGTTTTTTAAAGTGCTCTGCTGTATTAGCCTAGTGAATTCCTATTGGCAGGCTATTCCAGATTTTAGGTGCATAACAGCAGAAGGCCGCCTCACCACTTCGTCACGAACGCCTTCTTCGTCCTGTAGGTGTTATTGGGGGAACACCATCTGGCTACTAGATGTCACTCTCACAACGTGATGGTTTCGAAAGCTTGTGGGCTGCTTTCGCTCGCGCTCGTCTCTACCCGTCTACTCCCTGACTGGATCTCACACTGGTGAAATAAAATTCGCCCCCCCCACAGACCCCCCCCCCCCCCCCAAGCAACTCCGTCTTCTAAAACAGAGTGGCTCTCACCTTCAGTCCTGTGGCTGCAGGTTTTCATTCCAACCAGTTTCTCAGTCGGTCTGTCGTTGTTACCTTTAATTGATTTCATTGTTTTTTCTTTGCACTTAGAAGAGGATTAGTGTCAGATTTACACTTTGGGGAAGTTAAGATTTATTTGTATTTCTTGTGTATCTTTACATGCCTACTTTATTTATTTTTTTAATTCACTTTTTCGGTGGAGTTTGCTTTCTTAATTTAATAAACTGTAGGCACAATGAATTGTTTCATAATGGGCTTTACTCTAAAGAAGAGTTACAATGCATGCTTCAGTAACACCTAATCTTTTTATACCGTATATAGTGATGTGTTTTTAATAAGTGACTCCCGAGTGCTTTTTGAAAGCGCCGGAGGGTATACAGTAACTCTGCTGGGATTGTATGTCTATATAGTGCCTTTCACACAGAGCACTTCGCTTGGGAATTAATGATATTACACTCTGCAAACAGGGGCCGCTTGTATGCCACTCTGGGACCCAACTGGCGGGTCCCCGTGCGGAACTCCCCGCGGAGCAGGAGCTGTGTTTACAGGTACCTCCTGGTGGTGGGTGTGTCCATCTGTGTCTGCCATCAACTCTCATGCGTCACTTGCATGGCCTCATCGATGTTGGTGTCTCTTCTTTCTCACTAGATGCCTGCCCTGAAGTTCACCTGTGGTTCTTTTCAGCTAGTCAATGGCTGTCCACTGTGTCCTAAAGGGGAGGGGGGGTTTGGGGGGTCGTCATATTCTTTGTGCCTCTCTGTTACTTTATTTCTGGCTGCCTTTATTTATTTATGTTTTTCTTTTTTCTTCATTCCGAGTGGGCAGGAGAAGGCTGCTGCTGTTGTTTCACTCTAGTTATTAAATTAAAACGTTGAGGAGGCACTTTCCAGTGTTTCCACTAGATGTCACTGTTGCATACTTTTTGAATCCTCTCTCGTTTGTTTTTCTTTTACTGGGTTAAAGATTTGGAGCTGCTTGGGCACAATGTCGCGAGTTGGCTGTCCACTCCTAAACGTTCTAGGATTTGGGTTTGGCCAGCCTGGGTGGTACTTCTTGGACAGATCTGCCACCATCACACTGCACTAATACTGGGAAGGAAAGGAGAATGTCTGGGTGGGTGAGGCATGCTTGGCACATTCTGGATGGCATTGATTCACCAATTGGGATAGCTGTTATAGGATAAAGAGAGAAGAGAAATGGCTAGTTAGCCATTTAGGACACCTTCTCCAACCTTGAACGTTAGGTGACTGGGGTATCCAGATGAAGCCCTGGCTGGCTGTTCTTTATCTATCAGTCGTCAGCCCAAAGGTGTAATTCATTTTGTAATGATCTGAGGGTGCGAAAGATGGAGGAATGAAATTGCCCTCTTTATGTCAAACTGGTGGTATGTGGCCCTAAAGGGACTTGTTGGCTTCAACTGCAGTTGCTTTTAGAACTCCAGTCAGGTCTTTAGCAGTGACACATGCTCCTAATCTGCTTCGTCCCTATCTTCCAACTCCATCTCACTCTGTTCCCCCAGCAGCACAGGCAACTTGTTTACCATACTCCCCCCTGGCTCAAAAGGGTTTGGGGGGTCAGCAGCCTGGAAGGTGCATCCACAGTGCTGTCTAAGTGCCATGTCTGTGCCCAAAAACATGGCAGTACTGAGGCCGCTGTTCTAGTCGACCGCTCCAGATATTCCCAACCCCTTGGACAGTCAATGGCCACCTGAGAAGCGTGTCCTTTCAGATCTGAACCCATGTGGGCTGCAGTCTTTATTTGTAAGTGCTGCACCAAGTTAGAAAACTGGTGTGTCTCCAGGCCCTGGTGGTCTGCCCACTGCAGTGAAAGCTGAATGAATCCAAGGGTTAGGCTTAGGGTTTGTAGAGATGAATGCCCTCTAGAGGACAAACAAGGCACTGGCACACACCAACTGTGTAGACAGCATCCTGTCTACTATCCCCAAACCAACATTTATCACAAGGATTAAGAAGATTAAGAACTCTATAGTGCTACTCTATAAAGTTTAATAACCAAATAAATTATGTGCATTCATATTAATTTTGAAAAACTGTACAAAATTTGCCTAATAAATGTAAAAAATGCAAAATTTAAGACAGTTAAAAAAAATGTCTAAATAAACAACTATTACGTTTTAACCCTTAAACCGCCAGAACCAGATATAGTTGGTTCCCAATGCAATTTGCCAGCACACCGGAGCTGATCAGCCAGTGCCGTATATTCGTTGAGCAGCCTGCTCGCTCATGACCACTGCCGGCCCCAGCAGCACTGCAGCATCACTGTCCCTGGGACACAGCCGCTGCACTAGACGAGCCTGCAAGCATCAGCGCTTACTTCTGTGTGCTTGCGTGTGGCCAGTACAAGCACAGTTGGCACAGTCGGTGATTTACTGAATTTCATCAATAGCATCAGTTGCACCTTGTACATATAATAATAGATTGTTGCAGTAGTTTTTATAGTAGTTTTTACAGTTCATTGCCATTGTGTAAAAGAATCAGTGTTGCAGTAATTGTGATGCTCTTTGCATGAAAAAAAATATGGGTTCCATTAAAATTTCACATTTTCTTTGTGAATTGTGATGTTTATTTAAAATGTGCAGTAAAAAAGTATTTGGCATCCAGGGGTGCATTAACCCCCCAAGTATGTGGCGGTTTAAGGGTTAAAAGCTATCAAGGGCAGCTAAAAATAATAGAGTATTAAAAACTTCCAAAATTCAAGATAAAATTTTAGGGTTATTTTTACTGGTGTAAATTAGGATTATAAAATTTTAAGATTAGGGTTTAAATTAATACTATTTAAGATTAGGCAAGAAGAAGGGATATTAACATTAGGGACCTAAAAGTGACTAAGCCCTCCCTCCACTGACTTTAAGTTTCGGGTTTGTGGTTGGGGCAGGGCAGTCTAATATTCGACACCTTAGTAATCCAGTAATTAATGAGGCAGTTTGCAGACTCTTGGATCGAGCAACATGGATTGTCTTTGTCTCTCTGAAGTCTCAGATAAGATGAAGCCAAAACTCCAGTTACACCCCTCCTCTGACCGATTACTTTGATATTAAAATCCCCAACAAATTTTGCATTTGGATATTGAGAATTATTCATTGATGGAATCGGGGACACATGGATGGCAGCATTAGGAAAGAACTGATTCAGTGTTCTAATCATTGGAGCTAGGTGGAACTTGTTCCTCTGTGCAGTCCAAACATCTACCAGCCCCAGTAGAAGTATCGGTTTTGTTACTTGTGGTTGGGCTTGAAACTTTTTTGCCCAAACCGTGAGGAGATCTACAGTTAAGTCTTCAATGACTTCCACCTGCCATCCCACAAATGTACACGACTCCAGCAAGGCTTAGGCTTAGGGAGCTTCTAACTGTGAGGATACTGGGATCCGGAAAAGTTGCCCCCCACATTTTGCCCCGATACAATTTCATCCCCCCACATTTCACTCCTCACACTTCACCCCAGATATTTTTCCTTTCACCTACCTTCAGTCATTTAAAGTTTTTTTTTTAATTATTATTAACTGTATTTTATTGTTTTTTTTTTTTTAATTTTGATTTTACACAGTGAGTCAAAATTCTGTTAACACCTTATGGTGCTGCTATGTCTATACTTATATACAATTTAAGTGCCACCTATGGTACCTGTGTTGAACATGATGGTGAACAGGTTGAGACGTTCCTGTAAATCAGGGGTTGCCAACTCCGGTCCTGGACGACCCCCGTGGCTGCAGATTTTCATTCTAACCGTTTTCATAATGAGCGACCTATTTTTGCTGCTAATTAACTTCTTTTGAACTAATTCTAATTGACTTGCTCTTAAATTCAGACCCCGTAATTGTTTCGTTTTTCCTTAATTAGCAGCCAAACAATGAGATACAAAATGAGCCAAAACAACTGATGTCCATCATACAATATCTGAAAATAAAGAACGATGAAGGTCTCAGTAAATGTTGATCTGCTTGGGACCCCAAAACATTTGACCAGAGTTCTTGGAAAAGAGAAAATCAACAATTTCAGAAATGTCTGCTAATTTTTTTTGTTCTTTATTTCACCTTATACAATTTCTTGTATTAGGAATTTTTTTAGTTTTCATATACCCCTTGGGGTCAGAGCACAGGTTCAGCCATTGTACAGCGCCCCTGGAGCAATTACAGGTTTAAGGGTCTTGCTCAAGGCCCCAGCAGAGTAGGATCTCTTTTGGCAGTGACGGGGATTCGAACCAGCAACCTTTAGGATACCAGCGCAGATCCTTAGCCTCAGAGCCACCACTCTGCCCATGAGAGCAGCAAAAAGCCACGAAATTAAAGAACGAGTTTAATTAACAACAACAATCAGCATCTCATTAAGCAGCTGGTTGGAGTTTGAGGCCCTGACTTAGTTGGTCTTCTGTTGGCTCCTTCACTTCACATTTCATTTCTGTTTGGGTGCCATTTAAGGAAAGAAATGAAGCAATTCAGAGGAACAAATCTTAAAAATTCAATTCAATTAAAATAAATTCACAAGAAGTTAATTAGCAGCACAAACAGGGCACTCATTAAAGGGTTAGAATGAAAACCTGCAGCCACGGTGGTCCTCCAGGACCGGATTTGGTGACCCCTGCTGTAAATCATCTTGCACATATGAAGTGTGTTTTGTGAATAAATTGTTTCCGCCATTCAAATGTTAACATAAATTTGACTCACCCTGTATTTTAAATATCAAAATAACCTTCCACAGAACCAGAGTTAGTGGATTTTGCACAGTTTTTTGGTCAGCACCGTTACTCCGTTTAATGTGTCCAGCCTTACCCAGCACACGTTTGCTGAAAAACATGCAGCGTCTCGCAGACAGTGCAATATACATACATATCAATATACAGGTATCAATATCCAATATACATATATATCAATATACAGGTGCATCTCAATAAATTATAATATCGAAAAGTGAATTTATTTCAGTTATTCCATTCAAACAGTGAAACTCCTATATTATATAGACTCATTACACACAGAGGGATTAATTTCAAGTGTTTATTTCTTTTCATTTTGCTGATTATGGCCTACAGGTAATGAAAATTTTAAATTCAGTATCTCAGAAAATTAGAATATTACATAAGACCAATAAAGAAAAAAGAAATGTTGGCCTACTGAAAAGTCTGTCCATTTAGGCACTCAATACTTGGTCAGGGTCAACATTTCTGTATTAAAAGAATTTGGTGGATGACGACAAGCACATTTACGTGTTTTCAAAGAGAACGGTAGATGGAATCTGCGGTTTGTGAAAAATGTTCCACCTGCAAAGGGCATGTTTAATTTTTTTGGCAGTTTTAACATGTACATTTATTCAACCAAAATAAATTAGAAGCTATAAAAAAATTAGGTGCATTATTTACATTTCTGTAACCTACTCATTATCAACAAGGGGTAAATTATGGAAGGCGAAATGTGAGGAGCTAAATGTGGGAGGCCAATTGTTGGGGGTGAAGTGTGAGGGGTAACTTTTCCGTAAACATATGGGACAATTATTGATGCCGAACACTTCACTCATCCCGCTCTCGAACATTTCCACTTCATGGCACCAATTGCTGTGGCTGAGGAATTTGCTCAGGGCAATGCCCCCCAATCCCCAACCAGCTGCTCATTCTGCCTGAAGTCGGTGCCTTGGGATTACAAAAAGCAGCCCTTTTCATCCAATGAGGTTAAAGGAAAATCTGTTTCTGCTTCAAAGGCCAATCAGCACCTCTTACTTAAGAGAATCCTGTCTGCCAGCCTCGCTGTGCTCGCCCATCCCGTCACAGCTTCTCCCCCAAAACAGGCAGATACTTCTTCCCCGGAGTGACCTAACAGCCTACACGGGACTCATCCTGCTGACCTACAGAACTTCTTGGGCTCCTCATCTGTCTGTGTGGCTGCTCTAATCCATGTCTCCTCTCTGTGTTGTCTGTCCATGCCATATCCAAGTGTGCCATGGAGGGGCGCTGTTTCTCAACTGATTTCTTCTTTTAGGAAGGTGACTTTGAAACCTGCTTTGGTGGGGGTGGGTGGGCTCTCCTGGATCACAAGTGTGTGGTGGTGGTGGTCGGGGGCTTTGGGGCACTGGTTGCTTATATGTTTCTCTCTCCCCTCCCCCGCTGCCAACTTTGACTCGAAACGTTCCTTCTCACTTTGTCTTTCATCCCCAAACCACAGCCCCATGGGCACCTGCCCCAGCTGCTTGGCAGGAAGCACACAGGGAGTCATCACCATTGAGGGGCCGCTAAGACGAAAGACCCTGCTGAAGGAGGGGCGCAAGCCAACGGTAAGTAGCTTGGGTGGGTGGGGGGAGGGGGGGGGTTTCAGGTGTACTCACTGGGAACATTTCTATTGAGTGTTAACAAGGGGTCCCCCACTCCAGCCCCCTGATATGTGGGTCAGCCTTGATATTATAGTAGACAGTCATATGAAAAAGTTTAGGAACCCCTCTTAATTCTTTGGATTTTTGTTTATCATTGGCTGAGCTTTCAAAGTAGCAACTTCCTTTTAATATACAACATGCCTTATGGAAACTGTAGGATTTCAGCAGTGACATAAAGTTTATTGGATTAACAGAAAATATGCAATACAGTGATCCATCACTATATCGCGCTTAGACTTTCGCGGCTTCACTCCATTGCAGATTTTATATGTAAGCCTATCTAAATATATATCACGGATTTGTCACTGGTTTGCGGATTTCTGCGGACAATGGGTCTTTTAATTTATGGTACATGCTTCCTCAGTTGGTTTGCCCAGTTGATTTAATACAAGGGACGCTACTGGTGGATGGCTGAGAAGCTACCCAATCAGAGCACGTATTACGTATTAAATAAAACTCCTCAATGATATACGATATGCGTCGCATACTTAAAAGCCCGAACAGCCCTATTGATTTTTGATTGTTTGCTTTTCTCTCTCTCTCTCTGACATTCTCTGCTCTTGACGCGCACTCGTTTGAAGAGGAAGATATGTTTGCATTCATTTAATTGTGAGACGGAACTGTCATCTCTGTCTTGTCATTGAGCACAGTTTAAACTTTTGAGAAAGAGACAAATTTTTGTTTGCAGTGTTTTAAAGTCGCTATCTCTGCAACCTCCTGTGTTTCTGTGCAAATCTGTGACCCAAGCGTGACGATATAAAAATAGCAATATAAACGTATGATTTTTACTTCGCAGATTTTCACCTTTCACAGGGGATTCTGGAACACAACCTCCATGATCGAGGGGGGATCACTGTATGCATCATAACAAAATTAGACAGGTGCAGAAATTTGGACACCCCAACAGAGATATGACATCAATAGTTAGTTGAGCCTCCTTTTGCTCCTTTGAGCCTCGAGACGCTGTCCTCCTATAGCCTCTGATGAGTGTCCGGATTCTGGATGGAGGTATTTTTGGCCATTCTTCATACAAAATCTCTCCAGTTCAGTTCAATTTGATGGACAGCCTGCTTCAAATCATCCCATAGATTTTCGATGATATTCAAGTCAGGGGACTGTGACGGCCATTCCAGAACATTCTACTTCTCCCTCTAAAATATGAATGCCTTTGCAGATTTCCAACTGTGTTTTGGGTCATTGTCTTGTTGGAATATCCAACCCCTGCGTAACTTCAACTTTGTGACTGATGCTTTGAACATTATCCTGAAGAATTTGTTGATATTGGGTTGAATTCATCCAACCCTCGACTTTAACAAGGGCCCCAGTCTCTGAACTAGCCACACAGCCCCACAGCATGATGGAACCTCCACCAAATGTGACAGGAGGTAGCAGGTGTTTTTCTTGGAATGCGCTGTTCTTCTTCCACCATGCAAAGCGCTTTTTGTTCTGACCAAATAACTCCATTTCTGTCTCATCAGTTCAAAGCACTTTGTTCCCAAATGAATCTGGCTTGTCTAAATGAGCATTTGCATACAACAAGCGACTCTGTTTGTGGCATGAGTGCAGAAAGGGCTTCTTTCTCATCACCCTGCCATACAGATGCGCTGAATTGTAGAACAATGTACAGATACACCATCTGCAGCGAGATGTTTTTGCAGGTCTTTGGAGGTGATCAATGGGTTGTCTGTAACCATTTTGACAATCCTGCCTCTGCATAAGCTGCTCCTGTATTTTTCTTGGCCGGCCAGACCTGCTGTGTTGGTTTAACAGCAACTGTGCCTGTGGCCTTCCATTTCCTGATTCCATTTGTTACAGTTGAAGCTGACAGTTTAAACCTCTGAGATGGCTTTTTGTAGCCTTCCTCTAAACCATGAGACTCGACAATCTTTGTTTTCAGATCTTTGGAGAGTTGCTTTGAGGATCCCATGCTGTCTGTCACTCTTCAGAGGAGAGTCAAAGGGAAGGAAGCACAACTTGCAGTTGACCACCTTAAATACCTTTTACCACTCATGATTGGACACTCCTGTCTATGAAGTTCAAGGCTTAATGAGCTCATCCAACCAAGTCATCAGCATTGAGCAGTGACAGGCATTCAAATCAGCACAATGACAAGGGGACCCACATTTTTGTACAGCCAGTTTTTCACATTTGATTTAATTTCATGCAACTAAATAATACACCCTGGTACTCCAATGTTCCTAGAAAATGAAAGACATACCACTGTTATCTTTTTTGTGGAAAGGAGAGTCAGTTATTATGTAGGCTGAGAGGAGTTCACAAACTTTTTCATATGACTGTATACTGTAGTGTCATTTCACAGTAAACGTCAAAGGAACCAAAAAAGGAACTTAATTTTTGAAGACTTTATTCATTAAATGGAAAAATTCAGTGAGTTCCAAAGGGAACAAATATAATTTCACCAAAACCCAATTAGAAAGGAGACTCCATGAACTAATTCAGAATATTATATAAAACATAATATCTAGAAAATAGATACACCTTAAAGAACAAGTACTGTATATTTTTGACTAAATACAAATAAGGGACTACAAGGCAAAAAAGGTGTAACCTCCCCAAACACTAGAGGTGCCATTTTACCAAAACTTAAGAGACCCGGGGCTAGAAGACGAGTGACATTTGATAGGGCAGAGTAGGCAGTGCCACGCCAAAGCGCCAAACCACAACAGCTTCTTCATAAGGATGTCATTAATCTTACTTGGTGGTCCTGGTCCTCCTTCAGGCAA
The DNA here is from genome assembly GCA_026402145.1 of Polypterus bichir lapradei. Classification (NCBI taxonomy): domain Eukaryota; kingdom Metazoa; phylum Chordata; class Cladistia; order Polypteriformes; family Polypteridae; genus Polypterus; species Polypterus bichir. The sequence continues at coordinate 5,321,659 of JANRMT010062802.1, read as the reverse complement.
AGCCAAATAATTAACAACACTAACACCTAAGTGACGATTATTACTGTACTGACACAAAGGCAGCCCCCCGACAAGAAGACAACAGCAAGTACAACTAACTGCAAATGCTTGCATGAGGTTAGGACTGGCACAGGCATGTTAAGGCCATGTCACATTACACGACTTTTCCTGTGATTTTCAATCATAGCCTTCATTTAATTATAGTAATAATAATAGTTTTTATTTACAAAAATCAGGACGCCTGCCTTCACACACACATGAACTTTAATGACATCTCATTCTTAATCCGAAGGCTTTAATATGGAGTCGGCCCACCCTTTGTAGTTCTAACAGCTTCAACTCTTCTGGTGTGTCGCAGTGTGTTTATGGGATTTGTGACCAGGAGAGCATTTGTGAGGTCAGGCACTGATGTCAGACGAGAAGGCCTGGCTCGCTCTCGGTCTCTGCTCGAATTCATCCCAAAGGTGTTCTGTCGGGTTGAGGTCAGGGCTCAGTGCAGTTCCTCCACCCCAAACTTGCTCCTCCATTTCTTTATATACCTTGCTGTGCCCACTGGTGCAGTGCAATCGCGTTGCCATCCCCAAACTTGAAGTTGTCCAAAATGGCTTTGTATACTGAAGCATTAAGAGTTCCTTTCACTGGCACTAAAGGAGGCCAAGCCCAACCCCACACAATAATCCCCCCTCTACCACACTTTAGACTTGGCACAATGCAGTCAGGCGAGTCCTGTTCTCCTGGCCAGACTTGTCCATTGGATTGCGTGATTCATCACTCCAGAGGACACGTCGGCACTGCTCCAGAGTCCAGTGGCATCTGGTGGGCTTCACACCACTGCATCGGAAGCTTTGCATTGCACTTGGTGATGTCAGGCTTGGCTACAGCTGCTCGGCCATGGAGACCCCATTCCATGAAGCTCCCTATACACTGTTCTGAGCTTTTGCAGGTCTGTAGCTATGGACTCTGCAGAAAGTTGGGGACTTCTGCCCACCTCAGCATGCGCTGTCCCAGCTCTGTCATTTCACGTTGCCTACCACTTGGTGGCTGAGTTGCTGTTGTTCCCAATTGTTTCCACTTTGTCATAATACCACTAACAGTTGACCTTGGAATATTTAGTAGTGAGCACATTTCACGAATGGCACAGGTGGCATCCTATCACAGTACCACACTTGAATTCACTGAGCGCCTGACAGAGAGCGACTCATTCTTTCACAAATGTTTGTAGAAGCTGTCTGCACGCCGAGGTGCTTGAGTTTATACACCTGTGGCCATGGAAGTGATTGGAACACATGAATTCAATAATTTGGAAGGGGGTCCCCAATACTTTTGCAATGTAGTGTATATAATGCCTTTCCCATTCTTTTACATAACCTTAATGAGTCAGTTGTAGTTGTGTAGTCGCACACCTGCTTGCTTCAGTAAAATCCAACAGGTTTGACTTGTCTTATCTCGAGTCGTAACCTGGGGGTGGGTCTTGTGCACATGACAGCTGGCAACCAATGAGCTTTCTGCCAAAAGCACAAGGCATTTACTGAATATGGCGCCTTGCACGAGGCAAACACCATATGTTATTGAACCGCACAGCTAGGATGAGAGTCATAATGGGGCAGGAGATACTGTACAGGTTGGTCCAGATCTAATTATGCAGATCCAGATCGTCTGGATGACTTTGATTTATGCGGGGACAACAGGTCGGTGTAAAGACGATTCTTCATGTCGTCAGTTCGCACACTTCTCAATGGTCAGGGAATTTTCGGGTGATTTTCTATGTAATAAACTTAATAAGTTATAGCGTAATGAAAATTGCATAATTAGATCTGGACCACCCTATAGATCTGACCCTGAGACGCTATGACCAGCACATCTCAACTTCTGTTCTTCTTCTCCTTTCAGCTCCCGTCCTGGACCCGCTACTGGATCACACTGTCCGGCACAACGCTCATCTATTATGGAGCAAAAGCACTGAGGGCAACTGAGAGAAAGCACGTAAGACACCACATGAGACTGTGTCCCGGCCAAAATGGCTCACAGTTAGCTCAGTGTGAAGGGGACAAGAAGGAGGAGGAGGAGATGATGGAGGCACAGAACCCTTGCAGTGTGGGCTCTGCCCTTTTACACACCAGCAGCTCTAAGTTGATGCCATTTTGTTCATTTATCCATGTTCTGATTTTGCTCTGCTCAGAGTCTTACAGCGTTGACACATCCTGGCCAGGAAGTGAACTGCACTGCCAGCACCGTGTAGCACCAACGCTGCCAGCTGCTGTGCCAGTGCCCCTTATCACCTGTACTTCCAGCTATTGTGTTAGGCTTATTAGTGCCAGGAAACACAGATGCCACTTGCAGCTAAGAGAGTGCCTTGTCAGATGACTGACGTGTAAACAGGGCTCATAAGATGCAAGCACAATAAGAAGAAACATTAACTTGTAATGGGTGGGTAGGGGGCAGCACTGTCACACTCCTGGGTACTGAAAAGAAAGACTTCAGCCCTCTGAAAACTGGCAAACCCCAGAAAAAGGCACAATTTCAGCCACTGGTGCCACCTGCAGTAGAAGAGCAGAACTCCATGGGATGGGCCTGTCAAAGGTGTCAGAGTTTAGAGTTAAAAAAAATAAAAATAAAGAAAAAAAATGTTGTCCATGGGATGTGGAATGGCAACGCTTAAATAACAACAACTCCAAACATACTGGAGAAGCCCATCAGTAACAAAGATTAGAATGTGAATTTAAATAAACCACAAACACAGAAATAATTTCAACACATTTAACAGGATCATCAACAGTAGTAGGAATAACACTAATGGGAACAATGTAAGGAAAAGCAGGGTGGAGGAATGAATGAATCTATTATATAGTGCCTTTCACATCTATCTATAGTGCCTTTCCTATATATTTATTATACAGTGCCTTTCGCATCTTTATGATATAGTGCGTTTCCTATCTATATATCAATGTATCTATTATATAGTGTCTTTCATATCTGTCTATTAATTATATAGGCTTTTCACATCTGTCTATTAATTATATAATGCCTTTCTCATCTATTATATAGTGCCTTTCACATCTATCTATTAATTATATAGTGCCTTTCACATCTATCTATTATATAGTGCTTTTCATATCTATTATGTAGTGCCTTTCCTATCTATCTATCATGTATACCAGCTATTCATGTAGTGAGTTTCACATTGACCTAATATATAGTGCCTTTCACATTCACCTTTCTGTGTACGTTACCCGCCTATCATGTAGCGTCATTGCTTTCTCTCTATGAATTATTAGTGCCTTTCTTATACCATCTTTTATAATTTTGTTTCATTATTCATTTTCCACCCTGCCAACAGTGAGCACAAGGTGCCCCCCCCCCCCCATTGCCACAGCCCCAACAGCCTTCAAAGCTCTGAACCAGAAATTCCAGACAGCACCAGTGCCATCTAATGGTCGACTAGTGAACACACCAAGGGTCTTCTCCAAATCTTCCTCCTTTGTAATTTCCAAGTGCCTGTGTATATGCTATCTCACTCCCCAGTTGCCCACTGTCCACCAGTGTGGGTCCTGTCGGAGGTTCTGACATTTCCTTCCATTTCTCCTTTTGCAGTATAAGTCCACACCCAGTAAGAAGGTCTCTATTTTGGGGTGGATGCCCGTTTTGCCAGATGACCCTGAACATCCGGACATCTTCCAGTTGAACGACCCAGACAAAGGTACACAGCGGGCATTCTAAACTTTAAATCAATAAATGCTGGCCAGTGTGAAATTAAAGCCCATCTAGACGGCCCCCAGTTTAATGTGTGAGGGGAGTCTGAATGTCTAAACTGGTACTGAGACTCATGCAGACCAGCAGTGTGTCCTGGCAGGCGGGGGCACTCTGAGCCCTTGTTTTATTGTCTTATTGGCACAGGCCTATATGTTGTGTTATTTTATTTTATTCTAAGTTGTCTTTTGTTTTTCTCCTCCCAGGCAACGTTTACAAGTTCCAGACGGCCTCCCGCTTTCACGCAATACTTTGGCACAAACATCTGGAAGATGCGTGCAGGAGCTCCAGGCCACAGGTGAGTTTCAAATTGCTCACCATTCTGAGCAAATGTTTTCACCGTTTTGGATACACGCCGCCGTGTCTGCATCGCCACATTCCGTACACACACGTGCCGCACCTCTGTGTTGGACGTCATTTTTGCTGTGCTGACACGTTCATTCGAGAGAGGCAGAGAGGAACTGATAGAGCGTACAAGTATAATAATGTACAGTTTATTTTGTTATTATTTAATGTTGCTAATGACGTACTGTGTGTCTTTTAGCACTTAAAAGTTTCTATGATAAAGTTTATCATGTACAGTATGTGAATGAAAATTAAATTCTGTGTCGGGTTTGCTGTTCTACCCGGTTTTGGACAGGTCTCATCACCCACAGTTACAGAGAGACTACTGTATACAGCCGACTAAGGTGATCAGTCACACTATATGACACACCCACTGCAAGACACACCCCTCGACAGGGGGCTCCTCCCACAGCCCTAATCCTAACCAGAGAGCACCTGCATTAAAATGGGTGAGCTGAGACAGACACAGATAACCGGGCATATCACGTAACGCTAAAGTCAGAGAATGAGTGCCATTTAAGTGGCTTCTCAACGGAGGTCTGCAGCTGGACCCTATTGGAATTCTGGTAGCTTTGTTTTCTCCAAACTGTCTGACTTGTAGCTCCAAGTTTGTATGGCGTTCACGTGCAATTTCCAACTCGGAAACTGGATTCTCCTGTCCGTCTGATAGCACGTGAATGCAGCATCGGGGTGGGCAGCACGGCGGTGAGTCCCGAAGCTCTGCTGGCGCTGGGAATGGAGCTCATCGCCTTGCTTTGATGACCTTTCACTTTTCTCTTTCTCTCCCTCAGATACCTGCCAACCTTATGACCTTTGAATAAACCCAACACAATGATTTGGGGATGAAGTGCCAAACACGTACCCGCTGGAGAAACAGAGAGCAAGAGACATAAAGAAAAAAGAAGAGGAAGAAAGCGGTGACTCGGAACTCCCAGCCGGGATGCACTGCACTTTCATTTTTTTTTTTAATGGACTAGTTCAACTTTTCGATGTTCCTGATTTTACTAAAGGTGAACCTGCCATGAGTCGGACAACTGCAGGACTTAAGGAGATGTGAACGTCTCCCCACGCTAACTTGTTTTTTTTTTTATTATTATTTATTTATTTGATTTTTTTTCTTTTTAATAATGATCTGCGAGTTCGACTCAGAGACCTTGAACGGAGTTTCGTGCCCAAATTGACTCGGTATTGTTTTGTTATGTTGATCTACGTAACCAAACGATGTTGTTTTAGCCCATGTTGGGTTTTGGGGATAAAAAACAAAACAAAAACACAAACAAAAAAAAAAAAAAACACAAGTCGGAGAGAATCAAAGAAGTCTTTGTGCCGCACAAAGCTTGTCGACAGTGTTAGACGGATGGCAAGGAGCTGGCAGCGAACAGAAGAGGCGAGCAGGGCGGAGAGCGACTGGCCTGCCTGCCTTAAGTGCGTGTGTGTGTGTGTGTGTGTGTGTGTGTGGAGGGGTGTATGCAGCGTTATGGGACATAGACTGGCCTCCCCGACCTAAAGTGTTTCCACCCATACCCTCCCAAACCAATCCCAGTGCCAGCCGCTTCATTCAAAGGCACTTTATTGAGCAACGACCAATCGATCAAAGCAACGGTTTAGGTGAAAAACAACACCCAGTGAACGGGCCTAACGGAATAAGGGACGACCGCGACCCATACCCCCCTCCACCACCACCACCACCACCCGACATGTCTGATCAGGCATCCGGACCCCCGCCTCGCAGGTTACAGGCAGGTAGAGGGTCTGCGTGCGTCTGTGTGTTGTGGGCATATACCGTATACTGTACACTCACTTCTGTTGTATCTTTGTGTGTGAATGCATATTGTTTTAAATTAAAATGTAATATTTGATGTACAATATCTATGAACCGATGCTTTATGTAGTCATGTCAAATATCACCTGCGGCGGGTGGGGTGCTGCCCCGTGCCATTGGTTGCTGTGACTCGCCCCCCCCCAGTGGGATAAAGCGGGATAACGCCGATCGGATCGATTCCGTCATTAATTCACAATTATGGCATAGAGAAAAACAAAGGTTTGCATTTTAGGAGAAGGCTTATGAAACCGCAGCATTGTACTGTGGTGGCCAGAAGTTTGGAGAATAACCCCAAGTGTTGGTTTTCATAAAGTCTGCTGCTTCGGTGTTGTTAGATCTTTCTGTCAGATGTTTCTGTGGTACACTGAAGTAGAATTACGAGCCATTCAAAAGCCTTTTATTGACAATGACATGAAGTTTATGCAAAGAGTTGGCCCTTCTTTTTCAATACCTCTGTAATTCACCCTGGCTTTCGTTCAGCAAACCGTGGGGGTGAAGAAACGTGACTGGTGGTCCTTCATACCAACAGCAAGACGTCTGCATAGCGGCAGCTCACTGGGACTGCCAAGTAAGAACTTTTTTTTTTCCTTTTTAAAAAATGTCTTCCTTTTTAGTCATTCTGGTGTGTGTTCAGACCATAGTGCCTGTGTATATATATATTTATTTATGTATTTATTTATTTAAATAGCTTCTGGGCAAACACATCTTTTCTCCCTGGGACAAATGAGGTTCTCTCTCTCTCTCTGTCTAGAAATAGGAATGGCCGTGACTAAGCTCTTCCAAGCTTTTTAGAAAGTAAATTGTTTATTTATAAAAGCTTCTTCTTTGCCCTCTGTGATACCAGCCGGGGTTTTTCACAGGATTTCCCCCTCTAGTGGCCATTTTCGAAACTGCTTGGGACCCGCGTGCTTTGAAAGTCTCGAGCACAGAACAAAAATCGAATTGCACTTGAAACAGCCAATGTGATTGTATGACCAGGCCACCGACGACGTGCAATGAGACGTACGAGGGCAGGCGGACTCTAATTCCATCACGGCAGACTCAAATAATGGCTGATGGAAAGGGCTCGAGCCTTCAAGACCCACAAGAGACAGGAAAAGTCCAGGGTGTGCTTGTGAACATGCAATATGTGATTCAGGGGGGCTCAAAGGGTCTGCCTGGGAAGGCGTAAAGGACAAACTCCAAAATCAAGATGTGTCCAGATACATGAAGTATGGAGGGCATCACGGAAATTTGGGGGGAAAAAAATATAATGGATGACAAAACATCTTAACAGTGCTTTAACACAAAGTCTTTGAAAATGGGTTTAATTGTGAGAAGTTATTTATTGGCATTACTGAGCACAAAAAAAAATTATATATATATATATATATATATATATTTTCAGTTGCCTTTGCATCACATCTTCATATACAGAAAAGTCCAACGTCTGTCGGGGGGGCGGGATTGGCGTGGACGGGACCTCAGGATTAAAGAGCTCGGCCTCTCGCCACGTGTTGAAGCGCACCTTGCCTCCACTTAGCTAGTGATACCTGTTTGTTCAGCAGACATTATCATCTAGAGCAGGGGTTCTTAAACTCGGTCCTGGGGGACCCCCTGTGGCTACAGGTTTTTGTTCACTGATCTCTTTTAATTAGCTGGTTTTATTTATATTTTATTCTACATTCAGAAAAGCACAGCAGCATGATTTTTACATTTATAAGAAACATTTCTTATAAATATTTCTGTTTTTGCTATGAATTTAAATACTTAACTCTCTTTTTATTATATCTCACCTTTTCTCTGTGCAGTTTGCTCCCTTCATTGAATCTTAATACTTACAATTAAAAACAAGCAGAGCAGAAACCCAAGCAAGCAACACTCGATCGTGAAAGGCTGCAACTAATTTTGCGTCAGCCCCACAAAGTAGTAAATAACGGATTAATTAAACAATAAGAACACCTAGAATGACAATCAAGATGAAAAAACTGTTAAAAAGAAACAAATACATATAACTGCTTAGTACATTTTACTACTTTTTTTTTTTACCAAACTTAGTTTTCTAATTTGTATATTTTTCCCCAAAACAGGGAATCTGGGAAACAACAGTTCACTCAATTAGCACAGGAGTCCAATTAAAAACAGAGGCTGGTTGGAACAAAAACCTGCAGCCACAGGGGTCCCCCAGGACCGAGTTTAAGAACTCCTGATCTACAGCGTGCGTCCCCCAACTCCGGTCCTGGGGACCCCCTGTGGCTGCGGGTTTTTGTTCCAAGCAGATTCCTAATCAGTGACAACACCTGATAGCACTGAACTCATTTAATTAGCTGTTTTTTTTTTTTTTCTTTTATTCGACATTCAGTAAAGCCCAGCAGCGTGATTTTTACATTTGTAAGACATCTAGAAATATTTCTGCTTTTGCTATCGATTTAAATGCTCAACTCTCTTTTGTTGATTTCATTATACTTTGCCCTTTCTCTGTGCAGTTTTTCCCCTTCGTTGTAACTTACTAAGGACAGTTTAAAACGAGCAGAGCAGACACGCTGGCAAACAATAGTGAATAATCAAAGGCTGCAACTACTTTAGAGTCAGACCCACTAATTAGTAAATAATGGATTAATTAGACAATTAGAACACCTTGAAAAGTAGAATGAAAATCAAGATGAAAATGCTGTTAAAAAGAAAAAAAAATACATTATTCCTATATAACTGTTTGGTACATTTTAATATTTTTTTTTTTTAGCAAACTTAGTTTTCTAATTTCTGTATTGTTCCCTAAACACAGAACTTGGGAAATATCAGTTCACTTAATTAGCCCAGGAATATAATTAAAAACAGAAGCTGGTTGGAACAAAAACCTGCAGCCACATGGGGGTCCGCAGGACCGAGTCTGGGAAACACTGATCTAGAGCGTGCGTCCCCCAACTCCGGTCCTGGAGGGGGGCCGCAGCTGCTGCAGGTTTTCATTCTAACCCTGTTCTTAATTAGTGACATGTTTCTGCTGCTAATTAACTTCTTTTGAATCTATATATATAATTCACTAAGGGCACGCAAGACAGAGAGCCACGCCCGCCAACTGTAGCCCTCCTCCCACGTCCACCGTCGCTCTCAAGGCATGCACACTGCCTGCTCATGTGCCCGCATGCAACAACTCACCAAACACAGCCTCAGTTCCTTTCATCTGTGCTACAGTCCACATGAGAGACACACACACACACACACAGGCACTCGCGAGAGAGAGAGAGACACACACACAGGCGCACGCGTGCATTGTTGCAATGTTACTTTTCTTGGTTGTTTATATAAATTACGGATTTTTCAAATGTTCATTTTTTTCCCTGTGCTTAAAACTCATTAAAAAAAAGTGTTTTCACCGAGTGGTTCGTAGCGCTATAGCGCAAACTCTTGCAATGTTAGTTTTCTCTGTTGTTCAAGGTTTTCTCAGTGTTATTCAATGTGTTTACATTTACTTTACTATTACACTGTGCATTCAATGGTATAATTAACTATATTTGTGCTTAAAAACTTAAAAAATATATATATTTACATACAGTTCATACGGTCTTGAACAGATTAATTGTATTTACATACAATCCTATGGGGGAAATTACTTTGGTTCACGATCAAATCGGTTTATGACCAGAGTTTTGGAACGAGTTATGGTCGTGAACCAAGGTTCCACTGTATATAAAATCGACCAAGTCACCCGACCATGGGGTACGCACAACAGAGCCCCGCCCACCAACTCTCACCCTACAGTGCAGCTGTGAGCCATGTTGACTGTTCACGTTGATAATTATGCAGCGTATGCTACGCCGCGGGTTGGCTAGATCATTTTAATTGAGTTTCTCTTCAAGACTCAGACCTCTTGTTTCTTTTTCCTTAATTAGCAGTCAAAAAATAATGAGATGGATGGCACGGTGGCGCAGTGGGTAGCGCTGCTGCCTGACTGTAAGGAGACCTGGGTTCACTTCCCGGGTCCTCCCTGCGTGGAGTTTGCATGTTCTCCCCGTGTCTGCGTGGGTTTCCTCCCACAGTCCAAAGACATGCAGGTTAGGTGCATTGGCGATTCGAAATTGTCCCTGGTGTGTGTGCCCTGCGGTGGGCCGGCGCCCTGCCCGGGGTTTGTTTCCTGCCTTGCGCCCTGTGTTGGCTGGGATTGGCTCCGGCAAACCCCCGTGACCCTGTGGTTAGGATATAGCGGGTTGGATAATGGATGGATTTTAAGAGTGTCCCATATTTCTAATCTGGCAACTCATTCTCACACTCCTTTAATTAATAAAAGCCCACCCCTCGGCTTTTTAAATCGCTGCACAAGCGACGGAAGTGATGTCAAACTGAAGCGCTGTAGCCTTAGTAAAGGTGGAATTTATACGGGGACGATTCCAGTTCGGCGCGAAGACGATTCTTCATGTCGTCAGTGCGCACACTTCTCGATGGTCCGAGATTTTTCGGGTGATTTTCTATGTAATAAACTTAAGTTAACATAATGAAAATTGCATAATTAGATCTGGACCACCCAATAAATTTGTGTGTCATCGACATAGCAAGTGGAAGCTTAGACTCACCGACAAGTGAATGGAGGCATCGAGATGTTAAAGAGATTTGGACCGAGAACTGACCCTTGACGGACACCTTGTGTGAGTGAAGTAGCGGCAGATTTGTGTTCCCTGATGAAGACCTGACACTGGCGATCACTGAGGTGTGATATGAACCAAGAAAGAGCAGCGCCAGAGATACCAATAGCTGAAAGTCGGGACAGTAAAATGTCCTGGTTAACTGTATTAAAAAAGTCAAGGAGAACTAGAATAGCGGCCATCTCAGAACCTGCGGTTATAAGCAAGTCATTGGCTACATTAAGTAGTTTCATTGCTATGGGGCTCTGACTCCAGATTGAAAAGGATGGAATATGGTGTTATTTCTTTCTTCCTGGGAAACGATTTCGTGCGTACAACTTACTATCTCGTGCCCACCACGTACCATAGCCTGCGCACCGGGTACTTTAAGGTCGCGCCAGCTAATATTGCGCGTGCGCCGCACACACTCCGCTGAGCACCAAGCACCATCGCGCGCTACTGCACATCACTTTCTGGGGACGTGACACTAAACAGTTTGTGGTTTTCCTCACACGGTTACATTACACAGAAATAGATATGACAAGTTTATAAAAGCAGGCTTTGCATTCAAGCCCAGATCGTTCGATCCGTGAAGCAGCAGCGCCGACCACCGCACTAATTTATAGTAAAAGGTAATGACTTTAGTTAGCCGACTGCTTACCAGGCCGCAACTTCTTATTCGCACAAGTTACGAAAGGAATTCATATTTCCCGTATTGAGTGCATGTGAAGTTTATCCAGTCCAACGCAGGTTCACTAATTTAATTCTCTGGTAAACCACTCGACCGCTTATCTATACACAAATGACCGGTGGGACTTAATAAAGAGTTCAATCCAAACCGGGCCACTTCAGTTCCCACCGTTTTCAGACCAGAAATGTATTATCCTTATTAAAAAAGGAAAATTTGAATATCCCATATAAATCCACCGTCCAAACTGGCACACTGGCTCATCAGCTGCACTGTGCAAAACGAACTGCGATATTTAAAAGGGCACCGTGGAGAGCTAAATCGTGTTGTGGCCAATTTTATCGTCACGTTTTTCACGAGATATTTTCACGGACATACGAGATAAGGGCTATCCCATCATTTTTTTTTTTCTCGATGTGCGGTTCAGAGCTTCTGTAGTCGAGGACATCCTCAGTTTGGTTCTGGATATTACATTTTCTTCCTGTTCCATTATTAAGACACACCATGTGACACATACTGTATATATAAGAAATCTTTAAACACCAATCCATTTTAATCTGCCCTACCACCGCCCCACAGTGAGCTACTTAATTGCATTGAAATCCCCACACCAAAGTGAATTATTCATTTATATTAGACGGGGTCTCGCCAGGATTGTAAAAGTTATTACATCTCTTTCAATATCAAACACTTCTATAACAAGTGATTCTCATTGACATTCACCACATCCTAAACCAGTTCTTATACTGGTCTCCACCTCACCCCTTTACCAGTTAACCTGTCCCATCTCACTGCAGTAATATCAATCAATCAATCAACATTTATTTATATAGCACATTTTCATACAAAAAAATGTAGCTCAAAGTGCTTTACAAAATGAATAGAAAAATAAAAGACTCAATAAAAAATAAACATAAGTCAATATTAATTAACATAGGATAAGTAATATAATATATAATAATATAATATATAAGTAATATCGCGATGAAGTGAGGCGGGGCAGGTAATGCTAAAAGGGTGGGGTGGCGACCAGTATAAGAACTGGTTTAGGATTCGTTCCGTGTCCCAGCACGCCTGTGCCCATGTAACCCCCCAACGAACCTTAAACAAAACTGATAAATTTAGTAGAAAATTGAACGAACCTTAAAAAAAAAACTGGCAATGTCATTTCTGCCTGGAAGTGCCGGGATTCCAGCAGAATAAAAGGTTTTGTCCTGTCCTTGTGACCTCTCGAGCACCCGAGTTATTGTCAAACACTGCATACCGAGGGCTAAAGTTTAAAACCAGTCTAAGATTAAAAAGAAAGAGACCTGAGTGTTTTAATACTGACGTCGATCCGCGACTGAGGAAAAGAACGACAACCTGAAAAGACTCGACGGGTACTTTTAATCTTTGTCTCTGATCGGAGTTGTACATTTGAGAGAATTGCTGGCGCTCCGTGTGTGACAGTATAAACTAAGATAAAGGAGCTTAATACCTTAAAGGGAACCTGTCCCGGTTTATGATCGACATAACATCTCTACTCGGAAGTCCGAGGAGACACCAAACTCCGCACGGAAGCCTGAGTGGATCATAGACTTAGAATTACTAGACGCCGCATGCCCAGCAGCATCGTACGTCAACGTCGTCGCCATATTGCGAGTGGCACTGCTGTGAAGTGAAGTGGTGGATAATGTGCTGCTTGGGACCGCTGTAGGCTCCAAACCAGATCCCGGAGATTACATTTCATAGGTAAGGCTGAACAATTGTTTTGATTATATTTGGCCATTAGAAAATCCCGTTTGATAATCTTAGCACTCAAGGTCACCTTACAATAAAATTAAACAACATTAGTCAAATTAGAACAAGAGAATGATAAATCAAAAAGCAATAATTAGCAAACAAACAAAGATAGCTGGCAGTAACCGTGCAAAATTCACAATTGGTATGCCAGTTTGAAAAGATAAGTTTTGAGGGCAGTTTTAAAATGTGTTATTGAATCGAGCTGACGGATATGAGAGGGAAGAGAATTCCCGAGTTGAGGAGCACCAGGAGAGACGCTCGCGCTCCCAGAGCACCGAGTCTGATGTGTGGGACAGAAAGTCGAGCTGCAGATGAGGATCTGAGTGAGCGAGAGGAGTGCCAGTCTGGAGGAAATCAGGGAGGTGTGGAGAGCTTTAAATGTTCAGAGCAGGATTGTGTATCGTATTCTGTAGTGAAGAGGGAGCCAGTGAAGTTACGTTTTTGTGGGATGCCAGATAGAATAGCATTACAATAATCTATACGTGAGGTGACTCGGGCATTAACCGATACTTCAGTACTGTGTTGGGTAAGAACAGGACGAAGTCTAGAAATGCTTCGGAGATGGAAGAAGGCAGTCCAAGAAATGTTACTTATAATGGAGGAATTATTCAATAATAATAATAATAATTATATAATAATTGCCATTATTAGTGTATAAATGGTTATAAATAATTGCATGTAAACGATTCGTCAAAATCTGTTGTATGTAAACGATACTCTTTTAAACGTTATTGTTTCTTCATCAGAAAACCCGATTTCCACGTCTACCTTTTAGTTTAAATGGCACTTTTGCCACTTGCAATATGGCAGATGTGCTGACGTAGCGTGTCGACTGGGCAACACCGTGAATGCGGAGTCTACCTATATCTGTCTATGGAGTGGATACCCCGATGATTGTGACGTAACACAGGAGGACCATCTCCAAGACAACAGTAAGCAGTTCAACTTATCAGCACACTGGACAGACCAGTGATCAAACTATGCCCGTGCCTGTATACTCCAATCACTGGTGCCAGTTCCTGAGACTTCCTGGAGCCCAACGTGAAGCCTGCTGTTCGATCCAAGCGGCGGGCACTGCTGACAAGACAATGGGGGGCACACAGGCTAAGAACACCAAGGCTTGTCTGGAGAAACTGAAGTTTCAGGTATTGCCACATTCTCCTTATTCGCCAAATGTTGTGGGACAACTAAAAAAAAAAGACATCTGGGTGGTCGTCAATTCAAGAGAGATGACGACGTAAAGAAAGCGGTGCACGAGTGGTTTGAGAGGACGACACAAAACCTTTTGTTCTGCTGGAATCCGGGCACTGCCAGGCAGGCGACGCAAGTGCATTAAGAAGGGTGGAGGCCCCATTGAGAAATGAATGGCATTTTCTAACTTTAGCTGGACTCCCCCTCGTAGTTGGCAAGATAAGCTGCAAATTCCTCCCTTAACATCATTTGTCACCGAAAAAATCATCATGGATGTGCAGCACACTCAGCAAGTCTGTTAAGAGGTTTTAGCGTCACCCTGCCCTACACGACTCCGACACAACCACAAAATAAGTAAAGCACATCTTGTCCTTCTTCACCATCACTCAAAACTGCACCCGCATTCATTTTTCTTGTTCCTTTTCCACTGTGCTAGTTTCTCAACCATCTCCATTTCCGCTTCAAAATCAGGATTCGCCTAACCACCTGACGCTGCTCCACATTTCCCAACATTCCTCCGCCAGTCTCGGTCCGGTGTTAGCCATGCCACCCCCCCTTAATCCATTTCAGTCACGTGTGTTAATTCGAAGCTTCAATTAAGGGAACAGAGTGGTGCGCCTGCGCACATCCAGAAGTGACGTCAACACCTTCGTCAGCTTCAGTGCCGCTAGAAATGGAACCTCCAGTTTAAAGCTGTCACGGGCCACGTCCGGAGAACCGGGACTAACACGACAGCTCGATTTCGTTATCTCCCGCTTCACGTTCTGACAGCCTGCCTTCCGTCCGCCCGCCTGTCCTGCGTGTCAAACACTCTGGAGAGGCGCTGTGCACGCGTGAGACTTGCGGTGGACACCCTGGAGAAGAAGCTAATGAACCTGATAATGTGGCTGATCGATCGATCGATGGATTGATTGATTAATTGATTGATTGATTGATTGATTGATTGATTGATTGATTGATTGATTGATTGATTGATTGGAGTGGCTACACTGTGGCTGATGTCCCGTGCCGAAGGTGAAAATCTAAGGCGGCGGTTGCAAGCGCTGAAGACGGGAAGCCCAAACAGGCGTAAAAATAAATAAGATGACCTGCCGGGGTTGAGGGTCCCATAAAGATTTAACGCTTTCCTATTTTTGTTTTGTTTTTATTGGGCTGTGTAGCTGATGTTTGAAATTTCCTTTGAACTACGAGACGCCGGGGTCTCCGGGACTCTGACTGGCTTGCCAACTCATTTTCTAAAGTGTGGCGGTGGTCTCCAATTAAAAGATGGACAGATGTTGTTGTTGTTTGTATTCTGTATTTAGTGAGGGGTGTAGTCTTTTGTTGCCTTGCGCCTTGTAGTTGTCGTCTTGTATTTCTGAGGTGGACATCGGGGGTGGCGCAGTGGGTAGCGCTGCTACCTCGCAGTAAGAAGACCCGGGTTCGCTTCCCGGGTCCTCCCTGCGTGGAGTTTGAATGTTCTTCCCGTGTCTCCGTGTCTAAAGACATGCAGGTTAGGTGCATTGGTGATTCTAAATTGTCCTGTGTGTGTGTGCCCTGTGGTGGGCTGGCACCCTGCACCCTGTTTATTGGCTCAAGCAGACCCCAGTGACCCTGTAGTTAGGATATAACGGGTTAGATAATGGATGGATGGACGTCATGAATAGCCCACCGAAGTGATTTGAGAACAGCCAAAAGGAGGTCACGTTCATATCGTGGCTTCTGAAGAGTAAACAGGTACATAAAAAATAACACGCGACAAGTCTCTGTCTTAAAAGTGAAGCAAATCAGCTGAGCTCGTCTTCTGTTGGACACCCGGCTCTTTGAAACGCGAGCGCAGCGTATCGGGGGGTCTTCCGGGTCAGCAGCGGGGAAAAGGCAGCGACGCGCAGACACAGAAAAAAGTTCACGACACGCCCAAAGAATGTTCCAGATGTTTAGTGCACGTGCAAGTTGACAGCGTGAAACCCAACGGAACTCACAGGGAGTTGAAACAAAGGAAGGAAAAGTCATCTGAATCGGAACAAAGCGAACGGACTGGGAGAGCGAAAAGGGCCTCCGTCTTTACTGTTTGTGATGGCTCCTTATCTGTCTGTCTCTGTTATATAGTGCCTTTCACATCCATCTATCTCTCTATCTATCTATCTGTCTGTCTATCTAGTGCCTTTCATATCTATCTATCCATCTATTAATTAAATAGTGCATTTCACATTTATCTATCTATCTATTCTATAATATAGTGCCTTTCACATCTATCTATACAGGTGCCGGTCATAAAATTAGAATATCATGACAAAGTTGATTTATTTCAGTAATTCCATTCAAAAAGTGAAACTTGTATATTAGATTCATTCATTACACACAGACTGCTGTATTTCAAATGTTTATTTCTTTTAATTTTGATGATTATAACTGACAACTAATGAAAGTCCCAAATTCAGTATCTCAGAAAATTAGAATATTGTGAAAAGGTTCAATATTGAAGACACCTGGTGTAGAACAGACACTTTGCAATACTATAGAGCTTTCGGACCTACCGTTTATTAGCTCAAAAATAAAAAAATAAGAAAGCTTTAAAAGTATTAATATTAGCAACTCACTGACAGCATGGTGGGAATATCTAAAAATGACAGAGTCTTCACTAATTCCATGCAGACGCACACCCATCTGGAATAATCCTGACATATTGCAAAACAATAAAATGATGAACTTCCCATACTGGAAAAGTAAAGGAATTCTATACATGGAACACATATTTGAAGAATTGGATTTCACTCCATTTAACAGAATAGACTCCCAATTTGGGATAGACAAGAATAGATTTTTAGAATATGTCCAAATTAAATCAGTAGTTAAAGAAAAATTTAAGCTTAATAAAGTAGAATTACAAACACCATCAAGGGTATTAGACTTCTGTAATCTCAAACATCCCAAATTACTGTCTAAAGTATATAAAACATTGAGCAAAATAGATGATACAATAGCAATTCCTATAGGTAAATGGGAGGCGGATCGATTAGTTAGCTTTGACCAGACTTTCTGGTCCCAAACTTGTTTAAAAACTTTTAAAACGATCAGAAACCCCAATTTACAATTAATTCAATACAAAATTCTCCACAGAGTACACTATACTCTGCCTCACTCCGAGTGCCAGTGCCCACTTCCAATTTTAAACTGCACCTAGTCACGGAGGGTTTTGGGGGGGGAGTGGTGCTGTGTGTTGGCATCAGCTGGTGTAGGCCACATGATGCCAGCACTGCCCGTGCCCCCCCAACCACAAAATGCACCTTATCAACACACGTTAACATTACATTGGAGCCGGCGGAGGGAGACTAGAGGTCTTATTACACCTCTGTTCTCGGTTAGCTGCCCGGGGCTGGAGGCTAGGAGTGGGAGCTGGCCGTCTGCCGGTGGTCTGGAGTGGTGGGTTGCTTTGCTCTGCGTTGGACGGGGGTGCCTGCTCATTATTACCCCAGCGGAACGGGGCTAACTCTGGCGTCCGGGAATGGTTGTGCCCTCGGTATGGCAGCACCGGGACCAGAGTTAGCAGGGTGTGTATGGGGAGTGTGAATGGGTGTCTGGCGTACATCCTTGTAAGTCTTGGGTTGTATGTGTATGTGAGAGCCTGAGGGAGGGAGTGTGTGACTGTGTTTGTGTGTGACTGTATATGTCAGGTGGGGTTTTGGACTCCTCGCCTCTCCTGGGACATCTGGCAATGCTACAACATCTTCGCCTACCCTCCCCCTGCCACTTTTTTTTTTTTCTAAACATCTGTCTGGTCGCTCCCGGTGGCTGCCTGGTGGGATCTGGGTCCCTGGGCTCTGTTGGGTCCTCGGCGGGGTGGGTCGCCCTTGTGTCCCGGGCTGCTGGGTTCCGTGGTGAGCGGCTACGGGCGGGCCTGGGGGCTAGCCGTTGATGTCTCCCGGGACTCTGCAGGCTGCTGGTTGTGGCCCCCCGGGGTGATCCTCTGTGCCTCTCGAGGGGGGGTTGGGGCTTCTCTGGTGACGGTCTCCCTGGGGTCTCCGCGCTCTGGGTTGACTGCTGGATTTCTGGGCTTGGAACTCCCTCCATCTTCCGCACGTTTTTGGGGGCAGGTCTGTGGCCCTTCACACTCACTATTGGACGCTCCTATAGAGAAACCTTACACATACAAGCGTGCGTACGCACACAGGTGCTCACATGGTGCTTTCATAGGTATGACTTGGACATCTTCAGCAC
>JANRMT010062802.1:5282083-5302892 GCA_026402145.1 Polypterus bichir lapradei | reverse complement strand
GAAGACACCTGGTGCGACACTCTAATCAGCTAATTAACTCAAAAGCCTTTAAATGGTCTCTCAGTCTCGTTCTGTAGGCTATACAATCACGGGGAAGACTGCTGACTTGACAGTTGTCCAAAAGACGACCATTGGCACCTGGCACAAGGAGGGCAAGACGCAAAAGGTCATTGCTAAAGAGGCCGACTGTTCACAGAGCTCTGTGTCCAAGCACATTAATAGAGAGGCGAAGGGAAGGACAAGATGTGGTAGAAAAAAGTGGACAAGCAATAAAGAATTCTATCTCTCTATCAACCTAAAAATATCAAAAGAGTTTGAATGTCCCATTGCGCACTGCTGGATCCATCATTAGAAGGTGCAAGGTTCATCACAGCGTCCCTCAAAACTGAACATCAGAGTCAGACATCAACTGGTGAGACAGGAGACGAGAAATCCAACCGTCACTCTCAGATGTTTGCAAAGCTTTTTGGCTGAGAGAGGAGTGAAGGTGCAGGGGGTCCACAATTTCAAGAGCTCTCCATTAAACCAGGACTCTACAGGAGGGTGGCAAGAAAGAAGCCATTCCTTAAGATGGTCCACATAAAAGCACATATGATGTTTTCCCATTTAAGATGTGGGGAGAAGGTTTTATGGTCAGATGAAACCAAAATAGAGCTTTTTGCTCAGACTTCAAAGAGGTACAGAATGTGTGGCATAAAACAAACACTGCCCATGCCACAAGAAACACCAGACCTACAGTGGAATATGGTGGTGGTAACATCTTGCTATGGGGATGTTTTTCATGTGCTGGGACTGAGAGCCTTGTCAGAGTTGAAGGGACAATAGCTGGGCACAAATACCACACAATACTGCAGGAGAACTCGTTCCAGTCTGCTATGAATTTAAGGCTCGGGAGAAGATTCATCTTTCAAGATGACAATGACCCCTAAGCTTTAGGCCACAGTGACACTGGAGTGGCTCTAAAATGGACAGGTGAATGTTTCAGAATGGCCAAGTCAAAGCCCTGAGCTTAACCCTGTTGGGAATCTGGGGCACAGTTTGAAAACTGCTGTTCAGAGGTGCCACCCCACCAACCTAGAAATCCTGCCAAGAAGAATGGGGCAGAATCACGCCTGAGCAATGTGCAGAACTGGGGTGTATTTATGTACCCCAAAAGAACGAAGGCTGTTATGGCAGAAAAAAGGTTCTCGACAAAGTAGGAATGCGCTGGGCGTGAATACTCAGGCGAGCAAACAATCACTTTGGAGTTTTTCTTCAGTTAAATATCAACAGAGGAGGCTTCATTTGGGCTTTGGAAGAGTTTTGTTACATCATTAAGATTTCACATTAAAATACTAAATGGATCGATATGTGGAGAACATTAGGAGGACTTTTAAAGGCGCTGAATACTTCTGCACGTCACTGTATGTTTGTGAAAGGACTTGGTGGTAATTATGGTTAGTCTGAAATCATCACGGGGCTGAAGTCAGGTACGCATTCGGCTGGCATTTTATTCACTCCCAGCTACTCCCAGTGGAGCGAGTTCATCTTAAAGTACGGCGAGGAGCCTGGCACACACGAACATCCCCTACTCTTAGGAAAACGAATTCTAACAGAACCTGAGCCCCAATGTGACCCCCTCATCTGGAGACGTCCTTTAAGAATTTACAAAAGGAAATAACCAAACAAGAAGATATATTATAATCAATCAAACAAAACTATAAAGACCCTTTCAGCAATCCTACCCAAATCCAGCAAAACTAAACAAATACTAATTAGTGACCACCCCTTGAACCCTTCTACAATGCACCCCCAGAAAACGGCGAAACAGAAAAGAAAGAAAGAAAGAAAGAAAAAGAAATATCACCTATTTACAGACAGCACAAATACAGCACATACATTTTTATATATATATATATATAGTGAACATTGGCCCGGACACAGACAAGCAGACACACTCATGTCACCCAGCACTCGTTTATTTTTCATTTATTTACAGTTCAGTACTCATAAGCCCCAATACCCCTCAGTCCAGGCCAACACAATGTCTTCTCTCTCTCTTTTCTTCCTCAGGCCGCCTCCTGCCTCCTCCAGAGACCTCGTCCACTCTTCCACCCGACTCTTGCCCCCCTCTGAAGGGAGGCGGCCCCTTTAAATAAGCACCCAGATGTGCTCCAGGTATGTTTCCGGCAATCTCCCACAGACACGCCCCAGTGTGCCGGCTGTCTCCCCGGAAGCACTCCGGGTGTCCCTGTTCCTCTTCCCCCCCCCAGCACTTCCTGGAGGTCCAGGGTCTTCCAGGTATTGGGGTCCCCCTGACGGTAACCCTGGGTCCCTACCCGCGGCCCCCAGGGCGGTCGCCCCCTCGAGGTCTGGAGGAGGCACAAGCCCTCCTCCTGTCTTCTCGGGCATCCCGGCTGGGTACCACCTCCATCTGGGTATCACAATATATATATACATATACACACACACACACGTATACATATATACATATTGTGACAGACAGCCGGGTCCCATGCCCGGCCGGGATGCCCCTGTTGGGTATATTCCGGGGGAGCCACCATGGACACTCCAGTACCTCCCCCG
Organism: Polypterus bichir lapradei; assembly: GCA_026402145.1. Classification (NCBI taxonomy): domain Eukaryota; kingdom Metazoa; phylum Chordata; class Cladistia; order Polypteriformes; family Polypteridae; genus Polypterus; species Polypterus bichir. The sequence goes on along the minus strand of JANRMT010062802.1, from coordinate 5,300,327 downwards.
GGACGCTTGGTGGCAGCCTCCATGGTGGACGGTGATTCCCCAACCACCCACAGCCTGGTTGGGGGCTCGGGTGGCCGCTAGGGGGAGCTGTATGGACTCCGCAGCCTGGCTGCTTGAATTCTCAGCCCCACCCGGAAGGGCAATTAGGACCAGGTGGTCAACCAGCTGGAACTCTTCCAGGTGGGGTATAAAAAAGGGCCAGCCGCCTCCACTCGAGGCCAGAATCGGGAGGAAGAGGACGAGGTTGCCTGGGAGGAGTGGTGGTGCCAGGAAGCATTTGGTTTGTGTGTTTTGTGCTTTGGGACTGTGTTTGGGCCTGTGGGACACGGGGAAGACGTGTCACACAGCTGAAGAAAAAATAAAAGCCTGTGAGTGTGAACACGTGCCTCTGCGTAGTCTGTGCCGGGTCAGGCGCTATATAGCGCCTTTATCACAATATATATATACACATATATATATATACATACTAGCAAAATACCCGCGCTTCGCAGTGGAGAAGTCGTGTGTTAAAGAAGTTATGAAAAAGAAAAGGAAACATTTTAAAAATAACGTAACATGATGTAATTGTTTTGTCACTGTTATGAGTGTTGCTGTCATATATATATATACAGTATATATACACACACACAGACACACACACATAAACATATATACATATACACATATCTATATATTGTCAGGGATGCCAGGGGCTACGACCCGGCCGGGACGCCGTGAGGGACCGGATGTGGGTCTACGCCCACCCTGGATCACGTGGGGGCCGCCTTCCTGGTCGCTCTGGGGGCCACGGGTTGAGGGCATGGAAGCCCTACCCTGTAGGGGCCCGTGGTCACCGCTAGGAGGCACCCCAATGCCTTGGGGACCTGTTGCCCCAGCACTTCCTGGTGTGGGGGAAGACTTTGGAGGATACCCGGAGAGCTGCCAGGAGAACAGCCGACACTTCCGCCACGCTGGGGCGTGGCCAACGGGGGCCGTCTCCCTTCATTCGAGGCTAGAGTCGGGTGGAAGGAGGACGAGGCAAGAGAGGAGAGTGGAGGCGGCCCGAAGAAAGACATTGTGGCCAGGACTGTGACTTTGGGGTTTGTGCACTTGTGAACTGAGTCTGAGTGACTTTAATAATTTGTAAATATTGTAAATAAACGTGTTTGTGGGTGACATGAACGTGTCTGCCTGTCTGTGTCCGGGTCAACCTCCACAATATATATATGCATATACACATCTACATATATATACATATCTACATATATATATATATATACTGTACACATACATACTGTGGAGCCGACCCGGACACAGACAGGCGGACATGTTGTTACTCATCACCACACGTTTATTATTTACACTATTTACAATGGTCACACAGACCCAATTCAGTGCACAATCCCCAAAACACAGTCCTGGCCACAAATGCCTTCTTCTCGGGCCGCCTCCACTCTCCTTTCTTGCCTTGTCCTTCTTCCACCCGACTCCAGCCTCGAATGAAGGGAGACGGCCCCTTTTATCCTCTCCCAGATGAGCTCCAGGTGGCTCCCGGCATTCCCTCGTTGGCCACGCCCCAGCGTGGCGGAAGTGCCGGCTGTTCTCCTGGCAGCTCTCCGGGCGCCCTTTTAATTCTTCCCCCCAGCATTTCCTGGTGTGGCGGAAGTGCTGAGGTAACAGGTCCCCAAGGCATTGGGGCGCCTCCTGGCGGTGACCACGGGCCCCTACAGGGTAGGGCTTCCATGCCCTCAACCCGTGGCCCCCAAAGCAATCAGGAAAGCGGCCCCCATGTGATCCAGGGTGGGCACAGACCCTCTTCCGGTCCCTCACGGCGTCCCGGCCAGGTCGTTGCCCCTGGCATCCCTGACAATACATACATACATATATATCTACATATATATATATATACTGTATATAGCAAAATCCCCGCGCTTCGCAGCGACGAAGAACTGCTTTTAAATTTTTATTAAGAAGAAAAGAAAACCTTTTTAAACTGAGGGAAAATATCCCAATAACTATCTGTTAAGGATCTCTTTGTATGCCACGTTGTCAGTTCAGCACTCCGGTTGTAACATGACCAAGCTGTGCGCTGAGATTACTTTTGAGAATACAACGTATAGTTTTGTCCAGGAGGAAAGCAATGTTGCCTCAAATCAATGGCCACCTTTTGTAGGGTCTGTCCCTCAGACTTATTACTTGTCATCGCGAAGCAGAGCCTTACTGGAAATTGGAGGCATTTGAATTGAAGTGGGAGATCAGAGGGTATAACGGGGATGCGAGGAATACATTCAGAGTGTGGCGCGCTGCTGTTTTTTTGTGTAGCTGCCTTCACACAGCTTCTCCGCTGCTTTATAAACGAACGGCATATAAGGCCGTCGTTTCTCGTTGCTTCGCGGTTCTGTACTGTTTTATTGTTCGTTTATTACGATTCTTATAGTTATTGTGTAGCTATTCGAGACTTACTTTACTGTTCAGGTACCCATTTCCTTTATTTAATCCGCGACTTGTACGCTATTTTTTGTTCGTTTATTACGATTATAGATATTTATTGATTCCCTTCTTTAGCTGACTGCCTGCTCATATAAGGCGCTCCGCTGGTTTTCTGTGAAGCAGCCTTCACACAGCTTCTCGGCTGTTTTATAAACGAACGACATATAAAGCCATCCTTTTTCCTTGCTTTGCCAAGGAAGCTGCCTTTTTATTTAATCCACGGGTTCTCCGCTGTTTTATTGTTCGTTTATTACGGTTATTATAGTTCTCTTTGTATAGCACGTTGTCAGTTCAGCACTCTGGTTGTAATATGACCAAGCTGCACGAGCTCTCTCTTGAGAATGCAACGTATAGTTTTGTCCAGGAGAAAAGCAATCTGGCCTGAAATCAATGGCCACCTTTTGTAGGGTCTGTCCATGAGACTTCTTACTTGTCATCGCGGAGCAGAGCCTTACTGGAAATTAGAGGCATCTGGAGATCAGAGGGTGTAACGGTGACGCGAGGAATACATTGAGTGTGGAGAAACTCTCGAGACAGCGCGAGTATTTGGTGGCAGCGTGACGAAGTTGCTTCTGCAAGACCGCGTTAGCTGTGGAGCTCAGCTCGGAGCGTATTCTTTTCCTACCTTGTCAATTGTGTAATGCGTTTTTTGAACAGGTTTGATGCATGGAAGTGATCACTCGTAATGCGGTCAGTCAGTTCACATGAGCTGCTCTCTTGTGTGATGTTGCGATGTCCACGACTTTATTTAATGTTAGCAAAGACCCGGCACTTAAAAGTTTCTCGCTACAGCAATTTTAACTCCATTACAAAGTGAGCCAAAGTCTCGTTTATACCTCGTGTCTTCTCATTAAACTTGTATCTCGCAAATAAAGTATTCGACGAAGGCATGACAAACGGTCTCTAAACTTAATTTAACCTTACGGTTTACACCGTGCTTTGTTTCTGCAGTAGCTGCACTTATGAATAAACGTGTATGCGTTTTTCTTCAGCGCTCTTTGGAGGTCTTCCTTCTTTTCTACATACTGCGTTGACAGTCAGTTCACGTGATTACGTGGGAGGCGTGATGATGTCACACGCAACTCCGCCCCCCACAGCCATCGAGCTGAAGTCCATTACAGTATATGGAGAAAAACAGCTTCCAGTTATGACCGTTACGTGTAGAATTTCGAAATGAAACCTGCTTAACTTTTGTAAGTGAGCTGTAAGGAATGAGCCTGCCAAATTTCAGCCTTCTACCTACACGGGAAGTTGGAGAATTAGTGATGAGTGAGTCAGTGAGTGAGTGAGTGAGTGAGGGCTTTGCCTTTTATTAGTATAGATATAGTATAGTATATATATGTACAGTATGTATAGTGTGGCATCCGGCCGGGGCTGGAGCCCGGCCGGGACGCCCAGGAGGACCGGAGGAGGGCTTGTACCTCCTCCAGACCACGAGGGGGCGACCGTCCTGGTTATGTTGGAAGTCCAGCCCTGTAGGGACCCGTGGCCAACGCCAGGCGGCGCCCCGGTGCCTGTAGAAGTCTGGAGCCCAGCACTTCCGCCACACCAGGAAGTGCTGGAGGGAAGAAGACAGGGGACACCCGGAGGGCTTCCGGGTGCGCAGCCGGCATTTCCGCCACACTGGGGCATGTCTTCGGTGGAATGACGGGAAGCAGCTGGAGCCCATCCGGGTTCCTACTTAAGGGGCCGCCTCCCTTCAGTCAGGAGCGGAAGTCGGGTGGAAGAGGATGGAGCTGGAGAGAGGACTGGAGGCGGCCAGGAGAGAGGCACAAAGACTGTGAGGCCTGGACATTGGGGGAATCGGTGCTGGAGGCACTGGGGTTTGTGAGTACACGTAATTGTAAATATTGTGTAAATAAACATTGTGTGGTGGAGCCAACGATGTCCGTCTGTCTGTGTCCGGGCCAGCGTCCACAATATCTATATCTATATATATATATATACACTGTGGACTATGGCTGGCAGCTAATCCCGGCCAAGACCCCCAAGCCACGAGATGGAGCCCTCCCTGCAATGTGGAGATGCCCCGAATTCCAACAGGGCATCATGGACTGTGGAGTTGTAATACACAGCCCTGCTGGATAACGTCGGGGCCGCCAGGGGACGCTGCAGGGAGACACAGAGACATTTGGTTTTCCTGCAGCCCGAAAGTACTTGCAGGTCACGAGGACGGAAGAAATAAAGTGCTTCCGGGCTGACGAAGAAAAGAAGAGTTTTGATTTAACCCGGAAGTGCTAGGAAGTCACATGGACTGCAGGTTAAGAAGCACTTCCGGGTCACGAACTACAAAAGGACTGTGGGAGCTCCCAGACGGCGAGCTGAGCTGGGTGGTAGGAGGGCAACGCGTCTGGGAGTGGAGGAGAGTTTGTTATTGATGGTGATTGGTTTATTTATGAGCATAGTGGAGAGGAAGGTGCTTTCTGCACTGTGCAATAAAAATAAAGTCAACTTTTGGACTTTTACCTGGTGTCTGGAGTCTTGGACAGGGGTTCAAGGAAGTGATAGCGCCCCCTATCTGTCACAATACACATATATGTGCATTTATATATACATATATATATATTGTGGATGCTATGGGTCGCTGTTACCCTGCTGAACCCACCAGACAGACAACCCAAACACCAAGAAGATTCTTTAATAATAATTCTTCAAATAAAGTGCACAAAGCACCGCACACTCCACAATTCTTCAATAATAAATCAATACAATAATAATAATACAATAAACAATCCTCCACTCCCAGCAGCTCCGTCCTCTACCACCCAACTCCGGCTTGATCTGCTGGGGTTTCCCACAGTCCTTTTAAAATCTCTGACCAGAAAGTATTTCCTCTCTGGGTCAACACCACGTCTTCCTTCATCAAGTGTCCCCGAGGTACTTCCGGGTTGGCATAACCGTAATAGTCCCTGGGTTCTTGGAGATCTCCCCCCTGGAGGCACCCACGGCACCCAACAGGGCTGAAGAGACGGACCCCATGTCCCATGCTGCCCTGTGGGAATCCGAGGAACCATTTCCATCAAGGGCAGCTGCCATCTAACGTCCCGGGGGATGTAATGCCCTGAAAAGGCTGCTTTCTTCTGTAGAGGGACGTCCTGGCCGGACTGAAACGCCGGCTGTCCATCACAATATATATATATATATATACACACAGACACACGCATACACACATACATACATATATATATAAGAGCAAGTATAAAGTAATAATCCATCCATCCATTTTCCAACCCTCTGAATCCGAACACAGGGTCATGGGGGTCTGCTGGAGCCAATCCCAGCCAACACGGGGCACAAGGCAGGAACCAATCCCGAGCAGGGTGCCAACCCACAGCAGGACACACACAAAGCACCAATTTAGAATCACCAATCCATCTAACCCTGCATGTCTTTGGACTGTGGGAGGAAACCCACGCAGACACGGGGAGAACATGCAAACTCCACACAGGGATGACCAGGGAAGCGAACCCAGGTCTCCTAACTGCGAGTCAGCAGCGCTACCCACTGCGCCACCATGCTGCCCTTAAAGTAATCATGTAAATATACATAAAGTATAATAAATGTAAGTATCAAACTAGAGTGCAGAGTGTTGCACCTTAAGTTAATGTTGCACATTCTGAGAACAAATCAGGTTATTCTCATGTGAAGAGAAGACAATTTATTGCACAAGAACAGATAGTATGTTACACATTTCAAGTACCAATAAAGGAAGAGGGTAATAACTTAAAGTGTGGGTGAGTGACTGGAACAGGAGTTCTCGAGTCTGATGGCTGTGACGTTCAGTGGAGCACTTGATGCTGGTCAGTCTCCTGCTGAAGACGCTCGTCTGTCCAACCACAACACTATGAATGTCAATGTCAGTTTCTTTATATAGCACATTTAAAACAACATAGGAATGCTGTGGCCAAAGTACTTTACGATAATAGAACAAAAAAAAACAAACAAATAACATAAATAGAAATAAAATACATCAACATAAATAAAGTAAAAAATAAATACAGGGTGGGCCATTTATATGGATACACCTTAATAAAATGGGAATGGTTGGTGATATTAACTTCCTGTTTGTGGCCCATTAGTATATGTGAGGGGGAAAACTTTTTAAGATGGGTGGTGACCATGGTGGCCATTTTGAAGTTGGCCATTTTGGATCCAACTTTTGTTTTTTCAATAGGAAGAGGGTCATGTGACACATCAAACTTATTGGGAATTTCACAAGAAAAGCAATGGTGTGCTTGGTTTTAACATAATTTTATTCTTTCATGAGTTATTTACAAGTTTCTGACCACTTATACAATGTGTTCAATGTGCTGCCCATTGTGTTTGTGTTAACAAACAAAACCACCGCTATTGGTCTGACACTAACCCACATTGGATAGATCCCTCCAAGACTGTTGGAACAAAAAAATTGATGGTATGGTGTGGCATATGGGGTACAAAGATAGTGGGGCCATTCTTCATCAATGGAAACCTCAAGGCCACTGGATATGCGAAATTGCTACATGATGATGTGTTTCCCTCTTTATGCACTGAAGTCGGCATGTTCCCCGAGTTTTTCCAGCAAGATGGTGCACCACCACATTATGGGCGTCAGGTCCGAGCATTCCTAGATGAACAGTTTCCTGGAAAGTGGATTGGTCGTCGTGGGCCAGTTGAATGGGGTCATCTGAAGGCAATTGTCTATGCTGTGAAGATACGAGATGTGCAGCACCTGAAACTACGGATACTGGAAGCCTGTGCTAGCATTTCTCCTGCGGTGTTGCTATCAGTGTGTGAAGAGTGGGAGAAGAGGGTTGCATTGACAATCCAACACAATGGGCAGCACATTGAACACATTTTATAAGTGGTCAGAAACTTGTAAATAACTCATGAAAGAATAAAGTTACGTTACAACCAAACACACCATTGTTTTTCTTGTGAAATTCCCAATAAGTTTGATGTGTCACATGACCCTCTTCCTATTGAAAAAACAAAAGTTGGATCCAAAATGGCCGACTTCAAAATGGCCACCATGGTCACCACCCATCTTGAAAAGTTTTCCCCCTCACATATACTAATGTGCCACAAACAGGAAGTTAATATCACCAACCATTCCCATTTTATTAAGGTGTATCCATATAAATGGCCCACCCTGTAGAAGTAATGTTATATAATCACAATGAGGAAACCATCAGTATTACTGAAGGTCACAGAATGCAAGTGAATAGAAATGAGTCTTTAATCTCGTTTTGAATTGTAGTCGACTCCTTTACGTGACGAGGTAAAGAGCTCCACAGGTGAGGAGCAGCAGCTGATCAGCATTTTCAATAACAGACCGAAGCCTGGACAACATTCTCTGATCTGCCGCAGTGTCCAAGCTGTCCAGTTTCTCTCCTACCACAGAGGAAGCCTTCTGAATTAGTTTGTTTAGTCTCCTGATGTCTGTCATTTTCGTGCTGCTCCCCCAGCATGCCACGCTCTTATAGACCATCCATCACATAGTGCTGCGGACACTAAAAGATCTGAGCTTGCATAGGAAATCCAGCCTACTTTGACCCTTCCTGTATACGGCCAGCGAGTTCCAGGACCAGCTTATTGCTCACATGCACCCCTAGATACTTGTACTCCTCAACGATCTCCACCTCCATACCCTTAATAGACAGGAGATTGGCTGGAGATCGCGATCTTCTTAAATCAACTACCAGTTCTTTAGTTTTACTGGTGTTGATCTGCAGTTGATTCAGCTCACACCAGTCAACAAACCTGTCCACTACCTTCCTGTATTCCGTTTCTTCTCCATGTCTGATACTACCAACTACTGCAGAGTCATCAGAGAATTTCTGCAGATGGCAGCCCTCTGTGTTGTAACTAAAATCTGTAGTGTACAGGGTGAAGAGGAATGGTGACAGAACTGTCCCTTGTGGAGCACAAGTGCCACACAGTATGGTATCAGACACAGAGCCCTGTAGCCACACAAACCGTGGCCTTCCCGTCAGTCCATGATCCACGAAACTAAGGGAGCATCCACCTGCATTTCCGATGGCTTAATCCCCAGTCTGGCTGGCTGGATGGTGTTAAAGGCACATGAGAAATCGAATGACTAAATGGCTGATAGTCAAGGATGCTGAGCCTTTGTATGTTAAAATGGTTTCCTGAAGACCAATAGTAATATCTACGTAGGTCTGAGATAGCTTTAAAACATCGTATGTTGTTCGTGCCAATAACAAGTACAGTGGTACCTCGGTGTACATCCACTCTGGAATAAGTCCAACTTGGTATACGGCCTGTTTGGACGTGAAAATTTTTGCTTGGCATACGACCTTTTTTTGGAATACGACTCGTGTGTTAAAACACCGCGCGGTACCCTCGTTTACCTCTCTCGAGACAAAGCCACGACTGCCCACGAGCGTCAGTACGCCAGTTGCTAGCATTCAGTGAACAACCCGCGCTATAACACTGTGTGAATTTTCACGTGATTTCGTGTTTTTTCGCGTAGATTTGAATCGATTGTTGAAAAGTATGAAGGTGGCATGCGTATCCGGGACTTGGCTGCTGCATACTGTATGCCGAGAACGACGGTATCTACGATTGTGAAAAACAAAGACGTTATTAAAAAGTAAAGTGAGGTTACATTTTCATTTATTTTGTCGAATTGCTTTGTATTTATGTATTTTAGTATTAAGCAGTTTTTAAAATTATTTTATACAACCCCATCAATGTATAATATGCCAATAACAATAGGATTTTTTTTCATGGGAACGGATTAATCATTTTCTCTTTATTTCTTATGGGAAAAATTTGTTTGGTATACGTCCTGTTTGGTATAAGTCCAAGGATCTGGAACGGATTAAGGACGAATACCGAGGTGCCACTGTAAGTCTCGTGAAGAGCTGAGCGAGTGCCAGGCTGTGTTATTCCTAAAGTGCCAGAGGTTAACCAGCTGTGTGTGTGTGTGTGTCATTCATAGGGCGCTGTTGTGGTGACGGTCTGTGTGTCTGCGTATATCGATGTCTGTGTGTGTTAATCTTAAAGTGCAACAGTCGACCAATCTGATCATGAACTTGACGAGCACACTTAGCCTTGGAGAAAACAGGTAAAGGGCAGGGCCGGATCAAGACGAAATTGGGCCTGATCCTGCAGTGTAGAAAAGGCATTGGCGCACGTGCATTCGACGCTCACCGTACATGCGCACTCAGACCAACCAAGGAGCCTTAATTGCTTGCGACGCAACCAGCCAGCCTTTATTGAACATGAATAATAATAACGACGTAGTATCGTAACAACTTCAGATTAACATCAAACTATGTAACATCAACATTCAATAGCAATTGTCTGAAAAGTGCACTTAATGCAGAAAAGGCTAAACCAGATCAACTTAACCTAGGCATATTGTCACCCTAACTACTGCGCTAGTGCTGCTTACTTATATTGCTGTTTTTCGAGCCTTAGCAAGCGCGAATTCTTTGATTGTGTCAGCAATCGTGCTCAATGCTCATAAGCGCCAGCATGCTTAGCCTTTCCTGCCCCATTGAGAACCGCAGCTCTCCTTTGACTATTCCCAACTTTGAGAAGCTCCACTCGCCGGAGGCATTGGACACCATCATGCACAGATAGATGCACAAGCCAATCTCGACGTTTGGAAATGTCTGAGAAAGATTCAACGATGACAAAAGCTTGTTCATGGTAAGCTCTGCTGATTCGTTCACAGTCACCCTTTTCTGAGTGCGCATAAATGCAGCAAACCGTATCAGCTCAGCCAAGTGGTGTGACGTCACATGAAAAGCATAACAATGAAATACACACAATTTCGCAATTCTCTTATGAAACAGAGTAAGAAAAATATGAATTTGCAGAGACATTGGGTCAAAGTGACGAAGTTCAGGCTCTTGAGGGTAAACATTTGTCCACGATTTAAATTTCACAATAGACCAGAATCCTGTCGAGGATTTAAAAAATTCTAAATATCCATGTGGCTTTTAGTTTTACCTTTAATGTCACTTTATTTATATAGCACATTTAAAACAACATAGTAATGCTGCGGCCAAAGTGCTTTACAATAATAGAATAAAAGAAAAAACAATAAACAATAAAACATAAATAGTAATAAAATATATAAACATAAAATAAGATAGATAATAAATAGGAATGATGTTATATAATCACAAAGAGGAAACCATCAGTATTACTGAAGGTCACGGAATGCAAGTGAATAGAAATGAGTTTTTAATCTTGTTTTGAACAGTTCAATTGTAGACGACTCCTTTATATGATGAGGTAAAGAGTTCCACAGGCGAGGCGCAGCAGCTGCAAAGGCCCTGTCCCCCTTAGTTTTTCACTTGGTACGAGGGACAACAACAGACAACTGACCAGAAGATCTAAGCACTTTAGATGGCTGGTGTAAAACACACAGTTCAGATAAATAGGCAGGAGAGAGTCCATGTAACGATTTAAAAACTAGCAGCAAGATTTTAAAATCACTTCGAAAACTGACAGGCAGCCAGTGTAACGAAGCTAAAATTGGAGAAACAGAGTCATACTTCCTTGCCCCAACCAGAAGGCGAGCAGCAGCATTTTGGACCAACTGTTACCTGTGTATCAGAGATTTGTTAATCCCAGAATACAGCGAATTGCAATAATCGAGGCGAGAAAAAATAAAAGCATGAGTAGCTTTCTCAAGATCTTTAGAAGATAAAAAAGGCTTTATCTTACCTAATAGACAAAGTTAGAAAAAGCAACTCTTGACAACAGAATTTACTTGTTTCTCAAAAGAGAGGTTGCTATCAAAGGTAACACCAAGATTGCGGACTTGAGGTTTGGAAAAGACAGAGAAAGAGCCGAGAAGTCCAAGACCAATTTGGGCTTTAGCTGATGGACCCGCTATAAGCACCTCCGTTTTATTTTGATTTAGATCAAGAAAATTATTGGCCATCCAGGATCTTAGTTCAGACAGACAGTTGTGGAGTTGATTTGTTGCAGAGTTGCAGACGGGAATATAAACCTGAGTATCATCAGCATAGCAGTGAAAAGAAATGTTACATTTCCTAAAAATCGCTTTACAGATAACCATTTAAATAGCCATCGATTTTTACCGTACAACTAACTTTCAAGGTGAAAAATTTACTACGTGGCACTTACCGAACAATAATAAAGTGGCAAGAATCCCCAAGATATTGCAAAAAACGCAGCTAAATTACTAAGTAAACTGTTTGATAGCATTAACTTGAAATCTTCAGTTAACAATAAACACAACGACGTTATAGTTACGTCACAGCACAAAGAACAATAGTAACTGTATAATAAGTAACGCTGTGTCCAGGCGTCTGAAAGTTATCTCCAAATTTCATTCTAAGAATTATTTTGAGGTTAATATAGCAAAGGAAAACTGTTCAGCTTCCGGAAAATTCTCGTCTGTTTCCATCTGGGCCTATTGCAGGAATGGGCCTCATGCTGCAGCATCAACAGCACCCACCTTAATCCGGCCCTGGCAAAGGGTAAGCAGAGGGAAATCCTACGATGATACACTCTTCCTAGAGAGTCAAGCCTGGGGGGCTGTCAAGAGGCAGAGCCTGTTAAAGCCCACTGCGGCACTTCTTTTGTGATTTCAGGATGTACAAAAATAAATTGTATCGTCTTGTGTCAGATCTGTGTTGCTGGGGAAACCCCTCTATTTAGAAATATCGCTAGCGGTAAAACAGACGCGTCTTTTCAACCCAGCCGCTGCTTGTGTCTCTGCCAATTTGTCTTTAAGGACCAAAATGAAGTCTGAAGGTGATAAACACGATATTCAGCATTCCGCTCAATTTGGCTTTTATATTCAAAATGAAATCCTTAAATGAAGGCTATCCAGTTTGACGGCTGTGGCAAATCCCACTCATTTGAAAATCTCTCCATCGTAACAAGTACATCATCACAAAAATAAAGTCAATCATAATAAACACCAATTCAGTAATAAATCATTACAAATGTTGGTCTCAGTAGTGTTAGCATAATATTCAAATTATTGGCATTGGTCCCATAATAATATTCATATTGTTGGCACACAACTGAAGAAAGGCTTCAAATATTAAAATGAAGTTACTATAACAACCCCCCCCCCATTATTGACACTTGTGCCAGTCTTGCCCTTGTCGTTTTAATTGAAGAGGAAATGTGAAGCAGCAGAGACCCTGTCACCCATCCCATTAATTTAAAAACTTCAGAGCCGAATGCCACAATTGTCTCACAGAGAATACAAAAGAAAACAGAAGCAAAGAGAAGGCAGATTGTTACGGAGGTTATTAGTTACAGAGTCGTGTTCAATGGAGGTTCCTGTAAAATGGAAGAAAACTTCGGCCAAATATTCTGAAATACAAATTTATCTCCATGTTCACGGTACCCTTCTCCAAAATGGATGGCAATGTATAGTAGCGTCCTCCAGAGAACATCTCTCAGTCAGCATAGCAGGCAGAAGTCAAGAAAGAAATCCACAGTCGGGACGGATAAATACATAATTATTTTTAGACATGAGGTCAAAATAGGCCTAAACAGTTAGCTGCCAAATTTCCTTTTCCCAAAGCTCTGATTACATTGTTCATGTATGTGCCGTCTTAAAAACATTTTTCCCTTATCGCAGAAATTTATATTTAGCTCTTGTTGAGAAAGAGAGGGCAGGCAGGGTGGAGTGGCAGGAGAAGAGTGGCAGGTGCCAGCAAGAGTGAAAGGGAAGGTCTACAGGACAGCAGTAAGACCAGCTGTGTTATATGGGTTGGTGACGGTGGCACAGGGGACAGAGCTGGAGGTGGCAGAGTTAAAGATGCTAAGATTTGCATTGGGAGTGACGAGGATGGACAGGATTAGAAATGAGAACATTAGAGGGTCAGCTCAAGTTGGGAGACAAAGTCAGAGATGCAAGATGGAGTTGGTTTGGACATGAGCAGAGGAGAGAGAGAAGGGTGCTAAGGATAGAGCTGCCAGGCGAGAGGAGAAGAGGAAGGCCTCAGAGAAGGTTTATGGATGTGGTGAATGTGACAGAGCAAGATGACGAGGGCAGGAAGATATGGAAGAAGATGATCTGCTATGGCAACCCCTAGCGGGAGAAGCTGAAAGAAGAAGGAGAAGAAGGCGAGTGGTATAAAATATTTTATTTCTTCTCACTCAAAGTCCCTTAAATTATTTCAAATGTCGCTTAGATCAGCAAAAATGATCTTGGAATCCATCAATTAGCAGCACAGAAGCTACTCTCTAAAAGCTTGGAGTTTCTTTACATATATCCCATGTATTATTTATTTTTCTTTCTTTACAAATTAAAGTACCACATACATTTCCACCTTAGGATTTAGGATTTTAAGAAAAATGTCTGAAATGCTTCATTAAAGCATCAGAATATAAAAAGTGAGCCTGTCATCAGCTTCATAGTCCCACAAACTGCAGCACCCCTTTCTGTTTCCATCCATCCATCCATCCGTTATCCAACCCGCTACATCCTAACTACAGAGTCACAAGGGTCTGCTGGAGCCAATCCCAGCCAACACAGTGTGCAAGGCAGGAAACAAACCCCGGGCAGGGTGCCAGCCCACCGCAGCCCATTCCGTTTCCCATTTCCAGTATGTCAGTTACTTATTATTACACCAGAAGGGGCTGAGAAAAGAAGCCAACAGATCAACATGTCTCATGATACAAAATGTTTCTTCTTTTTCTTTTTGTTTAAATGCCTTCTAGGAAATGAGTGCATTCAAGAATGGAGAATCTGCTTCTTTCTCAGCTAATCGTCACAGAATCTAAAACTAACAAAATGTATTTATGGTTAGTAACATTTTTTCCCATAACCTCCAGCTGATTCTGCTCACGCCTTCTAGATTTTTCTTGTTGACTCTAATAAAAGCACAATCTCTCTTCCATAGTCAGCTCCCCTTTTCCTTTACTTTTTATTTTTTTGTTTTTTGTTAGTATGGAGCACTGCCTGGACTGGAAGCCAGTGGCTATTTGCAGCTCCCTTACTGTTTTAAAGAATGGCTCCTTCCATTGATATTTACTTTTTAATTAAAAATCTTCCCACCTTTGGAGTCCTCAAATGAAAGGGCTGCTCATTCAGTGTCGTGCCTAACCTGGAGACCCTTTACTTCACCTGCTCAGATCTCTTTTAGTGAGAATGAGGAGCTTTTATGTCAAACATACAAATAAACCTATTGCAATTCTTGCACAATTTTTTTTCATCTCATCCTTTCAGACAACACCACAAATGTTGACACAAACACTGTCAAACACACGGTGGCAGACGACCGGGGAAGGTCCCCGACCAGGACGCCCCTAATGACAGAGGGACTGGGGGATGAGGACATACCGGGCACAATAGATGGGAATATGTCGAGACCACAAGCTTAGAGCTTGTAAGCTCAGCCCTGCTGATGACCGTAGTCACCACCAGGAGGCGCCTGGACGACAGCAAGTGCTGCCAGAAGAAGGTCCCTTGGGGGGTATTTGTTGGGCAGGTGCTGCGGGAACTCAAACCGAAAGCACCTGGAGCACTTTTGGGTGTGGAATCATAAGAGGCCGCCTCACTCCGGCAGGTGGAGGACGGAGAGGAGTAGAGGTGGCAGAAGAAACGAAACGAAAGAAAAGGAAAAAGAAGGAAGGAGGAAGGGACTGAGTTATTTGTGGCTGGTTTGTGCACCGTGTGCGGTGTAAAGGAAAAGAAAGACAGATCAAAACTTGCCACATCTTGAAACACTTTGAAAAATTATAAAAGAACTTCAGCCAAGGACCAAACACTGAAAAATGTATTTCCTGAACCTCCACTCCTGGCAAACAGACATCCACCAAACCTTCAGCAACTAATTGTCCGAAGCTCCTTAAGTGAGCCAACAGAAAACGGCACATCTCCCTGCCAACAGAAAAGATGTAAAACGTGAGCCTACATTTACAATACAGACCGTGTAGTTATACCACACTGCCGACTTGAACGTCACATAAAGGGATCATTTTCCCGCAGATCATCTAATTCTCTGCATGAAATGTCCTGACACTGCACTCACTCTGTGTGAGAGAAACTGGACAAACACTCCGCCAGAGAATGAATTTCCACAGGTGCCGCATCTAGCATGGCAACAGAGATGTTCTTGTAGCGGCCATCTTTAACAGCCATGGACACTGTGAGAGGGACTTTAAAGTCACCGGGCTTATGGGCAACTTCAGAACACAGCAAGAGAGAAAAGAATGGGAAGTCAAACTCAGGCTAAAATGTAATAATTACAACATGGTTTGAATAGAGACATGGGTCTTATGGCCAGATAAGAGGTTTATTTGCATCTCTCAGACTGACACAGACAACCTGACTACAGACCCGCATTGTATTGAAAAACTCATCACAAACTTCAAAAGACTTTGTTGGACAGTCATCTTACCAGAAGATCTTAACAATACATTGTTCTTTTCTCTCTTGTTAAATTAACCCCAGCCTGAATGAATCTATTAATTTTTTTACATTTCAGATTTCTCATTTAAAGATTTCCCAATGTTGTTTCTTGTCCTAGTGTGTGTATATATAAACACAGGGAACTCCAGTTTCTGGATTCCATTTTGCCTGAAGAAGGGCCCTGAGTTGTCTCGAAAGCTTCCATATTGTAATCTTTTTAGTTAGCCAATAAAAGGTGTCATTTTGCTTGGCTTTTCTCTACATTCATAATGGCTAACACGGTGCAACACCCTAGTACTACGAAGAAAATATAAAAACCTTTTGAACATCCCTTGTACCTTACACTTCACTCAAACACTGTGAAAAATGTCAGTAAATTTAACGGTAAAATACTGGGAATGGCGAAACTAACATACCTTTTCCTGAAAAAAAGGAAAGTTACCTTATATTCTACTGCAAATTACCTGTGTATGTGAGAGGTGTCTGGTCACACTTACAGGTAATCGAACTTAAACACCGTTAACATATCCGACTATGCCACCCAGTTTTATTAAGAGACTGGGAACTCTTGAGATTTACCGATAATAGTGTACAGGTTTCTTTAAATTGGGCGGTGAGTAAACACACAATGAAAGACACAACAGTAATTTCAGGAAAAGCAACCCACCTTCTATTACACAAGACAATATAAAGTACATTTAAAAGACAAAACAAACATAAAATCTAAAAATACCAGGAACGAATTTCCTTTTTTTTTTTAATGGAAAGCACACAGTCCACACTCTAAAAGTCCGTCAAAAACAAGAATTGGAGGATACAACCTTTAGTGGTGCAGAGTCCAGTTTGCGCACTGTGTTTAATTCCAACAATTAATCGTCCAACTGTCCACTGATGCAGTCTGTTCACCGGACACTCGTTTCCCAACAGAAGTTTTGTCAAATCGTGGAATCCCTGTCAGTGTTTTTTCGTCGTTCCTTTTTTTTCCCCACTCTGGGCTCCTTGGCACGCCTCATTTCTCGTCTGCCAGCTTTGCTTGGTCCTTTCATGCGGCTTCCCTCTCACGCTGGACCCACAACTAGCATCTCCTTGTGGAGTCGTCTCTTCCTCCCTGGAAGTAAGTGTTGCCATCCTTGTGCCTCACGTCATGCCAGCCACGTACCCCAGTCTGCCAACGAGCCCCTGTGCTCTGTGCGAGTGTCTTGGCAGCGTTCTCAGTGGACCGTCCCTCTCCCTGCCTTCTCCTGCCCAGAAGTTTAAATCTCCTTCAGTTCCTGCCGTTGTCAGTCCTGGACAATCACTTTAAACAATGGCACATCTAAATTTAACAAATAATGAAAACACAAGTTCACAAAATGGATTGTTACCAACTATCAATGAGTACGCAGCTGATTAGAAATCAATATTCTCACAAATGTTCATTTCCAGGTCAGGTAAATACAAACATTTTCCAAGGAAGGAGCAGGTCTGTTATCACAATGTTATATTGTTTGTATGTTTAATCAGTTAAAACTTCAAAGTGGTGATTCTTTTGTAGTCTTAAACAGCCGTATGCTTGGTTTTTAAGTCGCTCCTAATCAGCAATAACATTCACATGATAAAGGAGACCAGCATTTCTCCATTTAGCTTGTTACCATTTACACCCCTGTGTGTATTTATCGTGCACTAGTGGGTTTAATTAAATACTTCGAAGGAAAGTGAAGAGAAAAAAAAAAAGTGAAGGACTGAGAATTACTCCTCCAGTTTAGCCTTGAAGTCATCCAGGATGTGGGAACGACCTGACATAGCAGAGTTAAAACACCAACAAGCCATACAAATAAATTATTGGCAACAATTACTTTCTAAGTAAGCAACCGGGTTAGAAGAAAAACCTGCAGCCTCTGTGACCCTTCAGGACTGGGATTGAGGACCCCTGGTTTAAATGACTGGCATATTCATTACAGAGCTTGGATTTCAGGTTATGGTTAAACGTTGACTTCTGTTGTGACGTGTTATAAAGAACACAGTTATTTACTGTAAAGTTATACCGTAGACCTAAACAGCTTGTCACCTTCACCTTCTTTTTTTAAGGTAAAATTCTGGCAAACACAACTGCCAGTTGTTGACTGTAAATTTAACTTTTTTTTAATAGTGATAGGTGCTTTTGTAATTTAATGATGTTAACCTAAAACTCTACACCATCAGTGCATACTCAATAACAGGACTTGATTACACAAAAATAACATTCCATTCACGCCTATAATATACAGTGGTGCTTGAAAGTTTGTGAACCCTTTAGAATTTTCTATATTTCTGCATAAATATGACCGAAAACATTGAATTGTCCCTAGTGTGTGCTTGGTGTGTGTGTGTGTGCCCTGCAGTGGGCTGGTGCCCTGCTGGGAGTTTGTTTCCTGCCTTGCGCCCTGT
>JANRMT010062802.1:5231980-5249276 GCA_026402145.1 Polypterus bichir lapradei | reverse complement strand
CAACACAATCTTGTCTTTCTAGCTTTGTTTCCAAACCATCCAACCTGAGCTGACCCTCTTCTTCTTCTTCTTCTTCTTCATCTTTCAGCTACTTCCGTTAGGGGTTGCCACAGCAGTTCATCTTTTTCCATCTCTTCCTGTCCTCATCATTTTACTCTTTCACACTCATCATCTCAGCACAACACCCACATACCTTCTCTTAGTCCTTCGTCTTTTCCTCTTTCCTGTCAGCTCTGTCCTTAGCACCCTTCTCTCATTATACCCAGCATCCCTCCTCTGCATGTCCAAACCAACACAATCTCACCTCTCTGACTTTTTCTCCAAACCATCCCACCATGAGCCGGCCCTCTAATGTCCTCATTTCTAATCTTATCTGTCCTCGTCACCCCCAATGCAAATCTTACCATCTTTAAACCAATCATGTTAAAAGTTTTCTGATTATGTAATGAATTACTTGGCATTGTGATCTGTGAAATAGAGTCTGACAGGCGCCCCTCTTGTTTCGCTAATAAAGTGCTTGTCCTCCTGTAAGGGTTACCCCTTGTAAGACTTTGATAATAAAGAAGACTGATTGACTGTTTCTTCTGCCTGCGTTTTATTGGCTATATGAGGCACCCAGTGGATGTGTGTAAAATTTCTTCGAAGTAGGATATCCTACAAACGCTGCAGTTCCCCATTGTGCCTGAATTTTTTTTTGGATTCTGATTATTTTTTGCTAGTGTTGTAATATGCCAGCTTGTGTGCGCTTTGAGGATGACTTGTGTCCTGTTCTGTGTATTGTATTGTATTTCCTCCCTTTTTTGAACACCCACTATATGCCCAAACTACCTGGAAAGGGGTCTTTCTTTGAACTGCCTTTCCCAATGTTTCTTCCATTTTTTTGTGAGTTTTTTCTTGTCTTCTTAGAGAGTTAAGGCTGGGGGGCTGTCAAGAGGCAGGGTCTGTTAAAGCCCATTGTGACACTACTTGTGTGATTTTGGGCGATACAAAAATCAATTATATTGTATTACATTGTGTGTGACCCTCCTTTGACCCCTCTTTTGGTATTGCAGACTTGATAATTTAGTCATGGCCGTTGGTGTGTGCGTGTGTGTGTGTGTGTGTGTTTTGCCTCGATCTGCCCTCTAACTATCATCAATACTTTAAAGTGCCAGGTGGTGCAGTTGAGCTGTTCCACCTGTGCTCCCCCTGGCTGTTTTGGGGACACCTGACACCCAATCCCCTGGACTTGATAGGACAAGCCTACAGTGCCTTTAGAGAGTATTTGCACCCTTTTACTTTTGTTTTTTTTTTTTCTTCAAAATTTTACTATGTTGCAGCCTTATAAAAACACAAAAGCAAAATTTTAGAATGTTTTGCAGAAACTGAAATATCAAATGGGCACAAGTAGAGTGAGAAGCTACAGAGCAGCACGTCTAGACCAGCAGTTTCAGGACAAATGTGAGCTTGCTTCACATCTGCAGTACATGCTAACCACATAAACTCCTAACTTTCAGTTCCCTTCTAGATCTGCTGGTCTGTAACTGCTGTTCTACACCTGTGGTGACGTCTGATCCTCCGACTCTCCGACTTCATTATATTCTGTGACTTCCGCCCAGAAACTGCGGTGATGTATGTGTTACTGGCCTTACGATCTAGAGCAGGGGTCCTCAATCACAGTCCTGGAGGGCTTCAGTGGCTGCAGATTTTTGTTCTAACCCGGTTGCTTAATTAGAAAGTAATTCTTGCCAAAAATTTAATTTCATAGCTTGTTAGTGCTTTAACTCTGCTATGTCAGGTCATTCTCAAATCCTAGATTTTCCCCCCTTTCTAAGGATATCATCCAAATGATTTGAAGGCTAAAACAGACAAGTAATTCTCAGTCCTTCACTTTTTTCTCTTCACTTTCCTTCCAAGTATTTAATTAAACCCAATGGTGCATGATAAATACCGTATTTACATGTGTACCACGCGCACATTTTTTCC
This sequence comes from Polypterus bichir lapradei, assembly GCA_026402145.1. Taxonomy (NCBI): domain Eukaryota; kingdom Metazoa; phylum Chordata; class Cladistia; order Polypteriformes; family Polypteridae; genus Polypterus; species Polypterus bichir. Next base: position 5,247,311 of record JANRMT010062802.1, on the reverse strand, counting down.
CGAAAATTAGCATTAGAAAATCGGGTGCGCGTCATACACGAGGAAACTTCTTCTGCTTGGGCTCGCTCGCGCTCTCTCTCTCTCGCCCGCTTGCTCGCCCACTCGCGCTCTCTCTCTCTCGCCCGCTTGCTCGCCCACTTGCGCTCTCTCTCTCTCGCCTGCTTGCTCGCCCACTCGCGCTCTCTCTCGCCCGCTTGTTCGCGCACTCGTGCTCTCTCTCGCCCGCTTGTTCGCGCACTCGTGCTCTCTCTCGCCCGCTTGTTCGTGCACTCGTGCTCTCTCTGGCCCGCTTGTTCTCTCTCGCCCGCTTGTTCGCGCACTCGCGCTCTCTCTCGCCCACTTGTTCGCGCACTCGCGCTCTCTCTCTTGCTCGCACACTCGCGCTCTCTCTCTTGCTCGCGCACTCGCACTCTCTCTTTCGCTCGCGTGCTCTCTCTCTCTCGCTCGCTTGCTCGCTCGCACTCTCTCTCTCGCTTGACAGTGCTTGCTCTCTCTCTAAATGCTTCCTATACAATCACAACACGCGTCGTACATGGGGCAAAACTTTTTTCACGATTTTCTTTGTAAAAATTAGGGTGCGCATCTTACACGAAGGCGCGTGGTACACGAGTAAATACGGTACACACAGGTGTCAATAGTAACAAGCTAAATGGAGAAATGCTGGTTTCTTTTTTCATTTGCTTCTTATTGCTAATTAGGAGCCATTAAAAAGCGAGAGTGCAGCTGTTTAAGACTAAAATAAGCAATAAGGGTTCAAAATCGTAACGAGCGAGACAACTAAAGTGAAGCAGAAGTGTTACTTAAGCAATAAATACTTCTTATTAAACTATTGGGTTGGAGCAAAAACCTGCAGCCACTGCGGCCCTCCAGGACCGTGATTGAGGACCCCTGGTCTAGAGGAACCTGGGCCAGGTACAAGCCACTGTAGCTGCAGGGTGTAGCAACAGCGATACGGTGAAAAGCATAAAAGAAACGGGTAGCAGTCCCGCAGTTCTACTTTATTCTCCTATTACCAGAAATATATATATATGCTTTTGTTTCTGCATATACCAACATGGCAATCCGTGAAACAATGGTGCAAGCCAATTCCCTCCTCTAGAACAAATGGTGTAAACACATTTACTTTGGTTCAACAATGGTATTGTGGCCAGCTATCAAAAAGTACTTGATTAGAAACCCCCAGAACTCGTTAATTTTCAAAGGTAGCAGACAGTTCTGTTAACACCACATTGTATGAGATACTTGATCAAATTAAACTAAGCAACACACAGAAATGCCATTTTCTTTAGAATACTGAATTCTAGCCCACTACACATGGCTCTGAGGCTGTGCAGGTAGATTTTATTGAGTAGGGCTGCCACAAATGATTATTGTGTAAATGATTTAACCCATCAACTATTTTATCGATTTAACAACTCCTTTTCCTCTGTGACCTGTAGTAGGGAACCAGAGTGATGCAACAAGAATCATTGGGGAACCAACCAGGTAGCCCTGTTTTAATTTAATTAAAAGTAAAAAGCAAAACGGTTCCCAGAGGTATAACTAAAAAAAAAGACGCAGGTCAAAATCAGCCCACACAGCGTGGTCTGTGATTGTCTTTCGGTCTTTGTGTCGTACTTTTCCGAGTCCTGGTCTTGAGTGAAAGGAAAGTTTCTGGAGCTGTCCCTTCATATGGTGTGCAGAACATAAGGGACGGGGCCTGCGCTGGGTATCGCGGGCGGGGTTTGGCGACCTTACTGGGCATCGTCTCCCTGCTGTGGGAGAAAGAGAAGATACTGTTAGTGACAGCGCCCTCACTTGTCCTGGAGTGGAATCGCTTCCCTCAGCTTAACCTTTGTGAAATATAAATCATACAAACTGAAATCGTGTTGCAGGAGACAGACAACTTGTATCTCTTGAAAAGGAGACACTGTTAAAACCAATATTTTTATACTTTTGTGACTGCAAACCATTAAATAATTATACATTAAACTTTTCAGTAACGATTACTTTTTTCACCACCGACTGTGGTACAGCTTCATGTTTAGTTCTGAAGGGCGCAATGACTGCGCAATGAGCAATTTTACCTTCTCATATATGAAGTATAGGGAAAGTATTGTAATCATTCAAAGATTCGATGTCAAGGTTTTGATGAATAATGACGTTTTAGGGGTGGCACGGTGGCGCAGTGGTAGTGCTGCTGCCTCGCAGTTAGGAGACCTGGGTTTGCTTCCTGGGTCCTCCTTGCGTGGAGTTTGCGTGTTCTCCCCGTGTCTGAGTGGGTTTCCTCCCACAGTCCAAAGACATGCAGGTTAGGTGGATTGGCGATCCGAAATTGTCCCTAGTGTGTGCTTGGTGTGTGAGTGTGTATGTGTGTGTGCGCCCTGCGGTGGGTTGGCACCCTGCCCAGGGTTTGTCTCCTGCCTTGTGCCCTGTGTTGGCTGGGATTGGCTCCAGCAGACCCCCGTGACCCTGTAGTTAGGATATAGCGGGTTGGATAATGGATGGCTGGATGACGTCTTTGACCTCCTGGACTTTCTCGTGTACAAAGTATAGGGATAGTATTGGAATCCTCTAAAAATTCCATTTCAAGATTTTGATGAATTTCAATGTTTTAGACCTTCGTGAGTCCGAAAATATAGATTTTTGGAATCCTGTCTGTGCGTGTATATGTGTTCAAACACGATAACGTGAGTACGCTTTCTTTTAGGTGAACCAAATTTTGCTTACAAGTATTTGGTACAAAACATAGATTTCTATCAACTTTTGGACTATTTCTGCTAACCAGAAGTAGTGCTTTACCTTTTATTCATGCAGCTGCAGATTCCGATTTATTATTAAACTATACTTTTATAGTAATTGTTCAATATATTATTAATTTGATTTGTTGTTGATGGTTCTTTAATGTGTATAATATTAAAATATAACCATTGTCTTGCAGTTTAATCATCAAATATCCATCCCATTATCTGAGTATACGAGAAAGTCGAGGGGAGACCACTCCCGATATTTTTTTTTTTTAAATTCCTGTTCCTTATATTTTTCATCATCACATTTAAACCTTTATTATTTATTAAAAACTGCGACACATAGGGCTGACACTTACAGGGTGGTCCAGATCTAATTTTGCAGATCCAGATCGTCTAGATGACTTTGATTTATGCGGGGATGATTTCAGTTTGGCGTGAAGACAATTCTTCATGTCGTCAATTCGCACACTTCTCGATGGTCCGGGATTTTTCGGGTGATTTTCTATGTAATAAACTTAATAAGTTATAGCATAATGAAAATTGCATAATTAGATTTGGACCACCCTATAAATGAGTAAACCTGATCGGCCATTTGAAATTCTTGTTGTTTCTGAGCAATTTTTCACTTTTTCACAAGCAGCATAGTAGATAAAGGTTGAGTATCTTTAATCCAAAATTCCAAAATCTAAAACTTTTTGAACACCGTCATGATGTTACCTATGTTGCCTCTGCTGAGCGGATTTGAACATGTGGCCACTAGAGGGCGCTCTCCTGCCTCCCAAATCTGACTCGGACAGACGCAGGACACAAGTTCAGCGCACACACTTTTATTTTTTTGCTTCCCCTGTTTCCCACCTGTATAGCACAGTGTTAAAGCACCAACATACAGCACTTTCTTCTTTTTGTTGTTGTTCTTCTTGCTTTTTCTCTTTCTCTTTCTCTTTCTCTCCTACTTCTCTTCACCTCAACGTCTCTGGCTCGTCTCTGCCAGGCTGCTGGCTCCTTTATAAGCAACACCTGGGAGCATTCCAGGTGGCTCATTAGGGAGGTCTGGAATTATTCCCAGGTGTGGCAGAAGCCCAAGATAAGGCTGTGCTGCTCCTACAGCTTCCCCTGGTGGAACCCAACGGGGCTATGCAGACAAATAGTAACTCCCATACAGCCCTGTGGGAACCCAGGGGGACTGAAAAGTAGCAGTGTGGGGAAGATGGCACCCTCTAAAAGCGATCTCCCCCTGTCCTTCCTTTAAGGAGGCATCTTAGCCCTCACAAACAACACGCATGAAGATTCCAAACGCATTTATCCCTTCTGAGCGGAGGGTGTCTGGTCCCCTGTCGAGCATCGACCGTCACTTCTTTTGTTTGAAAGCAGCAGTCAAAGACCTTAATGCTGCTTATAGTAAAGAGAAGCTGAAAATTATGCAGTAACATAAGAACACTCTGGACGAGAACAGGCCATTCAGCCCAACAAAGCTCACCAGTCCTGTCCACTTATTTCTTCCAAGAAAACATCAAGTCAAGTTTTGAAAGTCCCTAAAGTTTTACTGTCCACCACACTACTTGGTCGCTTATTCCAAGTGTCCATCATTCTTTGTGTAAAGAAAAACTTCCTAATGTCTGTGCAAAATTAACAGGCGGAGTGGTGGCTCCGAGGCTAGGGATCTGCACTGGCAATCGGAGGGTTGCCGGTTCAAATCCTGTAAATGCCAATAGGGACTCTGCTCTGTTGGGCCCTTGAGCAAGGCCCTTAACCTGAAATTGCTGAGCGCTTTGAGTAGTGAGAAAAGCGCTATATAAATGCAAAGAATTAAAATTTACTCTTAACAAGTTTCCAGCTGTGTCCCCGTGTTCTTGATGAACTCGTTTAGAAGTCACCGTCTTGATCCACTGGACTAATTCATTTCATAATTTTAAACACTTCAGTCATGTGTCCTCTTAATCTTCTTTTGCTTTAAACTCTAAAGGCTCAGCTCTTTCAATCTTTCCTCATAACTCATCCCCTGTAGCCCTGAATCAGCCTAGTCACTCTTCTCTGGACCTTCTCTAGTGCTGTTATGTCCTTTTTGTAGCCTGGAGACCAAAACTGCATACAGGACTCCAGATGAGGCCTCACCAGTGTGTTATAAAGCCTGAGCAGAACCTCCTGTGACTTGTACTCCACACATCAAGGCGCTATATAACCTGACAGTCTGTTAGCCTTCATAATGGCTTCTGAACACTGTCGGGAAGTTGATAGCTTAGAGTCCACTATGACTCCTTAATCCTTCTCATAAGGTGGACTGTCGATTTTCAGACCACCCATTGTGTATTCAGGCCTCACATTTGTACTTCCTATGTGTAACTCTTTCCATTTACTGAATCTGCCACAAATCTGCCCAAGCCTGTCTGCTATCCAAATCCTTCTGTGATGATATAACGGATTCCAAATTATCTGCTTATCCACATATCTTGGTATCATCTGCAAACTTAACCAGCTTGTTACTTACTGTATATATTCCTATCTAAATCCATCCAACCATCCATTTATCCAACCCGCTATATCCTAACTACACGGTCACGGGGGACTGCTGGAGCCAATCCCAACCAACACAGGGCGCAAGGCAGGAACAAATCCCAGGCAGGGCACCAGCCCACCGCAGGGCACACACACGCACACACTAGGGACAATGTAGGATTGCCAACGTACCTAACCTGCATGTCTTTGGACTGTGGAGGAAACCGGAGCACCCGTAGGAAACCCACGCAGACACGGGGAGAACATGAAAACTCCACGCTGGGAGGAACTGGGAAGCGAATGCAGGTCTCCTTACTGCAAGGCAGCAGCACTACCACTGCGCCACCGTGTTGCCCAAGACGGAAAAGTATTAAATTCAATGCAGAGAAGACACAATATAAGGTTGGAAAGAGTTAAATACATGGGGCACATAATAACAAGTGAGGGAGTACAGCCAGATAATGACAAAGTGAAAGCAATTATCATCATGCCAAACCCAGAAGATAAGAAGGCTTGGCAGCGCCTACTGGGCATGATTAAATATCTGGCACAGTACATTCCCAATGAAGTAGCTATAAATGCACCCTTGAGACAGTTTTTGAGGAAAGATGCACAGTGGCTCTGGAGTCCTGAACATGATACAGTGCTAGAAAATCTCAAGAAATCACTGAAATTGCCTTTACTGTTTGATTTACGTTATTTTAAAGCTGAAAGTCATGCGTTTGACTAGTTAAGGATTAAAATTATTAGCCCAGCATGAACCCTCGGCCAAGCAGTCCCCCATCAAACCCACTGCTGTCTCCAGCCTGATATTCCATTGATCTGTGCCTCCAAACGTTGGAGGAAGCGGGTTTCCAGAGTTTCTAGTGCTCTTCCGGCAACAGGCTAAGATTCATATGGCGGCCACAAACCTGAGACAGTGAGCAGTGTCTGGAAATTGGGAAGCTAAACAAAGCAGTTTGAAACTTTCAGCTATGGTTTGATTGTTAAACTCGTGAAAATTTTTAGTTGTGTTCTAAATTGAGGTCTGTGAGGATGGACTCTCTTGAATCAACACACACATACACGTGGGGCACACGCAGAGGGGGCAGTGCCAACTGTGTAATCATTTTTCTTTTATTTTAGTGACTACCACTCTGGGGCTCATGTCCTTCCCTCTATGTAGACAGAGGTGATCAAGACATCTGTGCACCAATCAGTTGTTCTCCTTTCATTTTGTATTTGCACCTCTTTTTACCATTGTGGTGGACATCCCTACTGGGATAAACCCTCTGTTCCCTTACCTGGCAGCGAGGCCATTGTAGTGGCCAACCCCAAAACCAGGAGTACTTGCTTTCCCGTCGCACTGGGTGGCGGATTCCTGGGCCATTATGCCCATTCATCTTTCATGCAGGGCCTGCTGGGAATTGCAGTCCCGTGGGGCAGTGCTGCTGGGCTCTGTAAGGGAGCGGCAGAGGAGAGCTGTCTATTATTTTCCAGGAATTTCCACTTGACCTGGAAGTATTTGTGGATCTGGCATAAAAGTGGGGAGCCTTCATCCTCTCAGGGATATCGAGAGAGAAGTGGGGGATAAACTCGCATGGGAGGAGCGAAGGGAAAAAGACTTATAATGTTATAGTTGTGTATGAAGAAAGGAAGAGACTGGCGTAAGGCAGCTTTCAAATTAAAGCCATTTGTGTGCACTGTGAGTTTGTGTCCAGGGTGTTAGGTGGAGGAGAGACGCCTCCTACAGGCCACTCCATACTCAATAGTTTGCATTTTACACCAGGCCTCCTTGTCCTAATTATGCTTGTCTTGTGTTCAGAGTAACTGCTGTAAAGAATCACAAAAGCCATTCCAAGGCCAAACCAGCCCTTATTCTTCAACTGAGCCCACCTGAAAGGGCCTTAACCCCCCAACCCCACCCCAAATGGGTGCCGAGCTCCAAACTCTGAAGGCAGGCTTTCCAACCTGAACCACTCATTGTGGTGGGGTGAGGGGATAGTTTCTGATTTCTCGCTCTCCACATCTCAGAGAAAGTAAACAGGTCATAAAACATGACTGCCATTATTAAATTATATTTAAAAAAAACACACACACACACAAACAGTGCTTTCACTTTCTCAAATGTTTGAGGAAGTGTGCAATGTGGAAATGAGATTCTACCACAGCACGTTTGAGAGTGTACTGACAGGAAGGATCGCAGTGTTAGAATGGGGTTGGGGGTGTAGTAGGGGAACTCCACAACCTGGGCAAAGAGAGACCCCTGCGAAGGGTGGTGAAGCAGGCACAGCTCAGCACATCATTGGCTTTACTCTTCCCACAAGAGAGGCCAAGTAGACCAAATGCTGCAGAAATCAGACAGCTGTCTGTTCTTCCAAACTGAGGTCTGGCCGTAGATCTGCTAGCTGGCACCTCTTGGTTCAAGGACTGCTTTTACACCTCTGCAGTCTCAATAATGTGTGTCGTATTTAGAATGAGTAATCTGTAAAATAACATTTTACACCTGCTAGTGCGATCTCAACGCACCGGGGCTTGCATTGTGAAAAAATAAGAAGCAAGAGCACGACAAGGGGTTGGGGGATTCAAGCAGAGATCCAATTTAAATAGTTTCAAGTTTATTGTCATGCTTGTGTTTGTCGATATCCAGGTCTTTATGGCATGTATATTTGCCGCCCAGCAATAAAATTGAAAGTTAGGTAGTGCCATGCCACATTCTGCGTCATTATTCAAGAGTGAGACTGGTCTATATGATGCACATTGTATTAAGTCCTTATTTTTCTTAGGAAAGATGGTGATTAATGCTTTGTAAAAAGTTTAAGGTAGAATTTTTGTTGTTTTCCATATTCTTTAAATGTTGCTAATAATAGTGGAGCTAACTTATTTGAAAATGTTTTGCAAAATTCCACTGGGTAGCCATCAGGGCCTGCTGCTTTCCCAAACTCTGAAGTGAATTTATAGCATCTAGTAATTCTAAAAGTATCCGAGGTTTGTCCAGTCCCTCTGGACTAAGAGTACGAGGTGTGGCAGAAAAGTAATGAGACTGATTTTTTATTTACCAAAGTTTTTATTTTTTTCAAACATCAATGTTATCCCCTTCAAAGTAGTTCCCTTGGGCATCTACACACCGATGGAGACGTTGTTCCCACTGTTGGTAGCAGCGCTGGAAGTCTTCAACCGGTATGGTCTTCAGCATGTCCGTTACACTCTTTTGGATGTTTTCTAAAGTCCCGAAATGACGTCCTTTGAGGACATTTTTCAGTTTAGGAAAAAGGAAAAAGTCACACGGGCTGAGGTCAGGTGAATAAGGGGGCTGGGGAACCACAGGAATGTGTTTTGAGGTCAAAAATTCTGTTGTGGAGAGGGCAGTGTGACATGGGGCGTTGTCATGATGGAGCATCCATTTGTCTGCAATGTCTGGTCTCATGCGAATGACCCTTTTTCTGAGCCTTTCAAGGACGTCTTTATAAAAAACTTGGTTGACAGTTTGTCCTGGAGGAACAAATTCTTTGTGGACGATTCCCCTTTTGTCAAAAAAACAAATCAGCATTGATTTGATCTTCGATTTGCTCATTCGAGCTTTCTTTGGTCGAAGAAAGTTTGCAGTGTGCCACTCCTGACTTTGCCTCTTGGTCTCAGGATCGTATTCAAAAATCCTTGATTCATCACCTGTGATCACACGACTAAAGAAATCTTGCTCATTAGCGATTCTGTCAAGAAGATCAAGACTCTTGTTTTTTCGATTGTCTTTCTGCTCAATTGTGAGGTTTTTCGGCACCATTTTGGCACAGACCTTTCGCATGTGCAATTGTTCAGTCAAAATTTGATGAACGGTAAATCTGTTCAAATTTAATTGTTCACTCAACATGCTTAATGTTAAACGACGGTCTGATCTCACAAGAGTGTTCACACGTTCGATGTTTTCATTGGTTTTCGAAGTTGAAGGCCTCCCTGAACGGTGTTCATCTTCAACGTGTTTTCTGCCTTCCAAAAATGATTTGTGCCAGCGAAAAACTTGAGCTCGGGATAAAAAATGTTCCCCATAGGCCTGTTTTAACTTTTCAAACGTCACACTTGCCGATTCTCCAAGCTTAACACAAAATTTAATGGCACAACGTTGCTCCAAATTCCGCTGTTCCATTTTGCGTGACGCACAACCAAAAACACAACTTCGCTAATAGCAGTCACAAAAATCACGTAGTTAACGGAAGGAGTTGAAACTCGCACTGAGCTATGGGAGGGTACTGATACACGTGCTCTATCAAGGACAACAGCGCAGCGTTGCCAGATCGCTTGCAGTGTTGCCAGTCTCATTACTTTTCTGCCACACCTCGTATGTAGCTGTGGTATCTGTGATAAGCCAATAAGCTCATTAGATTGTGTCTTTTCCTCTTTAAACTGAATAGAATATAAGGACTTACAGTACTCTGTAAATGTGTGGGTTATATGTATGGTCAATGATTTTATGTTCCTTTATGTCAGCAATTACTGTAATTGCATTGCAGACTTCCTGCTTGTGGATTTGTTGAGATAAGATCTTATTGGCCTTTTCTCCGTGTTCATAATAATCATGTCGCAATTTAAAGTGAGCTGTTCTGTTTCTTTTGTTGTCAATTGGTTAAATTCTGATTGCAAAACCTGTCTTTACTTATAAAGTGCCTCTTATTCTTGATCTATTTTGGTAAACATTTTCTCCCAGTGAAGACAATGAGCTTTTTACCACGGCAGTAGTTAAAAATGCACAGACTGGAGGAAATTGGGGGCTGGTGTTCTAGAAAGAAGTTCTATGGGCGGAGCCTTTGCAGAGCAGGATTTCACTGCTGTTCGCTGCCCACTTTTTTTTTTTTTTAAGGGCTCATGTCTAGACACCTATTCTCATTTTGAGAATCACATGTGGCCCAGTGACACTTCGGATCTACACCCAGACTGTAGTCTAGTAAATGTTTGTTTAAAAAAGGGTTCACAATGAACTGCATCTGAAAAAAAAAAAATATAAAGATATAAATAAAGGATGGCTCTTTCCAACCGGAAAAATAAATGAACATGTAGCACGCCTCTGCCATTACGGAGGGTGCTAACCTGAGTTCAGATTTCTTCTTAACTAACTTTAAATATAACCTTTTACCTTAGCGTTCTTAGCACAACTAGTTTAAGCAGCAAACCTTGCGTTACTAATGTAATTTACATAACTTTAACCTTCTATACACAATTCGTTAATAGACCCCACATAGGGATACTATAACCACCAGCCAATGTGATTTTCCTCTTTTTTCCCCCCCGATATGGCTTAGCCAACCATAGAAAAAAAAAAAAAACCACCACAGCTCAATGGTTTACTTTAAATATATTAACTATTTACATATATACATTTAACGCATCCACACAAAAATATAAACTTAAGTACTCCAAGAATCTATTTCAGTGTTAAACAGTAGTCCTTTCTTTAAATGCACAAAATATCAATAAACAAGTACAATCCCCTTATAAAACCTAAGCCAGCAAACTAAATAAAAGGAACCAACAAAAGTCAGGTAAAAGGTACCACAGATACTCGTTGCACGCCTGTTACTTGAAGGAGATTGCAACATTACTCAGTGACGGCTTCTTATGCTGTAATAGAGCAGACGGGTCTTGTTTCCTCATTTCCAGCCAAAGTGCATCCACTTTCATTTCTTTTGTAGCGAGTTTTAATTTTTCAGCTATTGTTGGTCAGCTGTGACAATGTTCGATTTTCGGAAAAGAACTCCTATGTCCTCCAACGTCTTCCGTGTTCAGCCTTTCACAGACAATCCTCCTTAACTCACCGGTTTGGAATTCTCGACCAGTCCGTCCAACCACCAACACATTCAGGTGTTCTCTCCCGGCTGTTAATTCCGTGACGGAATCCGGTCTTCTTTTTTTTTGTTTTTCCTTTTTAAACTTCTTGCTGAAGTTTAATAAGAACCGCGTTTCAATCCTCGCTTTCAGTGCAAAAGCCAAGTTCTCTCCCCTCTCTTTTCACCACTCCTTTCTTGTCTCTCTTCTGACCTCTCACCCTCACCCTTTGCTACTTTCCAAACCAATAATTTAACATAAATACCAGCATTTACTTTTTACATTTAACCTTAGAAATATAATTACATAAACTGTATTGTATTCTTTTTGTATAGCCCAAAATCACACAGGAAGTGCCGCAATGGGCTTTAACAGGCCCTGCCTCTTGACAGCCCCCCAGCCTTGACTCTCTGAGAAGACAAGGAAAAACACCCAAAAAAACCTTGTAGGGAAAAATGGAAGAAACCTCTGGAAAGGCAGTTCAAAGAGAGACCCCTTTCCAGGTAGGTTGGGCGTGCAGTGGGTGTCAAAAGAAGGGGGTCAATACAATACAATACACAGAATAGAACAAATCCTCAATACAGCATAAAAATAAAAATTTTAGAAGCACCAAGCAGAATTTAACAGTAGATGATATCACATCAACAACAACAACAACATTTATTTATATAGCACATTTTCATACAAACAGTAGCTCAAAGTGCTTTACATAATAAAGAATAGAAAAATAAAAGACACAATAAGAAAACAAAATAAATCAGCATTAATTAACATCGAATAAGAGTAAGGTCCAATGGCCGGGGGGACAGAAAAAACAAAAAAAAAAACTCCAGATGGCTGGAGAAAAAAATTAAAATCTGTAGGGATTCCAGACCATGAGACCGCCTGACCAGTCCCCTCTGGGCAATCTACCTAACATAAATGAAACAGTCCTCTTTGGATTTAGGGTTCTCACGGAAGGGCTTGATGATGATGGTCATGTAGAATTCTGCCTTTTAATCCATCCATCATTGTTGGAGCATCATGAAGCTTTGAGTAGGTGGAGATGGCGCAGGCCACCACCACAAAGAAACCGGAAAAAGAAACAGAAAAGAGAGTAGGGGTCAGTACGGATTTTAGAGCCACCATGAATAGTTATTATGAGGAAATTGAACATACAGAGTATCAGGATTAAGTTAAATTAAGTTAAACTGAAGTTATAGAAAGGCCATGTTAAAGTAATATGTTTTCAGCAGTGTTTTAAAGTGCTCTACTGTATTAGCCTGGCGAATTCCTATTGGCAGGCTATTCCAGATTTTAGGTGCATAACAGCAGAAGGCCGCCCGCCTCACCACTTCTTTTAAGTTTAGCTTTTGCAATTCTAAGGAGACACTCATTTGAAGATCTAAGGTTACGATTTGGAATATAACATGTCAGACATTCCGGTATATAAGATGGAGCGAGATTATTTAAGGCTTTATAAACCATAAGCAGAATTTTAAAGTCAATCCTGAATGACACAGGTAACCAGTGTAGTGACATCAGAACTGGAGAAATGTGTTCGGATTTTCTTTTCCTAGTTAGGATTCTAGCAGCTGCATTCTGCACTAGTTGCAAACGATTTATGTCTTTCTTGGGTAGTCCTGAGAGGAGTGCGTTACAGTAATCTAGTCGACTGAAAACAAATGCGTGAACTAATTTCTCAGCATCTTTCAGTGATATAAGAGGTCTAACTTTACTTATGTTTCTTAAGTGAAAAAATGCTGTCCTAGTGATCTGATTAATATGCAATTTAAAATTCAGATTACAGTCAACAGTTACCCCTAAGCTTTTTACCTCCGTCTTGACTTTTAATCCTAATATATCCAGTTTATTTCTAATAGCCTCATTGTATCCATTATTGCTAATCACTAAGATTTCAGTTTTCTCTTTATTTAACTTGAGAAAGTTATTATTCATCCATTCTGAGATACAAGTCAGACATTGTGTTAGTGAATCGAGAGAGTCTGGGTCATCAGGTGCTATTGATAAGTACAGCTGTGTGTCATCAGCATAGCTGTGGTAGCTCACGTTGTGCCCTGAGATAATCTGACCTAACGGAAGCATGTAGATTGAGAATAACAGCGGACCCAGGATAGAGCCTTGTGGAACACCATATCGGATATCATGTGTAAGTGTGTTATTATGTGATAACATAATAAGATTTGGATATTTTTAGAGTCCTGCAGACCTCATCCATCAAGCTGCCTCCCCAATTTGGCCATTCAACAGCTGAAACAGTTCTGGGCCAGTCAATCTGATGAAAGGACCCCTCTTTCTCATGATTCCTGCGATCCTCCATCAGGGATGACTTTACCTTAGGCAGGCAAAACAACTTGGCAGGTGGGCCGTGGCACCAATTGCCACATTTGAGTACCGAGAACAGAAACAGAATAGGTGAGGGTTAGAATTCAATTATTACTATCATGTTACTTATGTTTTAGTGCTAATGACTAACAACAGAGATGCAGTCTGTACAGTTAATCAGCAGCTCTAGGCAGGGTGAGCTAATCTGAAATTGTGAGTCTTCAGCCAGGATTTAAAGGCTGAGACCGAAGGGGCATCTCTTATAGAAGCAGGAAGACCACTCCACAGTTTAGGGGCCCCTGTAACTAAAAGCTCGACCTCCCACTGTTATTTTATTAATCCTTGGAATCATAAGCAGACCGGCATCTTGAGATCTTAGTGTGTGCTCAGGTTTGTAAGTCATGATCAGTTCAGACAAGTAAGTCGGACCTTGGCCATTTAATGCTTTATATGTTAAATGGAGGATTTTGAAATCTGCCCTAAACTTAACCGGGAGCCAGTGTAATGATTTAAGAACTGGAGTTATGTGTTCGTATTTTCTTGTTCTTGTAATAATTCTTGCAGCCGCATTTTGGATTAACTGGAGGCTGAATAAAGAGCAGTTTGAACAGCCAGTGAACACCGCATTGCAGTAGTCAATCCTACTAGAGATAAATGCATGAATTAATTTCTCAGAATCCTGTTTATTTAGAAAGCGCCTTAATTTCCTAACATTTTTAAGATGGAAGAAACATGTTTTGGACAACTTTGTAATATGTGCTTTAAATGACATGCTAGAATCAAAGATAACTTCTAGATTCCGGGCTGATTCAGTAAAATTAATTGGGATTCCAACTGAGTTAAATGATGACAGAATATTGTTGCGATCAACGTCATTCCCTCCAACAATTAACATCTCTGTTTTATCTGTATTTAATGACAAGTAGTTCTCATTCATCCACTCCTTTAATTTGCTAACACAACTAATTAAAGACAACATCGGAGAAACTTTATTTGATTTAAATGAAAGGTATAACTGGGTGTCATCTGCATACGAATGAAAATTAACATTATTATAACTTAACAACATGTACAATAAATTTAAGTGTATTAATCAAATTTATATTACACCATTGCTATTACCACCTCATAACTTGCATTTTAAAGGGCTACAAACAGAAGGCGAGAGGTGAAACATTATGGCTGTTTGACTGACCCACCTGATGGAGGCTGAGCTGACCAAGCACCATTTCTTATACCTTATTTTTTTCAGCATTACCTTTCACTCTTTTTTTTTTATTATTTCCTTGTTTAAAAATCATAATAATCGCTTCTCGTAATTTAAGCTTTCAAAAGTGGGATTCTTTGATCTTCAGCTTTCACCGTGAAAGAAGCCCATTTTCATGACTTTTCTAAATGACTCTTTGCTTTTGTTCTGCTCATTTTGTTTCTCCATCCAGAGTCTCCATTCATCCTTAGCAGTCAGGGCTGCCCGATCCGCACAAAGAGCACTTGAGCCAGGGCCAAATCTGAAAACTGAAATCGGCGTCTGCCTTCACTGCCACCGTCTCTGAGGATTTGCCACCCATTCACAACACAAATGCCTTTTGTAATCTGATTGTGTTTTATTTGTATCCATTGATATTTCTTATCCACCCACAGTGGATTATCCATTACATAGTGAATGTTTGTCTTATATAAGCACCTTATAAAATACTTTTTGTGATAGGGCCCTGAAACACCACCAAATTAGGGCTAGGGTTAGGGTTGACTCTAATAGAGGAGCGGAGAAGTTGGGAGCAGTGTGAAATTTAATTTAAAAGTGTCCACTGACTAGGGATGTGTGGTACACCAGTACTGGAGATGTACCAAAAAAGTCCACTTTTACAATGATGTGGTACCAGAGTTTTGGCAGTAAACATCAGTTTTCCTCCCAATTCAACACCACTCTTTCCTTACTGTTGCATTTGTGGAAAAACCTCTGTTTCGTAGATTTCATGGAACAAAACTAC
>JANRMT010062802.1:5193371-5231970 GCA_026402145.1 Polypterus bichir lapradei | reverse complement strand
CGAGAGGGAAGCAGTACATAATGTGGCATGATAGCGTGACACAATAGGGATGCCAGCAATTGTCTTCTTTTTCTTGTTCTTCTTCATCGTTTCCCAATTTTTATGTGGGGTTGATGTGCTTGGTGAACCTTCTCCAAATGGGTCAGTCCTGCACCTCCTCACCAGTCAAGGCCATTTCCTTCAGGTCTTCTTTGACTTTACCCATCTACTTCTGCTTTGGACCTCCCTCACTTTCTCTTCCCTGTACTTCATTATGAACATTATTTGAGCCTACCAACATTCTCCCAAGTGCCTGTGTGTGACAACAGATACACATGAACCTTTCCTAATGATGTTCAGTCAAATCAATGCCAAACAAATGGACTCCAGTCAAGTTCTACACACATCTCAGGGGCAGGGCTGTCTTAACGCATTGACACACTGGGCAGTTCCTTGGGGGGCCCCACGAGCATAGGGACCCCGTGCTAATTTATGTATGCTGTGACTTGCTGAGTGGTTGTGTAGGTAGGGGCCCCCCAGTGCACTGCTTTGCCCAGGGGCCTATAATGCTGTCAAGACGGCCCTCCTCAAGGGGAAACAAAGCAAACAGGAGGCACCCTGACTACAATTTGGAGGGCCACGACACACAAAGAGATTTCAAGTTTTTGATTTTTTTAATGCTTTTGCAAACCCTTCTGAAAACATGTTGTCACTTTGTCATCACGGGCTGTGGAGTACAAATTGATGGCACAAAATGAAAAATGTATTAATGGAAAATTAAATCCACATCACAAAAACATCTGCAGAAAGTGAAGGGGTCTGAATTAGTGTTGGATTGGCACTAAAATGTGGACTTCTTTCGGTCACTACCCACAGCTCATGACCATAGGTGAGGGTAGGAACGTAGATCGACTGGTAAATTGAGAGCTTTGCCTTACGGCGCAACTCCTTTTTCACCACGACAGACCGACGCAGAGCCCACATCTCTGTGGACGCCGCACCGATCTGCCTGTCGATCTCACGCTCCATTCTTCCCTCACTCGTGAACAAGACCCCAAGATACTTGAACTCCTCCACTTGGGGCAGGATCTCTTCCCTAACCCTGAGAGGGATCTCCACCCTTTTCCAGCTGAGGACCATGGTCTCGGATTTGGAGGTGCTGATTCCCATCCCAGCCGCTTCACACTCAGCTGCGAACCAATTCAGAGAGAGCTGAAGATCACGGCCTGATGAAGCAAACAGGACAACATCATCTGCAAAAAGCAGTGACCCAATCCTGAGTCCACCAAACCGGACCCCCTGGCTGTGCCTAGAAATTCTGTCCATAAAAGTTATGAACAGAATCGGTGACAAAGGGCAGCCCTGGCGGAGTCCAACTCTCACTGGAAACGGGTTCGATTTACTGCCGGCAATGCGGACCAAGCTCCGACACCGGTTGTACAGGGACTGAACAGCTCTTATCAGGGGGTCCGGTACCCCATGCTCTCGGAGCACCCCCCACAGGATTCCCCGAGGGACACGGTCGAATGCCTTTTCCAAGTCCACAAAACACATGTAGACTGGTTGGGCAAACTCCCATGCACCCTCCAGGACCCTGCTAAGGGTGTAGAGCTGGTCCACTGTTCCGCGACCAGGGCGAAAAACACACTGTTCCTCCTGAATCTGAGGTTCGACTATCTGACAGACCCTCCTCTCCAGGACCCCCAAATAGACTTTTCCAGGGAGGCTGAGGAGTGTGAGCCCTCTGTAGTTGGACCACCACCCCGGTCTGCCAATCCAGAGGCACTGTCCCCGATGTCCATGCGATGTTGCAGAGGCGTGCATCATAGCAAAGTTTATTTTATTTGCCACCCTGGTAAGTCCTGTCTTGCTGTTTAATCTTTTGTTTGCAAAATTGTAAAACATGAACATGAAAAAAATCATGAATTACAATAATCCACTAATTGTGTACTTTGATTTACCTGACTGTGTACACGCGTGCAGCATACATATGGACGTGCCGGTTTAGCAGGCTTCAAAGAAGACATTCCTCCGGCTTTCAATGGATACCCAACCTGTCATTAACTTACATTGAGAGAGCGGTAATTGAGGGGATTAACTTGACTGTGTCATTGAAATATTTGTAAAGATAAACGCACTCTAAGTAGCAGCAGTTTGTTACTTGTAGGGCAAAACTACCCAGCCGGCATATATTGGCATCGATTTCTGGCAGAAGGAGGAACTATTGTTCAGTTTACAACAAGGCGGAGGTCCTCACTGCCTTTTCTTTCTCTTGACCTCCTAGCTCTGACATAAGCGTGGATGACTTAGTGATATAGCGGCTCCAAACGATTGGCCAGTTTTTAATAAATAATCCGTTTGGCTCTGTCAGTCTCCATGGGCACGCTCGCGTAACCACGAGGAGTTGATGAGGTAATTGGGGCGAGACGCAACTACACATGAAGGTTCTATTGTTCTTAATTGCTTCATCGGCTTCCTGCAGTGCGCGATTCAGACACTGTGCACAGGAAAAAAAATAGAGCAGAGAAAGGCTTGCAGAATGAGAGTGTGGCATTGGGGCAGAGAAAGAAGGTTGAGCCAGCTGGCTAGACAGAGAAAGGGCAACACGGTTCGGCGTCCCCATCATTTCTTAGTCGAGTCTTTGGCTCAGTTTGCTACAGTAGGCCTCATTGAAACAGTGCGGGAAGTGTTGGGTAATCGAACGCGTAGCAACGTTTTAATTACTAGTTTAGCCGTATCGCTGTCGCAATGAGTTGAAATTTAGCTGAATACTGTCATGAGAAAATCTTGTGTATGTTAAAATTATTTTTATTAAATTCCCACGCACTGCAGTGGGCTGGCGTCCTACCCGGGGTTTGTTTCCTGCCTTGTGCCCTGTGTTGGCTGGGATTGGCTCCAGCAGACCCCCGTGACCCTGTAGTTAGGATGTAGCATGTTGGATAATGGATGGATGGATGGAAATTCACACGCAAGTTTATACAGTCCACACATACCGGTAACAGTGTTTGACATAACCGGCCCTACGTGGGGTTGGTAAGCCTTAGGCCCCGTGCACCCCTAAGGCCACCTCTGTGTCCAGCTCTTCACATTTATTCCTGCTTCTTGATACTTTAGGGGATAAATAAGAGATGTCCCCAAATCCATGATCAGGATGCTCTGAAGTTTCGCATTGCATGCTGCACCAAGATTTTACTGTTACCGAAGACGACCTCTGCCATTCATCTTCCACTTCCTGTATGCCCCCCGGGATCCCTTCCAATGATCTTGACAGATGCCTCAACACGGCTTCCCCCAATTACCAAGAGTGCTTCTACATATTCCGTTCTGTGTGCCGTAACCCGGAAGGAAGCCCGCAAATCTATGCCCACGTGAATCACCTCGGATGCTCCAACTCTCAATTACCCTCTTGCCCGTAATCTCTCTTGGGCCTTCTTCTCGTAACGAAACTGGCTTTACCCGTGTTCATTCTTTTCCCCTCCCAGCTCGGTAGCTCAAGCCTGGATGCCCCTTCACATCCCGACTGGACAGACTCATGCTGCGCCTCGGAAGACCCCCTTTGCTCTGCATATCCATGCGGTTGCCTCACTGGCTCTCACTCTACAGGAGTCCTCATTGCACCACCTTAAAAAACTCCAGGTAAGCACCACACTGTGTGACTATTTAATCTCCAAAAAATAAACCATAAACAGTTACACTCTCACCTGTGCAGGTGAACACCGTTGCCACTGTGCAACTTATCACATTGACTTGCTTGATAGCAGTGGCTGCTAAAGACCCCCAGAGACCCTTCTTAGCATGACATGGTGGAATGAGGCTGTGGCTAAAAGTGCTCTAAGAAAGCATCCCCTCCAGGCAGGGCCGTCTTAACAGCATTATAAGCCCCCTGGGCAAAGCAGTGCACAACCACTTTCTGGTTTGTAAGTCACGATAAATTCAGATACGTAAGTAAGCCGGACCTTGGCCATTTAATGCTTTATATGTTAAAAGGAGGATTTTGAAATCTGCCCTAAACTTAACCGGGAGCCAGTGTAAGGATTTAAGAACTGGAGTTATGTGTTCGTATTTTCTTGTTCTTGTAATAATTCGTGCAGCCGCATTTTGGATTACCTGGAGGCTGTATAAAGAACAGTATGCTCGTGGGGCCCCCGGGCAACTGCTCAGCGTGCCCATGCGTTAAGAAGGCCCTGATCCCCTCTGGACATTTTTTGTGATGGTGTCCAATTTTGCCGCCATCTTCTTTTCTACAACGGGCTCCAGTGTGTCCAGGTTTCACCCTGTGGTGGTGCAAGCTTTCCTGAAAAGTTTGTTCAGGCATTGTGTGTGTCTTTGGAACTCGGGTTGTTTCCCCAGGAGACCACGACATAAAACAGCACTGGCCAACACGATCTGACAGAACATTTCTGGCAGCTTGCTGCATACACCAGAAGAATGGAGTCTCCTCAGGAAGTCCACTCTGCCCTGGCCCTTCTTGTCCGGCGTTACTGTGGTGTCAGACCAGTGCAGTTTGGTGTTTAAGTGCACCCCCAAGTACTTGTAGCTCTGCACCACTTTCACATCCTCTCCATGAGTGGTGACCAGTGTTGGAGACTTTTGGAAGTCCACCACCAGCTCTTTTGTCTTGCTGATATTGAGTTGCAGGTGGTTCTCCCTGCACCACAAGACAAAGTCCTGCACATGCATCCTGTACTCTGACTAGTCTCCTCCATTAGTGCAGCGTGTGATGGACAAGTCATCTGAGAAGTTCTCTAAGTGGCAAATGCTGGGGTTATACTGGGTGTCTAGAAGGTAAACAGGAAAGGAGACAGGACAACTATAAACCTCCATTTCTGATGCACAGTCCCTGAGCCTCACCAATTGCTGTCTGTTGCTCAGATAGTCCATGACCCAGGAGATTGGGAGGACATCAAAATTCATTGCCTTGAGCTTTTTTCCCCAGTCGATGAGGCAGGACGGTGTTAAAAGCACTGGAAAAGTCAGAGAACCCAATGGTGACTGTGGTGCCGGCTTTGTCCAACTGTAAGGAGTCTCTGTGAAGTATGGAGATCAAAACATCCTCCACACCTGTATATGTGCCTGCAGAGGATCCAGATGTTCTGAAACAAGGGGTCATAGCTGTTTTAGGACCAGCCTCTCAAAGGGTCTTTATGATGTATGTGGTGTTGAATGTCCTTGAGATCACTGGAATGCCCTTCCTAGGGCACTGGGATTACACAGGACATTTTTTTTCCCCACAGCTGGCGAGCCCTCTACAAACTCTGGCATAGGGAGATCAAGTGATCAAGGACCCCCATAGAGCTGGCTGGCATGTATTTCAGCGCCCTTGAGATGACAGCCTCTGGTCCTGCAACCTTGTTCACGCAGGGCTCTCCTCACTTGATCAGCAGAGATGAGACAGCCCAGGAAGTGGTGGCAGGGAGCTGGAGACCACAGGTGGGACGTCATAGGGGAAGGTAGTGCAGGGAAGAGATGACACTTGGGATTCTGGAACCTCCTCACCTTTCATTACTTTGGTAAATATTTGCCATGCAACCTCCTTTCCAGCCCCCCAGGCACAGCTGCTTATTGTCTGGTGTTCTCTGTTCCTACTTTCACTGCCACTTCTGCTCTGCGTTGGTCTCGTCACTGGCCTCCTTTTGGTGCAAGGATCATAGTTCTAAACAAATGTATTGACTTACGGCTTGTCTCAATGGTTCTACTTTTCAGTATCTCCAGTCGATATGACCCTTCAAGACGTCTCCACTCTGCATTAACACTGCTTTTAGGAATCCAATAGCAAATGGCACATAACAGAGACATAGAAATTGAATTCTTCATTTCAACAGATGGCACATCACAAACATTAACACAAGATTAAAGACTCACTTCTATTCACTTCTATTCACTTCAGTAATACTGATGGTTTCCTCATTGTGATTATGTAACATTACTTCTATTTATTATTTTTTATGCTCATTTATTTTATTTCTATTTATGTTATTCATGTTAATTGTATGTTTTTCTTTTATTCTAGCATTGTAAAGCACTTTGGCCACAGCATTCCTATGTTGTTTTAAATGTGCTATATAAATAAAGTTGACATTAACATTGCTTTTAGGAATCCAATAGCAAATGGCACATAACAGAGACATAGAAACTAAATTTATCATTTCAACAGATGGCACATCACAAACATTAACACTGCTTTTAGGAATTCAATACCAAATGGCATAAAACAGAGTCAAATGCATCACAAGCTGCAATTTACTACAAATGGTTGTGATGTGCTACCTGGTAGAATGACAAATACAATGCTTTCTATTTCTATGTGTCGTCACTTTTTAACCCACTTACTTCAGACTATATAGGGTCAGTTTGGGGGTGATGCTCTGAAGCCTACCCCAGCTATCACAGGGCACAAGGCAGGAACAAACACTGGACATGGCGCCAGTCCATCACAGTGCAAACAAACAAACACCCACTAGGGCCAATTTAGCATTGCCAATTCAACTAACCTGCAAATCTTTGGTTAGTGGGAGGAAACCCATGCAGACACGAGGGAGAACATGCAAACTCCATGCAGGAACGAACCGAGATGTGAACCCTGGTTTGCTTACCGCGAGGCAGCAGCACTAGCGCTGTTTCACACTGCTGCCCTTCTTAGTACGTGCATTAGAAAGAACATTCCAGTAGATGGCGCACTGCAAACGTTACCGTAGAGGTCTCCGTCGATCATTTACATTTCACCCCGTCTTATGCAAAGTCGCACAGCTTTCAAGTAAATACAATTAAGAATATAAAAGCAAATTATGCTGCTGGATGTAATAGATGTGCTTCAGTTGGCCATTAATGGCACTTAGTTCTCTTTTTTTTTGCATTAACACTGGCAAACAAACAGAAACGGTAGGAATTTGGCACATGAAAAAGAGACCATTTAACGTGTAATGCTATTTTTAAACAAACTTGCATTGAATTGGAAATGTATGGCAAGTCAAATGATCATTTAGGGACACATTCACACCGTTTAAAATATATCTTGAAATATAGAAATATTACCAGTAAATTGTTTCTGGATATATTTAAGTAATTTAAAGATACCGCTTAATAATTTGACTATATAATGAAATAATTTACTGATATTTCTACACATACCTCTTATTGTGATTGCTGTGATGCACTTCAAGAAATCTTTAAAAGGTTGTTAGTGTAGGACTGTAGCAAAGGACTACTGAATCTGTGAGGTGTTCACTCCGGAGTGCCGGTCAGGACACTAGTAAATGATGCAGAGAATTCCACACAGCAGCTTAGAATGAAATGTACTTATTTATTAGAAGTATCTGAATAGGTTTGTGTGTGTGGTCTACAATAAAAAAAAAAGAATACATAAAACGTATTGGTAAATTACACAAAAGTCCACTAGATGTCAGTATTACTCAAATTAGGCACTAGCTTATCAGCAGTATGAGATCCAAATCAATAAAGTTTATCAGTAAACAGTATCAACAAACTTATAGTAAAGTACATTGATGTAACAACGTAAATTATTATTGAAAGAATATTGCTGAATGTAAATAACATCAAGGCACATTCCCAACATATAAACGCTAAACAGTACACTTTAAACAACGTTGCGTCTTAACGTATAACAAACATGCAATACAAGTCAAATGCAAATAAACCCACCTCTATAGGGTGGTCCAGATCTAATTATGCAATTTTCATTACGCTATAACTTATTAAGTTTATTACATAGAAAATCACCTGAAAAATTCCGAACCATCGAGAAGTGTGCGAACTGGCGACATGAAGAATCGTCTTCACGCCGAACTGGAATCGTCTCCGCATAAATCAAAGTCATCCAGACGATCTGGTCCACCCTGTAGTCATTAACGCACACTTCGTAACTGATTTGGTATATTATAAATTCTCAACTATTGCCATTATTATAACTACTTAAGGAAAATAAGAAACAAAGAAAAACAAACACACATGAATCTTGCATCTCCGCTAACATCCCATAATACGTGCTCACGTGCATGCTGCGAGGTGCACCCTGAAATGTGAGCCGTGTCTCCTAATTATTACTCTAAGAAGGACGCTTGATCATCGAGCAGAAAGAGCAGCAACTTCACCAGCGAGTAGTTTGAACCTTTACAGCTGACGGCTTGGTTTTAGATTTGCGGGTATTTGTGTGGTTTCTAAACAGAAATCAATAAATACAACAAATGCACAAATATCAATGCCGTGTGATGAAGCTACAGACAGACTGCATCAAACAAGTTTAGTTCCCCACGAACAGCAGTCACAGCGATCGACTTCTCTTATTTTAAACATGAAGTCGTCCAGCAGGTGGCACTGTTGCCACAGCCGTCGGAATTGTGCCACCGCTGAGTTAGTAAAACTAAACAACGCCACATCAAGACACCCCGGGGGGCTCTTCAGAATTTAGTTTGTGGTAAAACTTTTTTTGGCAAGGTGGGACTCTTCACTGCGAATTCATTGCGAGTGAGAATTCTCAACTTGCTTCTTGACTTTGTTTTTTGGCGTTTATTTTTTGGATTCTGTCGATCATTTCTCTGGCCATAACCTTGTATTTTGGACCATTTGCCTGTCACTGACCGCGTCTTGGCTGCATTCTACCTTTGGCAATCTAACTACTGTGATGGGACTGTTATCCCATCCGGGTCATAACATGGATCCTTACCCATCCTGGAGGCCACTGTAATGGCAATTTATTCAGGTTGGTTTCCTCCCTAAAACACTGTGAGGCACGTATACCCAGGCTAGGATTTCCACATGGACACCCGCAAGGCAGGCTGGGTATTGTAGTCTTGTGGGGCAGCAGCCCTGTTGGGTGCTGTGACGTCCACCAGGGGTGGGGGGCAGGTGCTGAATAGTTCCTACTTCATGGAGCATCAGCCTTACCCAGAAGTGCTCCTGAGGGACAATCTCATGACACTGGAAGTTCTCGGCTTCCATGGAAAAGAAGCAATCCCACTCCAGCACGTTGGTGCCAGAGTCTGGAGGAAGCAAACAAAATTTCCTGGAAGGAGCAGAAGTGAGGAGAAAAGTCATTGAAGAGTGTTTTGTGTTAACTTGTCCCCTTTGGAGATCTGTGTAAAGGGATTCCCAAAATTCAACCTTTTATTTTAACAGAGACTCGCGTCTGTGCGCTTGTGTCAGGAGTTGCCCCCCGGTGGCCACACTAGCATAGTCGAAGCTATAAGGCCCTTCTAAGAAGACTTTAGTGCTAGAATCCCTTTGCTGAAGACTATGGCCTTGCTCAATGTGTTGGTTTTGCTTTCTGGTTCCATGCCCATTAAATGACCCCTCAGCCTGCCTACCAACCATTTTTTTTTTTTTTTTTTGAACACCTTCTGAAATTCACACAGGATATCTGTAACTTTTGGTTCTATTTACTCCAAGCCACTTTGGATTTGAGACATCTTGACAATTTCAAGATAGCTTGATATGGACAACAGGGATATTTCCAGATCTCTCAAAAATTTCATTGTCTTGCTATTTATTCATTGTTTGAAGTGTGCAGCCTAATAGCATGTGGGCCATGCATTTAATCGATTTCTTTGCTAATGATTTCTTCTGTTTGTTTTGCAGCTGTGTGACTATGTCTAGTAAGAACCTTCAACAGAAATGCTGGATTTTCCTTTTCCTTGTGCTGCTCGTTGCCCTTTGGGGTTTCAATGACTTGCGAGGGGACCCCATATTTTCATACCTGGGCCCTAACCTCGGCCTTCTCTTCCTTAATGAGACCATCTCTCCCATCAAAGGCACCAGACATCTTCAAGTGTCTGCCTATTTGGATGAAAGGAAAGAAAAGGGAACCGTTCGGATCATCACCATGTTTTACAGACCAGGGCCACACGATCTGCAGTGCATTTTTAACTGCAACAAGGGCGTCCCGTTCACCAGCCCAGCTGAGGTAGAGCAGCACAGTGACAACTTTGGCTTCCCATTTGTAACTGCGGATGTTTTTTGTAAAACACCTTACAGATGTAAGGCCACGCATGTCGGCCTTCAAACACAAGAGTCCGTACAGAATAATGTCGACGTGATGCCCATTCAAAACCTGCAGCAGCGTAACGATGGCTTTGAGCGAGACTTGACCGTCTGTATCTCCAATCTCTTTGGGGACTACAACAATGTCTTGCAGTTCATCCAGACCATGGAGGTGTACAAGATACTGGGGATCGGGAGAGTAGTGATCTACAACACCAGCTGCAGCCACATGCTGGAGAAGGTCCTGCAGTACTATGTAAATGAGGGCACTTTGGAGGTGATCCCTTGGCCGATCTCTCACTTTCTCAATCCTTCACGTGGCTGGAGGTTTGAAGAGCACGGTGGGGACATTCACTACTTCGGCCAGCTCACGACTCTCAATGACTGTATTTATCGCAACATGTACAAGTCCAGGTTCCTGCTTCTTAATGACATTGATGAGATCATTGCTCCTTACCAGCACACAAATCTGAACCTGATGATGGATGAGTTGGAGAAGGAACAGCCTGACACGGGCGTATTCCTAGTAGAGAACCACATCTATCCATTTAATGTGTTTGACGATAGTGGAAGGTTCAATCTATCACTGTGGAGGCAAGTACCAGGAATAAATATCATGGAACACATCCATAGGGAGCCAGACCGCAAACACATTGTGAATCCCACCAAGATCATAGTTAACCCCCGTTATGTGGAGCAGACGTCGGTGCACACTGTTCTGAAGAGCTTTGGAAACGAATACAGGGTGCCCTTTGATGTCTGCAGGATCGTACACGTGCGGGTGCCTTTACAGGGACATCTGTCCAAAGAGGAGCTAATTGTAGACACCAAACTGTGGGAATATCATATGGAGTTGATCCCAAGGGTCAATAAAGTCATTCGAGAAAGTGGCATTTTGAGCTGAGGGCATTGCTAATTTCATTTAGGAGGACGGCCCTCTAAATGTGAAAAGTCAACTACTACTTGAAGGGGAATCATACAGGTCACGGGATTAGGCCAAATGCTGCACAGGCATGTGTTCGTGTCTTGGAACACTGTCCATGAAACACCTGCTTTGAAATTCCACCACAGAAACTGAGGACTCGCTTGTGTCCCTGCAGACTGTTCAGTCATAATGGTGTGGATCCCATGGAGTTCCGCTTTAGCAGCCCTGGTCTGTCTCTACTATACTTCTTCCCTCCTTGCTTCTTTCACCAATGTCTTCTGATAATTCTACCCAACAGATACTGTGATGAAAACCAGGGAAACGTTTTCCAACAGTTGATGTCCAAACTGATGAATGTAATTAAATTGACTTGTACACATGGAAACAATTGCTCACACTTTCTATCTGACATTCCTCACTCTGATCTTGTGTGGTCTGAAGAAAACTGACATGGATTGCTGCTGCTCCACTGCCACACCAATGACTTCATGTTAGAGAAAACGTCTTTGGGTCCATGTATGTTATAGGGCACCTGAACACCCTTTGAAATAACGCACTCAAAATTATTGATGGGCAGTCACAGAATATGGCAGAAAATGCAAAGGGAGAACAATATAGGGAATTCATGGATTGCCTTCCTCAAGAATGGGAAATGTGCATCACCTGCACATTCACTAGAGATATTGGTCTTTGTTGCTTCTGATCTCAACTGCCAGGTGGTTGATGGATGGGAGAAAAAAAATGAAGCACCTTACTCTTTGTATACATTATAGAATGTGTGAGAAAGTAAGTACACCCCAGGAAATGTTTTTTTTATTTTTTTTATTTTTTTTTTTAACATGTGTAGACATATCAAAATTTGACTTCATGTTAGAGAAAACGTCTTTGGGTCCGTGAATGGGAGATTTGTGCAACAGTGGCTATAGATCAGGGGTCACCAACTCCAGTTCTGGAGGTCCCTGGTGACTGCAGGTTTTCATTCTAACCCTTTTCTTAATTAGTGGCTGCTCAGTAACTTCTTCTGAATTCATTTTAATTGAATTTTTAAGATTTGTTCCTCTGAATTTCTTCATTTCTTTCCTTAAAAGGTACCCAAACAGAAATGAAATATGAAGTGAGTGAGCCAACCGAAGACCAACTTAGGGCCTCAAACTCCAACCACTTTCACTCCAACCATCTGCTTAATTAGGCACCAAGTCTTGTTGTTAATTAAACTCATTCTTTAATTCCATGACTTGTTGCTGCTCTTATTGTGAAATCGCAGTCATTTATGAAATTGTTGATTTTTCTCTTTTCTAAGAGCAGATCAACATTCCTGAGACCTTCATCTTGGTCATGTCTTTTGTTGGTCATGTCTTGACTCACTTTATATCTCATCTCATTATTGTTTTGCAGCTAATTAAGGAAAATGAAAGAATTAAGGGGTCGGAGTGTTCAAGAGCAAGTCCATTAAAATGAATTTGAAAGAAGTTAATTAGCAGCAAAAACAGATCACTAAGTAAGAAATGGGTTAGAATGAAAATCTGCAGCCACTGGGGCCCTCCAGGACTGGAGTTGGGGATCCCTGGTATAGATCAAGGTAATGTAATTGGAAGAAAAATGAAAATTTGACCTTGCAATAATTTATTATTATTATTAATTTATAGTTACAGAAGTCCTGGTCTTTGTTTAGGTGTTCATGGTTCAAGTTTGAGTCTTGCCCTGATGTTCTTTCCTCCTGGCACTCCTTCCATGAAGATCTCATTTGTGGAGCTTCTTTCTAATGGTGGACTCATGCACTTTGATTTTGGCAGTTCTCACCTCAAAAGAAACACAGTTCAATAAAGTGAGCCCTGATTGTTGGTTGAACCTCATATTTATTGTAAGTCTTATCAGGAGTTTACCTCACTCCACACATTTTTCACCATCATCTGACTCCTAGCACACAACACCACCATTACCCTCTATTTGCTCACACCTACAAGATCTGGGGCCTCATGTATAACGTTGTGCGTAGAATTCGCACTATAACATGACGTAAACACAACAGCCGAAATGTGCTAACGCAAAAAACAATCCAGATGCAGGAATCTGTGCGTACTCCAACTTCCACGTTTTTCCGCTCCATAAATCCCGGTCAGTGTGAAAAGTAACGCTCGTGCACGTGCCTTCTGTCCTGCCCCAACTCCTTCCAGAATTACGCCTCTTTGAATATGCAAATCAATATAAATTGCCCTTAAGATCAGCCTTCTGTGAAAAGACAATGGGAAAAGCACAGAGGAAATATAAGAATTTCAGCGAATACAAAGTGGAGGCAAAGGAAAAGCATACTATTTGATGATTTAAACAGTGGTATAAACAACAAAATGAAGTTGATCGAGTGACATAGTGTTTCAGAGAAACTGGAAAGCTCAAGTTCACAAAGTTGCACAGTGCCAAAATAAAAAAGAAGTCACATATCAAAGTCGCTGTGAAAAGGCGAGTCGTAGCCCACCGTCTGAGCTTATTAGGGTACAGACAAAAAAATAGGCACACAGTCTGGAAAAAAGCACGAAATGTCAAACTTAATCTCGAAATTTCCAATTTAATCATGTAGTTTATTTTGTCATTAAAGTAGAACATCATAAACTTCATCTTAAATTCATTTAATTTACTAGTTTCTCAAATACCATCGTAACTAAAGTAGCACGTTAAATGCTTTGTTTTGTATTTGATCTTCAATGTGCTGTATGTGTGTGAATCACTATGTGCTTCTTAAACCGGCTTTCTCTTCCTCCGACAGGACACAAAATCCATTACATTCATGATATTACAGCTCTCTGAATAATTAAAATAGTGAGATGTATACGTGATATCATTTTCATGATGATAGGAGTTAAAGCACGTTATTAATCATGGGAACACGATGGCACAGTGATTGTTCATGTTCCACACAAGATGCTGCTGCGCCATGCGAGACCTTCGATGAAATAATTTATTGTAGCAGTACTGTCTCTTTCAAACGTACTAACCTTCAATTCCTGTCCTTACTTTTCTTTCCCCAAATACCCAATCGCCACACAATCAGCTGTGTAATAGATGTTAAGCCATCTGTAAGCTTACAATGACGATTCTTCAAAACTTTTAAGGAACATTGAAATATCTTCATAGTACATGTTTAATTATTCTATCCGTCTATCCTTCCAGTGTCATGTCAGCCTCAGCAAATATACAGCGCGAGGCAGGAACAATACGTGAACTTGCTAGCAGTGCGGCACCGTGTCCTCCCATGTTTAATTATTAACAATACAGATTATTTAAATGAAGTTAAAGTTTTATCTTTATAATATAATCAACATATTTTGCTGCATTTCATCTTACAAATGATACCGTCATCATATGTAAATATGTAAATGTAAATGTTTATCATATGTAAATATGTAAATGTAAATATTTATAAAGTGGCTCAGGTTGTGCAATATTATAACTGTAGTGCAAGTTTACAGTGAGGTGATTGTACTTATAAGTACAAACAGTTCTACAAGGAGCAATTGATTGAGTGCATTTATAGTTCTTGGGATGAAATTGTGAACTGCGAGGTCCGTACAGGAAAGGCTTTGAAACATTTTGCCGTGGCTGAGGCAGAGTGGGCTTGATGCTGTATACAGATAATTCTCTTTCCGATCAGCTGCTGCTGTGATTCACACTCAGATACAGTGATATAAATACTCTGAGTGGTGCAGTGAGAGTAATATGGGAAAAGATGATCCGCTGTGGCAACTCCTAACGGGAGCAGCTGAAAGAAGAAGAAGAAAAAGAAGGTGGTGCAGTGAGAGTAACAACGCTAAAGCAGTTATGGTATTTGGAATACTATGGCTATTCCCTGGACCATTATACAGTATTGTTACAAGTTAATTACAATCAGATGCATTACACTGATCAACAATATGCAGTTAGTTTCAGTGTATTTATAAAGCCGTTTCAGGAAAATAAAGAGTAACCACACAGGAACAGGAACCCTGCTTTGATGCTGGGTGCCGCCAGTCTGCAAAACCGAGCGGAGAACTTGCGTACAAGGTATGAGGTACTGTGGGAAAAGTGCATGGCTTTACGCCAAGTGTAGGTTTTATACATTGCGATTTGAACGTGGAAACGTTCTTCCGCAACATTTCTGTGCGTACGCACCGTTTATGCATGAGGCCCCTGGTTATGCTAAATGAGCATAATTCCTTTCTCTTCATCGTGTCTGATGGACATATTCCCTCCTTATCTATCACCTGCCCCTATTATTTTGACCTGAGAAGTATATCTTCCATCTGGCCGAAGGAGTGACTGTCATGTAATCACCTATCACAGGCCGAATCTTTTGGCTTGTAAATATTGGTGGTTTCCAGAAGAATAAAGAAGTACAGACAAAAGCCTTTAATGTATAACTTACATTGCCTGCACCTAAGGGTTACAATACATATTAATTTAAATACATATGATTCTCTTTGAATACATACAGATTGTCTATACAATTTTCTCTATAGCAAGAGCTACCTGGTGGTCCTGACGGGATATTCTGGGTTTCTTAGAAACGTCTTTCAGCCTATCGCATTCTATTCTTGGGCTGAACTTGCTATGACACCTGGGCTTGGACAAAGTTGTCAGTTGTTTGAAATCCTCTCCTCTTACAGGTGACCTTCCATCTAGAAGAGTGTTTGATTTCCAATTGTTTGGAGATCATTTTTAATCCCTTCTGAAATTCACAGGCATCTAGAACCTTATTTCTGAAGGCCTCCAAGAGTTCATGGTGATAACACAAACTTCAAACCGGACTAAATGTCTGAGATGTTAATACGGCCGGGTCAGACAACCTGTTCCTATCTGATGAGATTCTGATCACCTGCACTGAATTTTAGTTTGTGGCATTTGAAGTATTGATACATGGAGGGGTGCACTTACTTTTTCACATGTGAAATTTGCATTAATGTTTATTCAAGTTATACAGTGGATGACACGATGAAAATGTGGACTGATGTTTGTTATATTACATCACCTTTATCTATAGATTCTGTTTAAATGAAGATCAGATCTGCATTTGTTAAGAAAGAAA
Source organism: Polypterus bichir lapradei (assembly GCA_026402145.1). Taxonomy (NCBI): domain Eukaryota; kingdom Metazoa; phylum Chordata; class Cladistia; order Polypteriformes; family Polypteridae; genus Polypterus; species Polypterus bichir. Next base: position 5,216,017 of record JANRMT010062802.1, on the reverse strand, counting down.
AAAAGCCTTTAATGGGGTGTTCTTACTTTTTCACAGGACAGTAGACATTCTGGCATAAATTTGAATTAAATTTGAATATGTGATAACTCATGAAAATGAACACTCGTGGAGTCTAGATAATGTCTCTGAATTCAGAGAAGTGCTGAACTGCTGGACAGCTCCATTTATACTGTACCGTTGCTGATTTATTGGAGATTTTTGAAGCTGACAAAATGTGAAAGTCCATAATGTGAAGTAGCTTTAGGACTACCAGAAGATGACAACTTTTATTTATTTAATGGATTTAATTAGATTCTGCTATTTCAAAACTGCCAGGAGACAAAATAACCCAGTCACAACCAGGAAAGCTGTGAAACGTCACTTGTGATCTTTTGTCCTGTCAAAATAAGAATATTGGTTAAGTGGGTAAGGGTTGGGGACATCTTGGGGACTGTAAATGATGTGTAACTGCCATTCAGTGCTGCCACGTAGTGGTCACAGCTGATATTACACAACAGTTTCCTTTCACGTTTCAAAGATGTCCTTCTCAGTGTTTTGCACTTTGGACTGCCTTTTCTTTGGCGCCCCCCTGTGGATCAGAGGAAGTGGCTCGGACTTTATAATAGCTAGGAAAAAGGGAACTGAAAGCCCACAATTGTCTGGGGCATGTGACCCATCTGGGACCTACACCTTTTTAAAATGCCCACCTCAACCTGTCACCCAGAGGCATAGAAGGAAGCTTTTTATTCATTAAGGGATTTGTATTCAAATCATCAGATGATGGTCCATTGAGGGTCCTCTGAGACTCAGGGTGAGGTTTACGATAGTTTGATCCAGGATTTGGAATTATTTGTTTTGTTAAGTTTTAAAGTAGCTGAGGATCTCTTTCATATTTTGCACTCAGTTACCTAAGGGTAACATGGCGGGGCCATGGCTGGCTTGCTCTGCTCTGATCTGGGATGTAGTCCATATGCAGTCTGCACGTTCTCCAGGTGTCAATGCTGATCTTCATGTCTTCTTTCAGTTTTTCTCTTACTCCTCCAGAATGCCATGCCTTGTGTGGGTGTGGGCGTGAGTGGGCTTTAAGACAGACTGGCACTCTGCCTGATTGTTGAACCCAGTGCCAAGGGGAGGTCTACCCCAAAATGAACATTAATTGGATTGAGGGTTTGAGAATTTTATATAATATCAGACTGCATTTTTTGTTTTTAATATCTGTTTGAAACAGAGCCCAAAACAACTTGCAAAATCAGTGTGGGAATTTTTGGTAAATCCATTAAGACCCCAGGAGACAGAGTCATCCTTTGGTGACAGTTCTCCAAAAGCTCAATTATAAATTGCCATAATAGGTTCCTGTTGATCATCAGCCTCGCTCTCTTTCTCTGACCGTATGTCAATGCCATGTGCTTCGTTATTTACTGTTGTCTGTCATTGATTGGCACCATGGTAGAGCTGTGTCCTTCCTTGTGCCCAGTTCTGCTGGGATGGGCTATGGCCTTGGGTCTGATGATTCATGAGCCACGAGTGCCACACAAGAACTGAACTGAAGTGAGCTGGGTGGGGAGCACAGGTAAATGTGGGAGGATTAGCCCTGTTGTGAACCCAGAGATGGGGACCCAATAGGCTGAGGTGCTCGGCATTGAGAACACAACAGAAAGCTATGGCAGCTCATTCAGCCAAATGAGAATCACGTTCTGGTAAATTCCTTTGTGCATCCCAGGGCTCGGTGTTATGTTTTGTTCAGTTTTTCCATGTGATGTAAGTAACCTCAAAGCAGTGATCCTATTTTTGAAATTAAATGGACAAATAAGCCTGCTGTCATAATCCCATTCCTCCACTCAGTCTTTACATGATGCCATTAACAGCACATACCATCACAAGCAAGATACAGAAAATTGAAATGACACTGACGTGGATTACACCGGTGCTGTAATTTTGGTAATGCAATTTCTGAATTGATTTTTTGAATGAGGTTCAGAAATAAAAGGAAGTATGGTACTTATATGGTGAACTGCATTCCTACCTCAAAAGCTTGTGCATGTCTGAAGATGATGGGCTTGTTATTTATATTAATAATATTTTTTTATGGAGTCCTTACTTTTTTTCCACAACAGGTGTTGAGTACTGATGTAAATTTAATGAGACCATTTCTGTTTAGTCAGTCATTTTCCTTTCATTGCTAATTATTTTTCAAAATATACAATTGGACTTTGTCTCTAAGTCGTCTTTGTTACTTCTTTTCTTCTTCTTTGTTTCTGTCCACTTTCCGAAGTCACCTCTGACAGCGCTGGCTCACGGAAGGCCTCCCTCCTCGCAAGTGGATTTCTACTTTTCTAAAGTGGCCTTGTGACGCAGTGGTTAGGGATGCCGTCTCATGGCTATAGTTTGGATCTTGGCTTGGCCACTGGAGTGTCTGTGGAACTTCCTGCAGTCCATAGCCGGGTGTCTGTATTATGAACGAGTGGCTCAGTGTGTGTGACTGAGTTCTCTAGTGAACTGACATCCCATGCAAAGTTTCTGTTTAATTGTGAAAACTGTTGTATTGTATTGTCATTGGGCGGCATGGTGGCGCAGGGGTAGCGCTACTGCCTTGTAGTTAAGAGCCCCGGGTTTGCTTTTCGGGTCCTCCCTGCATGAAGTTTGCATGTTCTCCCCATGTCTGCTTGCGTTTCCTCCCACAGTCCAAAGACATTCAGGTTAGGTGCATTGGCCATCCTAAATTGTCCCGTGTGTGTGTGCTTAGTGTGGGTGTGTGTGCGCCCTGTGGTGGGCTGGTGCCTTGCCTGGGGTTTGTTTCCTGCCTTGCACTCTGTGTTGGCTGGGATTGGCTTCAGCAGACCCCCGTGACCCTCTAGTTAGGATATAGTGGGTTGGATAATGAATGGATGGATGGATGGATGGATTGTCATTATTCATCAGTGAACAAGAAGAAAAGTCCCTAAAGTGTACCTTGGCTTATTCTTACACCTTAAACTTCTGCTTGCTGTGGCGAAGTTGTCACTTTCTTTCTCACTGGGTTAGCAGGTCCCAATAGAACGCAGGACATTGGGAGTGATCCATCGTTGGTCGGTTCTGCTGCTTATCTGGGTCATAAGTGCAGCAGTCTAAGCAAAGATTCCTAGATGTACCTTTTTTCAAATCAGATCCTCCAGGAGAGCATTGAGGTGATAAAATCTCTCCATGGTATCCTGGACCTCTCTCCAGTTGGAAATGTCTGAGACACGTCCATAAAGAGTCATCTGATATGGAGTAGCAACCGCTCTACTTTGAGCTCCTTCAGAATATCTGCACTCCTCACCCGATCTCTAAGGCTGGTTGCTAAATGGCCTTGCCCAGGGCATCCTGGTTAATCTTGGGGACCAAGTTGTCAGCCATGTTTGTCCAGCAGTTCAAGGTACAATTGGGATGTCAACTTCAGTGAGCCTGCAGTCCACATCCAGCAGTGGTGTTCCTCTTTCAAGCAAACCGGTGACACAAACTTCTCCAGGACACAGTGGCCTCCCTAGACCAGCGTCGGCAATTGGTGGAAGCAGCATACCAAGGTGTAAAACAGCGCAGCCTCTCTGAAGTCCCCTTTAAAGTACCCTTAGCTCTGTTTGAGATGGCAGCTGGAGAGATGGCTGCTACTAATGTCATTTACAGTACAGAGGATGTCTTGAGGATGCCACATGTTCAATGCCCAGCTGGATGGACATATAGTATACTGTACTACAAGATGGTCTTCAGGTTGTGAGTACATTTAGGAGATGTTTCTGTAATACATTCTATTGAACCGATGTAAAAACACCCTTCAGCTGTCCTGGAGTGAGGTTTGTACTTGGCCACACAACACCATACTTAACCCTTCAATTTGGTGTACGTATATTTCTGTTTTTTTTTTTTTTTTTTTTTTTTTTGTGTACCCATATCTACTTCTACTCTACTTCCTGGGTAGGCTGAGAAAAGCCCATCTTCCACCAGTTATTCTAACAACATTCTACAGAGGAACCATAGAGAGCATCCTGAGCAACTGCATCACTGTCTGGTTTGGAAATTACACGGTCAGGGATCGCAAAGCCCTACAACAGATAGTGAAGACAGCTGAGAAGATCATCGGTGTCTCTCTTCCTTCCATCATGGACACCACACGCTGCATCCGCAAAGCCACCAGCATTGTGAATGACCCAACACACCCTTCACACTCACTGTTTACACTTCTGCCATTAGGAAAAAAGTACCGAAGCATTCGGGCCCTCACCACCAGAATGTGGAACAGTTTTTTCCCCCAAGCAGTCAGATTCCTGAACACTTGTGGACTGATCTGATATCTGATCGATGTGTTCTGCTCTGCAATGTTGCACATGGTTGCACATTTGACTCACATGCACCTTGTTATATGTTATATGTCTTTCTGTTATGTGTCGTGGATTCTTCATTGTCCTGTGTTTTATGTAGCACCATGGTCCTGGAGGAACGTTGTTTCGTTTTACTGTATGCTGCATTACTGTATATGGATGAAATGACAATAAATACTCTTGAATCTTGAATCTTCATGCTCAAATCCATGCAAAGTTTCATAAATAGCACCCCGGCACTTGAGAATTTAAACAAAGAGCTTAGGAATCTGAAAAACCCGGCATTTGAACAGTCCCAGATTTTCCAGCAGGGCCCCCCCATGTCCAGAACACAGCAGACGGCTTCAATGGCAGCTTGATACTCAACATCAGGTATGGTACGTCCAGAAGACACCATGACCTTTAGATGGAAGGAAAGCCCTTCTGTGCTGAGAACAGTGTATATATAGGCATACCATCCTAAGAGAAAGATGGCTCGATCCCCAGTAATCTTTGGGGACATGTTGGCTGGGTGTTTTGTGAGAGTGACAGAGCAAGGCCGACTAGCACCATATAATGGCAGGGAGACCTGAGAGTCAGAACGATGAGTTTCACCAGTGACTGTCAGAGAGAGCTCTCCTCTCACAAGTGTTTCTCCTACCTGGGGTATACCAGAGGACTCAAAGACATCAAGTTGCTGTTATACCCGTAAGGAAGAAGGATTCATTTGGGGGGATTGGAAGAGGGTGTTGAGTGTAATATCCAAACATTGCCTTATCAGGATAGTACTGTTCTTCTCTTTCTTTCTTCCATGGAACAGACCACTTGTTCCTAATCAGTTGCACTTCCAAAAGGCCCATTCAACAGAGATGGCCATGCTTATCATTGTTGACATGTTACGGCAGGTTAGAGCTACCAACATGTCTACCATCCTCACCTTGGTAGATATTCGGTAGATATTTCCTCTGCCTTCATCACAATCAACCACCAGATCCTTCTTGTCACCCTCTCTGACCTTGGTATCACTGCGACTGTCCTCAAGTGGTTTGAGTCCTACCACTTGGGAAGATCTTACCATGTATCCTGGCATGGAGAGATGTCAAGGGTTTGCCAGGCATGCATGCGGGAGCCCCAGGGATTGGTGCTGGACCCTCTCCTCTTCTTCCCATACACCTCCTCATTAGGTGCTATCATCAAGTCTCCATGTATTCTGGCATGGACAGATGTCAAAGGTGTGTCAGAAATGCATGCGGGTGCCCCTGAGATCGGTGCTGGGCCATCTCTTCTTCTCTCCATACACCTCCCCTTTAGCTCCTATCATCAGGTTCAACAGTTTCTCTTATCAGTACTATGCCAATGATATACAGCTTTACCTGTCATTCCCTCCAGAAGACCACATGGTATCAGCTAGAATTTTGGTATGTGTCACCAATATTGCAACTTGGATGAAGGAACACCAACCTGGTAAACGTGGACTTTCTTGTTATTCCAGCTCATCCGTCTATTCAGCACCTCATCTCTGTTCAGTTTGGCTCATTACCACCCACCACCCACTAACACCCACCAAGGTGGTATGTAAAATTGGGGTGGTGATCAGTAGTCAGCTGGCCTTCAGAGACCACGTTACTCTGGTGCTTCGGCCTTGCAGATTCACTCCTTGCAGTATCTGTAAGATCAGACCATATCATGCAGCACATCTCCTGGTCCAGACTTCTCACTTCTGGACTACTGCAACTCTCATGGCAGGAGCACTGGCATGTGTCACCAAATGATTGAAAATGCACCAGCACGTCTGGAGTTGAACCCGCTGAGGCGGGCACATGTCACTCCTCTCTTCAAATCGCTACTTTACTTTCCTGTAGAGGCACTCATTGAGATCAAATCCTTGATGCTCTCCTAAGAGAAATCAATAGATATGGAGACACTTGTGAGGCTCTGTGCTCCTTATTGACCATTCAGGTCTGTTCCATGTCTGGTGATGGCACCTCAGTGTGGTATCAAATCCCAAACCATCCTCTTTTCGTGTGTAGCTCCTGGCTGGTGGAATGAGCTGCCCACCTCCATTGGGAATTCAGTATGTTTAAGAAGAGTTTGAAGACTCTCTGGTTTGGTGAAATTCTGTCTAACTTATAGGTTTTTGTAACCTACTGCGTGCAACCCGCTTGTTTTTTTGTTCTTAGCTCTGCATTCATGATGGTTCACTTTGTTCTGTCATATTTGTTCCCAAACAGACTGATGGTACTTGATGATTTGGACCTCATTTGCATCAAAGCGTGTGCTAAGCAAATAAATATAAACATGAACAGGAGTGGGATTCTGATGGATAGCAATGACTGATCATCCAGACCCGTGGTAGAAGGAAGGGGTAGAGCCAGCGGACACAGGGGATGAGCTGAATCTGTAGAAGGGGAGTTTGGAGTTTGTGTTCTTCAAGGTGTCTCTCGAGGCCATTAACTGCCAGGAGTTGGTGATTGGTATCGGTGCCCATCACTTTAATAGATAATCCACTTCAAGGCTAAACTCTGTCTCGGTCCTTCTACAAGCTGGTCCTTTCAAAATGCCGTAGTTAAGCATAACAGGGATGTCTGAGGCTGACATGCAGAGAACATCTTGTGTGCCGACATCGCCCTCTCGTGGCGAGTGAGGGCTGCTGTTGCTGCTCTTTGGCAAAACTTTATTGTACGGAAGCTTGTGTGGGCCATGGAGAAGAAAAAAAACAAAAAAACAAAAAACGGAGTTAGTGAAGAAAAAAAGTGCATGTTGAGAAAAAAGTTGACATGTTGACTTTATTTTCAACATTTCCACTTTATTCTCACTTTTTATGTGGAGATTAAAGCCGACATTTCCACTTTAGATCCTTGTTTTTTCTCTCTCTAGTTTCTTTGCCATGTCGTAAACTTCATCTTTAAAATCAATGTTAAATTTACTAGATTTTCTTTAACCCCTCCATAACTAATGTAACACATTAAATGCTTCGTATTAAGTGTTCGCCGACCCAGTTGTTAACTATGTGCTTCTTAAACTGACTTATCCTCGCACTGAGAAGAGCCGCAGAAAGCGATCGTCACACAAAATGAATTTACTTCATGATATTCTTGCTCTCTGAACATTTAGAATGCTAAGATAGATACTTGATACCATTTTCATGATGAAATGCATTAAATGTATTAAAAATGTGGGGGCACCGTGGCGTGGATGTTGCACTGCTACCTGCCACCAAGGGCGTCCCAAGTGCTGCTAAATTGGCCATAGTGTACGTGTGTGCTCATATTCACCCTGTGATGAGCTGGTGCCCCATCCTGGCATTGTTCCTGTCTCACCCACGATGCTTGTTGGGGTGGGCGCAACCTTCAATGGATGGAATAATTAACGAAGATTTTTCAAAGTTCCTTAAAAGTTCCGAACACTCGGTGTCCTAAGTTTATAGCTAATTTGACTTTCACAAAGGCGTTTATCATGTGGTGACTATGTGGAGAAAGAAAAAGGAAGGATAGGAACTGGGGGTTTGGTACATCAGACAGAGACAGCACTCCTGCAATAAAGAAAGCCCGCTTAGAAGAACATCCATGCCATTGTGCCCCAGAACACACACACATGTTTAATACATTTAATGCATTTCATCATAAAAATGATATCAAGTATCTATCTTAGCATTCTAAATGTTCAGAGTGCAAGAAAATCATGAAGTGAATTCATTCTGTGTGACGATCGCTTTCTGCGGCTCCTCTCAGTGCGAGGATAAGTCAGTTTAAGAAGCACATAGCAGTTAACAACTGGGTCGGCGAACACTTAATACGAAGCATTTAATGTGTTACATTAGTTATGACGGGGTTAGAGAAAATCTAGTAAATTAAACATTGATTTTAAAGACAAAGTTTATGACGTTCTGCTTTAATGACAAAATAAACTATGAGAATAAGGTCAGCTTTAATTTCGACATAAGCATCAAGATTAAAGTGGAAATGTGGAAAATAAAGTCGGCATGCTGACTTTATCCTCGACATACACTTTTTTTTTCTTCTGCCCCGTGGCCCTAATATGCTTCCATATTATTGTACTTGCAGCATTTACTCCTAAAACTTTAATTGCCGTTATGGCAATTTTTACAGCCCATTTTCTTTAGCGTGTTTTTCGCTGTTTGTGAGTTGGGAAGCGGCTGAAAAGATCTGGTGTTTACTTAACAAGCAGGACAATAAGTGAAGCACTTCCATGGCGTCCTCACCGCTCACTCTGGATAATTGAAGACAGCAGATAAAGACTACCACATCAAGTGGTTAAAGAACAATGAAGTTTGTGTCAAGAAAACCAAAACTCACCTTCAGGCCAAGAGGAGGGCATTTAATGAAAGGAAGGCAGGTGGTGGCACTTGTGCTACAAAGCGAAAATGAATGATCAAAGTGACAGCTAAGCATCAGGGGAACACAGTCACACATTGTAGCAAATAAGAGATGAAAATTAATAAATTGCAGAGAAGGTTGTGCCAACCGTATTGTGGAATGGGTGGGCGGGGGGGGGGGGGGGGGGTGTCAGAAAGATGACATGACATAAGATGATTAACCCCTTGTAGATGATTGTTGCAAAATCGCTTCAAACCGCTTCCGGCCAGAATGCAGCCAAAGTGGCGTATGTATCCCGCCAATGTCGGTTGATGCGTATTTGATACGTACCACTGGTCATATGGGAAGCACTGATCGAGGAAACTGCATCCGCCTGATGGAAGTGAAGTGTTGGCGTGGCTGTAGACATGGACTTTGGCTGCTAATTTCAAGAAATTGTCCAAATTTGAGATAAATTATGCTAAGATAAAAATACATACCAGCTTATTGTTTGCTTGTGTGCTATATTCAAATGACCAATTACCACTTAATTTAGCAACTGCTTGACAACAAAAACACAAATAATTTCTTTTTTTACATAATTGTAAATAAATTTAGGCAACAAGGTGATTAAGACTTGACTGACGTGCTTAGGGGGGTGTCGAAGTGTTGGACAGTGTCACACGTGAGTACCTAGGGGACACCTTCAAGGCCCTACACAGGTAAAGGACTCCAAAGGGGACGCGCCTGTTAACTTTCTCTTCCCTTTTACCTTAGGTGCAGAGTCTGGATGTCTCGTGACTACGCCCCCCAACTCTGGGCAGACTGCTAGAAGTTCAGTGCCTGAAAGAAAGAGGAAGTCATTTCACAAAGACCCCTTGATGGGAGGCGGACTGAACCCAAAGTCTAATAGAATCATGAGAGAAGTGAAGGAGGCCGTTGTGTCCTGTGTTTGTTTTGTTCTGTTAAAGAAGGGGGCTTGCCAGGTTGGTACCCCCAACCTTTCACACCCATGCCCGAGTCATCACGTGGCACATGTGACAATGGATTTAAACATTGTAAAATAAACACAGGGACACTGTCAAAGGTTTGGGGAAATTCACCATATACTGTTACACACAGAGAAAGTGATGAATTTACAGACTGAGTTCAAAAAGGAACTGTCTCAATAGAAAATAAGGGTGAGTATATATACAGTGCATCCAGAAAGTATTCACAGTGCATCACTTTTTCCACAATGGATTAAATTAATTTCTTTCCTCAGAATTCTACACACAACACCCCATAATGACAATGTGAAAAAAGTTTACTTGAGGTTTTTGCAAATTTATTAAAAATAAAAAAACTGAGAAATCACATGTACATTAGTATTCACAGCCTTTGCTCAATACTTTGTCGATGCACCTTTGGCAGCAATTAGCGCCTCAAGTCTTTTTGAATATGATGCCACAAGCTTGGCACAGCTATCCTAGGCCAGTTTCGCCCATTCCTCTTTGCAGCACCTCTCAAGATCCATCAGGTTGGATGGGAAGCGTCGGTGCACAGCCACTTTAAGATCTCTCCAGAGATGTTCAATCGGATTCAAGTCTGGGCTCTGGCTGGGCCACTCAAGGACATTCACAGAGTTGTCCTGAAGCCACTCCTTTGATATCTTGGCTGTGTGCTTAGGGTCGTTGTCCTGCTGAAAGATGAACCGTCGCCCCAGTCTGAGGTCAAGAGCGCTCTGGAGCAGGTTTTCACCCAGGATGTCTCTGTATATTGCTGCAGTCATCTTTCCATTTATCCCGACTAGTCTCCCAGTTCCTGCCGCTGAAAAACATCCCCACAGCATGATGCTGCCACCACCATGCTTCACTGTAGGGATGGTATTGGCCTGGTGATGAGCGGTGCCTGGTTTCCTCCAAACGTGACACCCTGGCATTCACACCAAAGAGTTCAATCTTTGTCTCATCAGACCAGAGAATTTTGTTTCTCATGGTCTGAGAGTCCTTCAGGTGCCTTTTGGCAAACTCCAGGCGGGCTGCCATGAGCCTTTTACTAAGGAGTGGCTTCCATCTGGCCACTCTACAATACAGGCCTGATTGGTGGATTGCTGCAGAGATGGTTCTCCTCTCTCCACAGATAACCTCTGGAGCTCTGACAGAGTGACCATCAGGTTCTTGGTCACCTCCCTGACTAAGGCCCTTCTCCCCTGATCGCTCAGTTTAGATGGCCAGCCAGCTCTGGTGGTTTCGAACTTCTTCCACTTACGGATGATGGAGGCCACTGTGCTCATTGGGACCTTCAAAGCAGCAGAATTTTTTCTGTAACCTTCCCTAGATTTGTGCCTCAAGTCAATCCTGTCTCGGAGGTCTACAGACAATTCCTTTGACTTCATGCTTGGTTTGTGCTCTGACATGAACTGTCAACTGTGGGACCTTCTATAGACAGGTGTGTGCCTTTCCAAATCATGTCCAATCAACTGAATTTACCACAGGTGGACTCCAATTAAACATCTCAAGGATGATCAGGGGAAACAGGATTCACCTGAGCTCGATTTGGAGCTTCATGGCAAAGGCTGTGAATACTTATGTACATGTGATTTCTCAGTTTTTTTATTTTTAATAAATTTGCAAAAATCTCAAGTAAACCTTTTTCATGTTGTCATTATGGGGTGTTGTGTGTAGAATTCTGAGGAAAAAAATGAATTTAATCCATTTTGGAATAAGGCTGTAACATAACAAAATGTGGAAAAAGTGATGAGCTGTGAATACTTTCTGGATGCACTGAAAGTGACGTATAGGAAGAGGTGTGATCTTGAGGATTGGACCCGGAAGTGATGTTATTGGGTGGTTTGTTCACTTCCGCCAAGAGAAAGGAAAGAAGAGTTAGAGGTGTCGTGGTGAAAAATTCATCATCAGAAGGCTTTTTACCTAAAAATAAAGGCTATTAGGACTCGAGATAGACAGACAGAGTTTTAAGGCTTTATTGCAATAAAACAACCACATGGACTCAACCCAATTCGGCCGAATGAGATTGAGCCCTGAACATTGCCTTAATCAAATTTTTTATAACAATTTCTTATCAGTTTGGCCTTGTTCGATTAGCTCATTCTGCACCTGGTTTTACTGTCCATTATTCCTCTTGGTGTCTGTTCGGCTTATTTTGATTGGTCTAAGACTGGGTGGATGGCTTCCTCTTGCCATCTTTGGGCTTTTCTTATGTCATTTCCTATCTTTTCTGACCTTGCTATAATGAGCTCTTTTGCCCATCTTCTCTGACTCCCTTCTACTCCTGTCCGGCTGAACCTTGAGTTTCCATGGGAACCCTTATTATCTCCTTACTTTTTCCTATCACTGGCCCCCTTGTGGAATTTGTTATTTTTCTATGCTGTTCCCATTTTCTCTAACTGGCCAAGGCTTCAATTCCATATATGGGTTTCCTCTCATCGTTTTCTTTCTTAAACCTTCCAAACTTTTTATAATAGTGACCTGAAACTTAAGCTTTAATTAAAAAGAAATATAGTATGTGCTTTCATTTAATCATTGCTTGGCATGCTTGATTTGTCTTAATTTCTACACTAAAATTAATTGCTAATATATTCTTCTAATATTTTTGCTAATGCCTGAATTTACTAAGATTTTCTCTTCATGCATTATGCCAGTGTGACCCTGCTTACAGCAAAAGCCTTTTGTTGCCTTTCTGCTTTTTCATCAGCCCAGCTGCTTTTCGATACGAGCCTTTCAGAGGTATCTTCTCTGTGTTTTCGCTTCCTAGCCTTGAATCACAGGTGTTCTCAAACTCTTATCCTGTCCAAAGCTGGTTTTAAATTTTACTGTAAGCCTAAGAAATAATGCAATATAACTGATTTTTTAGTTAACTATTTGCTTGACCTATATTATTTGCTTAACATTCTAATTTATGCTTAATCTAATGTTTTAGAAGCTTTTTATTATTTTTTATGGCTCTTCGTGTTAATTTGCTATTATCTATGTTAATATAAAAATTTTCCTTCTACATTGGGCAGTGCCAACCCCTTGTTCAGCGGGTAACTACATCTGTTCTGGAGACTGTAAACTGTCTCCCAAGCGCGCGTGTGTGACAACATATATTTAAAGTCAAAATGTAGCCTCCTTTGCGTCATGTTAACCCCAGGGTCCCGCTGGTGCTGTTGGGTCTAAATAGCATGATTTCTGTCTTGTTCTCATTAAAATTTAGAAAATTGAATGCCATCCAACTCCTTATGTCAATAAGGTAATCAAGCAGGGGCTGGACGGAACATGGACCTTGGCGCTTCAGAAGGAAATAAACCTGACAGTCGTCTGCATAAAGATGAAAGGAAATACCATGTTTCCGAAAAATAGCACCGAGTAGCAGCAGGTATAAAGAGAACAGAAGAGGTCCCAGGATGGAGCCCCCCAGGGGAGGGCAACAAAGGTGGAAGTAAAATCATCAATGCTGACACAAAAACTTCTATCTAAGAAATAGGAGAGCTGAACCCGTGATGCCCACCCACTGCCCTAGCCTGGAGATGAGGATGTCATAGTCTATCGTGGCAAAGGCAAAGGCAGCTGTTAAATCCAGAAGTATAAGTAGTACACAGTCACCAGAGTCCACTGTTAAAAGAATGTCATTAAAAACATTTAACAGAGAGAACTCAGTGCTGTGGTGAGTTTTAAACCAGGACTGGAACACTTCCAGAATTGCATGTTCATCTAGAAAGGACTTCAGTTGGGTATAGATGACTTTTTCCAAGAGTTTGGACAAAAAAGGTAGCTTGGAAATAGGCCTAACGTTAGACCTAACAGAGTGGTCCAAAACCCATTTTTTTCAGCAGAGGTTGCGTAACAGCATGTTTACAATTTTTAGGCACCACACTAGAGGTTAAACTACTATTAATAATTGTAAGAATAGAAGGACCCAAGGTAGAAAAGACCTCCTTAAGAAGTCGAGGAGGGACAACATCAAGAGGGGAGCCAGATGGCTTCATACTGAATATTGATATCCTCTATGGACCTGCATGTGCCACAGTGTACGATGACTTGGGGCATGGCCGGATTAAGGTGAGTGCTATTGATGCTGCAGCATTAGGCCCATTCCTGAAATAGGCCCAGATGAAAGCAGACAAGAATTTTCCGGAAGCTGAACAGTTTTCCTTTGCTATATTAACCTCAAAATAATTCTTAGAATGAAATTTGGAGTCCGACTTTCGGACGCCTAGACACAGCGCTACTTATTATACAGTTACTATTGTTCTTTGCGCTGTGACGTAACTATAACGTCGTTGTGTTTATTGTTAACCAAAGATTTCAAGTTAATGCTATCAAACAGTTTACTTAGTAATTTAGCTGCATTTTTTGCAATATCTTGGGGATTCTTGCCACTTTATTATTGTTCGGTAAGTGCCACGTAGTAAATTTTTCACCTTGAAAGTTAGTTGTACAGTAAAAATCGATGGCTATTTAAATGGTTATCTGTAAAGGTAAAACTAAAAGCCACATGGATGTTTAGAATTTTTAAAATCCTCGACAGGATTCTGGTCTATTATGAAATTTAAATCGTGGACAAATGTTTACCCTCATGAGCCTGAACTGAGTCACTTTGACCCAATGTCTCTGCAAATTCATTTTTTCTTACTCTGTTTCATAAGAGAATTGCGAAATTTTGTGTATTTCATTGTTAGCTTTTCATATGACGTCACATCACTTGGCTGAGCTGATACAGTTTGCTGCATTTATGCGCACTCAGAAAAGGGTGACTGTGAACGAATCAGCAGAGCTTACCATGAACAAGCTTTTGTCATCGTTGAATCTTTCTCAGACATTTCCAAAAGTCGAGATTGGGTTGTGCATCTATCTGTGCATGATGGTGTCCAATGCCTCCGGCGAGCAGAACTTCTTAAAGTTGGGAATAGTCAAAGGAGAGCTGCGGTTCTCAATGGGGCAGGAAAGGCTAAGCATGCTGGCGCTTATGAGCATTGAGCACGATTGCTGACACGATCGAAGAATTCGCGCTTGCTAAGGCTCGAAAAACAGCAATATACGTAAGCAGCACTAGCGCAGTAGTTAGGGTGACAATATGCCTAGGTTAAGTTGATCTGGTTTAGCCTTTTCTGCATTAAGTGCACTTTTCAGACAATTGCTATTGAATGTTGATGTTACATAGTTTGATGTTAATCTCGAGTTGTCACGATACTACGTCGTTATTATTATTCATGTTCAATAAAGGCTGGCTGGTTGCGTCGCAAGCAATTAAGGCTCCTTGGTCAGTCTGAGTGCGCATGTACGGTGAGCGTCGAATGCACGTGCGCCAATGAAGAGAAAAAATAGGCCTTTTTTGAGCTGCAGCATCAGGCCCAATTTCGTCTTAATCCAGCCCTGACTTGGGGTACTGTAAAGTTACCCAGACAGTTTGTGCACGAGCCAAAATCCTTCTGCGAATTTCAGCAGGTTTCAAAACTGCTCAGGACGGTGCTTTGTTCCAACTTTGACTTTGGTCCCCATTAGTAGGGACCGGCTGATTGATACTAAAGCATCGATGGTTCTGATCCTGACCTTTTAATTTAAACATCGATGTTCACATTAAAAGTATCGATATTACACATTTTCAATGATATACAAGTTTATTAGAAATTATTTTTTTTAAAGCATTTGAATTTAATTGGAGTAAATTAAACGTGTCATATTGTGTAAAACAGGTGCTGCTTTTCCTTCCGTATTCATCATCACCCCTGCATTCACACTGGCAGTGCTGCGGTCCACCAACCAAAGCTGTTTATGTGAGGTGATGGCAGAAAGAATGCAAAGTGCTGTTTGGAGCTTTTCAGTGAACAATAATGAAGCAACATGTGATACGTGTCAGAAGACCTCATGCTATTATGGCAACAGCACAAACCTGGTAAAAGTTACAAGAGTGATGATGAGAAGAGAGCACGGACACTCCGGAAGCAGTCTACTCTTAAAGAAGCCTTCCATAAAAACAGGCAGTGCCCAGGCAATGTTAGTATTGTAAGCTGATGTAAGGTCATTGTAATTGTTTGGAATAAAAAAAGAATCAATGTCAGCTTTTAGGGAGGAGTACATTAATCCCTCGCTATATCGCGCTTTGACTTTCGCGGCTTCACTCTATCGCGGATTGTATATGTAAGCATATCTAAATATACAGTGGTGTGAAAAACTATTTGCCCCCTTCCTGATTTCTTATTCTTTTGCATGTTTGTCACACAAAATGTTTCTGATCATCAAACACATGTAACCATTAGTCAAATATAACACAAGTAAACACAAAATGCAGTTTTTAAATGATGGTTTTTATTATTTAGGGAGAAAAAAAAATCCAAACCTACATGGCCCTGTGTGAAAAAGTAATTGCCCCCTGAACCTAATAACTGGTTGGGCCACCCTTAGCAGCAATAACTGCAATCAAGCGTTTGCGATAACTTGCAATGAGTCTTTTACAGCGCTCTGGAGGAATTTTGGCCCACTCATCTTTGCAGAATTGTTGTAATTCAGCTTTATTTGAGGGTTTTCTAGCATGAACCGCCTTTTTAAGGTCATGCCATAGCATCTCAATTGGATTTAGGTCAGGACTTTGACTAGGCCACTCCAAAGTCTTCATTTTGTTTGTCTTCAGCCATTCAGAGGTGGATTTGCTGGTGTGTTTTGGGTCATTGTCCTGTTGCAGCACCCAAGATCGCTTCAGCTTGAGTTGACGAACAGATGGCCAGACATTCTCCTTCAGGATTTTTTGGTAGACAGTAGAATTCATGGTTCCATCTATCACAGCAAGCCTTCCAGGTCCTGAAGCAGCAAAACAACCCCAGACCATCACACTACCACCACCATATTTTACTGTTGGTATGATGTTATTTTTCTGAAATGCTGTGTTCCTTTTACGCCAGATGTAACGGGACATTTGCCTTCCAAAAAGTTCAACTTTTGTCTCATCAGTCCACAAGGTATTTTCCCAAAAGTCTTGGCAATCATTGAGATGTTTCTTAGCAAAATTGAGACGAGCCCTAATGTTCTTTTTGCTTAACAGTGGTTTGCGTCTTGGAAATCTGCCATGCAGGCTGTTTTTGCCCAGTCTCTTTCTTATGGTGGAGTCGTGAACACTGACCTTAATTGAGGCAAGTGAGGCCTGCAGTTCTTTAGACGTTGTCCTGGGGTCTTTTGTGACCTCTCGGATGAGTCGTCTCTGCGCTCTTGGGGTAATTTTGGTCGGCCGGCCACTCCTGGGAAGGTTCACCACTGTTCCATGTTTTTGCCATTTGTGGATTATGGCTCTCACTGTGGTTCGCTGGAGTCCCAAAGCTTTAGAAATGGCTTTATAACCTTTACCAGACTGATAGATCTCAATTACTTCTGTTCTCATTTGTTCCTGAATTTCTTTGGATCTTGGCATGATGTCTAGCTTTTGAGGTGCTTTTGGTCTACTTCTCTGTGTCAGGCAGCTCCTATTTAAGTGATTTCTTGATTGAAACAGGTGTGGCAGTAATCAGGCCTGGGGGTGGCTACGGAAATTGAACTCAGGTGTGATACACCACAGTTAGGTTATTTTTTAACAAGGGGGCAATTACTTTTTCACACAGGGCCAAGTAGGTTTGGATTTTTTTTCTCCCTAAATAATAAAAACCATCATTTAAAAACTGCATTTTGTGTTTACTTGTGTTATATTTGACTAATGGTTACATGTGTTTGATGATCAGAAACATTTTGTGTGACAAACATGCAAAAGAATAAGAAATCAGGAAGGGTGCAAATAGTTTTTCACACCACCGCTGTATAACGCGGATTTTTCGGTGCTTCGTGGGTTTCTGCGGAAAATGGGTCTTTTAACTTCCAGTATTTGCTTCCTCAGTTGTTTTGCCCAGGTGATTTCATACAAGGGACGCTATTGGCGGATGGCTGAGAAGCTAACCAATCAGAGCACGCAGTTAAGGTCCTGTGTGCTGATTGGCTCAGCGACGGTGCGCCGAATTCGATTCTGCGGCGTTAACCAGGAAGACTCGTCTCGCTCATTCAGCATCAACGTGTTTCACTGTGTAAAGAGTTAACTTTTGTGCTCTTTTGTGTTTATCTTTGTGCGTAGTCAAGCCCTTCGTTATGGCTCCAAAACGATCTGCTCCTGCTACTGCTTCAGGGGCCGTGCCCAAGTGCCAATGGAAGATGCTAACGATTGCCGAAAAGGTAAAAGTTTTGGATATGTTGAAGGAAGGGAACAGCTACACCGCTGTAGGACGCCATTACGGCATCAATGAGTCCACGATTCTTTTTATTTAAAAAGGAGGAAAGGAATATAGGATCTACAGCCGCAGTGTCCTTTTAACCAGGGTGCAAAACGAGTTGTAAGTGGATGTAATAAGGCAGTAGTTTGGATGGAATCTGCTTTAGGGATTTGGATTGAAGACTGCCGGAAGAAGGACAACGGCGGTGCTACACAGTCGCCTGAAGAGGCTCCTTTAGAAGAGTTGTAACACTCTCCTTTGTTGTGCAGTAAAACTAAACTCATCGTTATCAGACAAGTCATCGTGTCATTGTTGGTGAGTAACCATAATTAATTTTCTACTTACAGTACTTAGTACATGTACGTATGTTTAGTGTCACTGTACACACATTTACTGTATACTATTTTTCTTGCATTGTACGTATTTATTGCTGGTGGCCTGTCTATCGTAATGGCTGTAACATATGTGATATCGGAGACACTCAATATCTTTAAAATAATATTTAGGTTTTACTGTATATAAACAGTGTGTTTACATAAATAATTTCAATGAATCTTACCTAATATCTAAGAGAATACAAAGGGTTTATGCTGTATAACTGTGCAGGGAATATTTATAAACAGTGTAGGAGAGTTTATAAGGGCTTAAAATATATAAAAATAACCATACAAACATATGGCTTCTACTTCGCAGATTTTCACCTATCACGGGGGGGTCTGGATCGCAACCCCCATGATCGAGGAGGGATTACTGTACATTACATTTACAGCTTGATCAATAGACATGCTTAGATCATATTTTCAAACTTAAATTGTCCATTTTTTAAACTGTCTATTTTCATGCCAAGAAAGAGCACCACAGATGTGATGATTGCTCTGAGGATGTTGATGGAGGAGCATAGTGAAGGCCAGAAGGAATAGCATTGCGTCTTGGTGGACCTGGAGAAAGCAAATGACAGGGTGGCTCAAGAGGAGCTGTGGTATTGTATGAGGAAGTCGGGAGTGGCAGAGAAGTATGTAAGAGTTGTACAGAATATGAACGAGAGAAGTGTGACTGTGGTGAGGTCTGCAGTAGGAGTGATGGAGGTGGGAGTACATCAGGGATCGGCTCTGAGCCCTTTCTTAATCACAATGGTGATGGACAGGCTGACAGACGAGATTAGACAGGAGTCCCCGTGGACTGTGATGTTTGCTGATGACATTGTGATCTGTAGTGAGAGTAGGGAGCAGGTTGATGAGACCCTGGAGAGATGGAGATATGCTCTAGAGAGGAGAGGAATGAAGGTCAGTAGGAATACATGTGTATAAATGAGAGGGAGGTCAGAGGAATGGTGAGGATGCAAAGAGTAGAGTTGGCGAAGGTGGAGGAGTTTAAATACTTGGGCCAGGGAGGACAGAAAAAAACAAAAAAAAGAAAACTTCAGAGGGCTAGAGGAAAAAAAAAATCTGCAGGGGTTCCGAGGCCACGAGACCGCCAAGCCCCCTCTAGGCTTTTTGCGATATAAATGACCTCAATCGATCCTTATTGTATTCACTGTATGCCTTTACTTGATTCCACCAATGAGAGTTCACACATGCTAAACTCTACGGAGCTATGAGTTTCATTTCGGTCTCTGATGCATCTTTAGGATGGGGATCTCCAGGATTGTCATCATAATCTGCCAAATGGGCATCCTCTTCGTCTGACAGATCAACAAAATGACTACATGTGACAGCAACGGAGTCGGTGTTTTCTTTTCTTACTAGACATCCTCCTTTAAATATTAAAAGTCAGGCAGGTGCATGTGAAATTAATGTATGCAAATGCTTCCATACAGAAACTAAACACGTTTCTTCTTGTCTCAAAGGCATGAACTTGCTATGAATTCACAAGCTCACAAGTCCCAAACAGTTCCAAAGAAAGGATCACTAGAGGGGGAAATCCAATAAAAAAAAAAAACCTGCCTAGTAACCAAAAGCCATTTAGGATCTTCATGCAATAAAAGATTTATTTCATAAAAAAGAAAACAAGTACCATTGAACAAAAGAAAGCACCGTAAAGCACAAACAGCAAAAGGAACTGCCTCAAGCAATAAGGCAATCCAGTAGAAACAAGGTCCCAATATGATATCTGAGGAGAGTGGTCAAAAAACAGAGTAAGAAGATCAAACTCCAGAAAAATCATTTCAAAAAAGCGCAGCAGAAACACAAAACAACTCACCAGCTCCCTAACACATTCTAATGAACCACATGGAATTGTGGGAGAGCCACCAGTTTTGTAGAGTGGAGGGCGGTTCCTGGCAGTGATTAGCAGGTGGCCCCGCCTCCTAGGTGACCACGCACATAACACAGGCAAAGACAGAATAACAGATGATCAACAAAAGTTACATTAACCCTAATCCATGAATGGGGGGGGGTCTCCAAGACCCCCAGCCACAGATTTTAAAATTCTTTCCCTTTCAAGGTAATACGACGGCTATGAAATGTTCTGACTTTTCATTTTGTGTTGTCTTGAAAAATGTGCCGAAATCCGCTTCTCAATAGCTTAGTGCAAATGAGTGCTACAGTAGCACAAAGTAGTTGGGGGTCTCCGAGACCCCCCATTCATGGAAACGTTATCATTTTTGTACAAGCGTTTTACTTCTTTTTATATTGTTATATATTGTTATATTATATATTCGTTTTATATTGTTATATTTGAATTTTCTATTTAAATTTAGATTTTCTTAGTCCTGTCTGAGACATTGCTGGTGTATAGTTTGTTGAGGAGCAAGTCCAGTTGATGTGTTTATGAACAACGAGTCAACGACCAACAAAGAAATTCAATGCAAGTGAAGCCCTGGCTGAAATAATGAAGGAGTTGTCGGATTTCGATACATCAGACAACTCAAATGAAGCGGGCAACGATGATGGAAGGGACACTGTGTCAAACAAAAATTGATGATGAAACAGCTAAGAGGTGATGCTGCCACATGTGCCCAAGGCCAAAGGAGAGTTTGCTCCCAGCGCAAACTTCTGGTTTGCCAGGAACATTCAGAACACTCCCTTGTGTGTCTGACCTGCAAACAAGATGAAGTTGAGGCAGATTCTGAGTGACTGTTCTGTGTGTGAATCGGATGTGTAACTGACATCTTGTTTTAGTGCTACTGTGACTGTATATTTTATATGATTTGGTGAACACTGAATACACATTACTAAAATACAAAAATTTCTGAAGTTATTGTATTGCTTTTTAGGCAGATTTAACCAGCTTAAAATGGTCGTCTGCAAGACCCCCCATTCATGGAAACATTATAAAAAAGGCATTCATGGATAAGGGTTAACATGAAGAAATGGCTCAAGGAAGAACTAAAACCACGTAAAACTTGAAATTTTGTTTCTTTTCCAGTTTTTTGTCCACTTGATCAGGGCACCATGCAGTTCCTACATTGACAAATTGAAGGCCAGATGTCCACATGATCTTTTGCGTGAAGCCATAAGGACTGAGTTAGATCATTTATGTTAGGAAGAATGCCCAGTGGGAGCTGGCTGGGCGGTCTCTTGGCCTTGAGACCCCTGCAGATTTTTTCTTTCCCCCAGCCCATCTAGAGTTTTTTTTTTTTGTGTCCTCCTGGCCATTGGACTTTACTTTATTCTTTGCTACTTAGTATTGCCTAATTTTATTTTTGTTTTCTATAAACCTTTCTTTCTTCATCTTTGCGCTACACCATTTGTATGAAGTTGTACTATTAAAAAGAATGAAGTTGCTGTTGTAGTCTGTTTTAGTTGGGTCACATTGCCTTAATTTGTTCTTGTGCCATTTATAGCAGGGGTCGCCAAGTCTGGTCCTGGAGGACCACCATGGCTGCAGGTTTTCTTTTTCTTTGTTCTTTATTTTGCCTTATACAATTTCTCGTATTAGGAATTTGTTAGTTTTGCAGACCCTTTGGGCTCAGAGTGCAGGGTTAGCCGTTGTACAGCGCCCTTGGAGCAATTGAAGGTTAAGGGTTTTGCTCAAGGGCCCAACAGAGCAGAGTCCCTTTTGACATTTACAGGATTCGAACCGGCAACCTTTCCGATTGCCAATGCAGATCCCTAACCTCAGAGCCACCACTATTGTTCCATGCGCAGATCTTGCTGATGTAATCTGAGATACAGTAGTTGAGATGCTCACCCTCTGTTTTAACATACGCATCTACGACATACTGTTGGAATAGTTCGCCGTTGGAATGCAAAATACTAAATGTATTCCTCATTGCTAATCTGTACGTGTAAAACTGGCATTGAGTAAGCCTGATTCGGTTGGCGGTTCTTTTAGTGGGAACATGTTGTAAATCTTTGTGCCAGCCAATGTCTCCGTAAGGGAATAAAAGTGGGTAACCCATAGGATCTCAATTCATATTCAGCGTGGAAATCAGTTTACAGGAGTTGCCTCTGGGATTGATGCAAATGTCCCTTTCAGCAGGGGGGTCGCCATCATCTCCGAGGAAAATCGCTGCAACATCGGTATGACATGTCAGGGTATTGTATCGTCGTAAATCCTGCCCAGGGTTTTCCTTGAACACCATTCGTACAGATGCTGTCGGATTGGACTGAGCGATTTCACGCATGTGTTTGTATGATTTAGCGAAGGGGTTGATGGTTCTGAGCATCGAATCCAGCTGGAGAAGTAAATTTTCGCTGCATGCAGAGTTTGCTTTATTTTGTAAGCGTACTGCTGTGTCAAAAACATACAACTGCCCATATCCTGGAGAGGTAGAAGTGTTAGCGTATAGTGGAGAGATTTGGTGATAAATTTGCCCGTGTATTTTAAAACAGTAGAAATGCCAGGACTGGTTTTGAAGAGGAAGCAGGACTAACCAGAAGAGAAATATAT
>JANRMT010062802.1:5153291-5187758 GCA_026402145.1 Polypterus bichir lapradei | reverse complement strand
TAGATAGATAGATAGATGTGAAAGACACTATATAACAGATAGATAGAACTTTATGGCGGTTTGTCAAGCAATGGCTCTATGAGGAACCACAAAACCCAGTAAAGAACTATGAACTGCCATTTGCAGGGGAAGTAAGACACACTTGACTAACCTGTCTGGGGTTGGATGATGAATGCAGTTTATTGTTTCAACTCTCTGTTCTCAGGACATCAGCCTGTGTTTGTGTGGTGTTTTTTATTTTCTTTTATTGGTTCCTTTAATTATCTGCCAACTTTGTTTAACAGGAGGGGCATCCTTAAGCTCCTAAGTGATCCTGACAGTCCAGGCGGTCTCACAAGCCACTGAAGACAAAAGGCAGTCACAGCATCTTGGGGGGCTGCTTTCAGTTGTTTCTTTTTTATTTTCAGATTGTTTTACTTGTTTCACTGGAGTAAAGGAATTTCCAAGGTAATGTTTTCATTTTTTTGTCCTCCTTGAGTGTTCCAAAGGTGCTTTTTAAGAGATTGTCTTCTTTTTAAATATGATATGATGAAAGTACTCCTCTGTGTTCATAACTGATATAAAGACTAAGGGTGAAGGTAATGTGAAAAGTGCTACATCTTCTTCTTTAGCCTTTCACATGTTGTGTCATTTTTTGGGGGTCACTTTTGCTAATATCTGCTACTTGCTAAAGGGAATCTAAATGGCTTTTCTGATATATTCCAGTCCCCCGTCTTTGTAAAGTCCATGTTGCTCTGTACTCTTCTTGAAGTGACTGGCTTTGGGTAATTGTTGTACAGATCAAAGTAAATCTGTTTTATCCAGCCTTCTATATACGATATGTCTATATGCCTGTTGTGACTAGTGCTGTTGTTAATGTGGGGCTTCTGGGACTTTAGCCCCTTGTCTCAGGTGATCAGCACCTGATCTTTGAGAGTCTAGGGACTTCTTCCTCCTGCGTTGCCCTGGGTTGATAAATGTAGCCAAAATGAGGGCACATAATGACATAAGAGAAAAAGTTAATTAAGTTAATGCTAACGGCAAATGTCCTTTAGTTTTTGATTACAGTACTTTGAACTTGAATGTAATGTACAGTAGCTTTACCATAGATAAGGGTTGGTCAACTCTGATGACTGATGAGGATTGGCTTTCTAATTAAGCAACTGGCTTGGAACAAAAACCTAAAGGCATTGCGGCCCTCCAGGACCACCGATGGGGCTCAGCGCTGATTTAAAGGCTCAGAGTCTTAAATGGCAAATTAATTAAATGAAGTTCTTTATTAGTAAAACATTTGTCACTAATTAAGAAAATGGCTAGAATGAAAAGTTGTAGCCACTGTGGCTCTTCAGTTTCAGAGTTGGCAACCTCCCCTGCCATAGGTAGTTCAACTCCATTAAAATTCATTCAACAAATAACAAAACAAATCCAAAAACAGTTAAAACAACAGTTTAAAACACAATCCACATGAAGCTCCATTTATATCTTGTGCCCAGCGCATCCTTCCAGTATTGTACCTCAGAAGCTCACCTTTTCTGAGGTTTTCTCACTCTGGCATGAGTGGTCATCCCTTTGACTGCTTTGTGCCCCTTAGCCTTCCCTTGGCATCTGTGGGCATCTCACTAGCCCTGCACACCTTTTTCCAATGCCACCCCTTGCCTTGAGGAAGAATGGTCACCCATGTCCCACTGCAAAGATCAACAGGGAACAAATCAAACGCTTGGAACGTCACTAGATGGCAAACAGTTTGTCAGCTGTACATGATTAGATCAAGAAGGTGAAAAAAAAACAAAATAACAGTCAGATGGCCAGCTTTTCCTGTTTTCCCAGCTATTGTTGGTGCTGCCCGCACCAAGAGATGTGATGGGACCCTGACTGTTGTCGCAGTTGCAGCTCTCGTCCATTTTTGCTTTGCCACGCTCAGTCCACTCGTATAGCCAACAATCCACATAAATTCTGTACCTGACTGTTCTTATTCACATCACGTGGCCACAGATCAGATTTGTATTCGATTCGAGGACCACATATGAAAGGGACTGAAGTCTGCTTTGAAAAGACTGGATTTGTGTCACATTAAGACAAAACAGTGGGATTAAAGTCATTCCAGCCTGGTAATGTGAACGCAGTCTAAGTGGATAGATAGTATAGGCGAGTGGTGTTCTTTGAATATTCTAATATAAATCGTTCTTTACTTAGATTAGATTAAATTAGATGTTGTGACAGATAGGGGGCGCTGTCGTCCCCTTGAACCCTGAGACCAGACACCACACACCAGATAAAAGCCCAACTGTTGACTTTATTTATAATAATAATTTGCACAAGCACCTCCACCTCTACTATACTTAAATAAATTATAATAAATAATCAATAATCAATCACAATCCTCCAACTCCCAGACGCGTTGTCACCCTTCCTCCCAACTCAGCTCACTGCTGGGATCTCCCAAAGTCCTTTTATACTTCTTGACCCGGAAGTGTTCCTCTCTCTCTCTCTCTCTCTCTCTCTCTCTCTGTCCATGTGACTTTGTAACACTTCCGGGTCAGGTGAAAACTCTTTTTTCTTCAACCCGGATGTACGTCATTTCTTCTGTCCCCGTGACTGGGACATACTTCCGGGCTGTATGGAAAATATAAGTCCTTGAGCCTCCTTGTGGTGTCCTATGGCGGCCCCCATGGTATCCAGCAGGGCTGTGAGTTAAAACTCCAAAGTCTATGATGCCCTGCTGGAATTTAGGGCACCTCCGTGTTGTAGGGAGGGCTCCACCTGGAGGCTTGGGGGTACTGGCCCCGGGAGAAGCTGCTAGCCATATTCCACAATTTATTTTGTTATTCCCAAGAAGAAATTCAAATGCATACACTAATAGAAACATAAAAAGAAAAAAAGATACAGAATCAGGACAAAAATACAATCAACAGACAGATAAACAAATAATTAATACATATTGTGCATAATAGCAAAATGAATACAAGTGAATTCATAGAGTATCAGCATTTTGTTTGGGATTTCAGGAGAAAACAATAAATTGCCTGATAGTAGTGGGAAGAAAAGACCCAAGAGGGGCTTGTGGGATGAGCCTGTGGCTAAAAGAGCTCTAAGGGAGTGCCTCCTGCAGGGGATTTTTCATGATGGCATCCCATTTTCCCACCCTTCTCTTTTCCACAATCACTTCCAGTTTGTCCGGGGATCGCCCTGTGGTGGAGCTGGCTTTCCTGTTCAGGCATATCGGTGGAAGATTAAAGAAAACAAACCAAACGATAAAAATCTGGCGGAGCACCTTCCACTAGGGAGAAGAGCCAGGGTCACAGTTACTCAGCACTGCATGAAATCTTCCTGCCAAGCTTCTGCCAGGGTTCCTCCACTACTCGGCTGGGAATGAGAAATCTCATTTATGCTTATTTTATTCATTTTGCATGTTAACAGTGTGGATTATTTATTTATTTTGTATCTGTCAATGTGTTTCTGCTATGTTTCTTGTGTTTTGTGGGTGGTTCCCCAGGAGGCGGGGCCACCTGCACATCACCACAAAGGACTGCCCTCAGCCCCATAAGTGCTGAAGAAAACTACCAGTCCCTTGCGGTTCATTGTGAATAAGCTAGTGCTGGCGAGTTTTGTCATATTTCTTATGATTATTGCATATTTGTGGATTCTGGATTTTTTGGCCCCTTTGCTCTTTTTATTGACCATTTTTTGTTTGCTTTTGGAAGTGCCTTTTGAAGTATGTCATTCTATAATTCACTTTGTGATTTCAGGGCCAGCAACTTTCAAGTCATGCATGGTCAGTTTAAATGATGTGAACATTTCCCCTCTTGTTGTACACTCTAAAATATGCACACATATAAACAGGTTTTTAGTTCTATGTTCCTGTCTTCACCTACCACTATTGCCAATGGTTATGGCGACTCTCAAATCTCCCTGGTGGGTTCAGTCCACCTCACTGTTCAGTATGGTAAAGATTTCCTGTCTAATGTTTGCTTCCATGTTACAAAAAAAAAAACAAAAAAAAAAACAAAGAGGCAAATCTGACGGGACTAAAATTGGCATTCAAATTTTGCAGGTAACCTCACCACAATAACAAGAATGGCCAGGACTCTTCACAGGTTTGTGTTGCCTCACTGCCTTCACTCACATGTCTTTACTCAATCCCACTGTCACCAAATGTTGTACCATCACTTTGACGCATCCCAGTGCCCCCCTGAGATGGGGTGTCAACTGAGCTGCAGCAGCTACTAGCAGCTGGCATCACTGAGCCAGTGAATGCTCCCCAACCATATATCTCCAACATAGTATACGCTAAGAAGAAGCTGGTGGCTTGTGCATCTGTGTAGATCTTTGTGCCATAAATAAAGCTATAATTCCAGACAAATATTGACTTCCCACTTCAGAAGAACTCACAGCACAGTTTTATGGTTTCATCTGGTTTTTGACAGTCATCTGAAAAAGTTTGGGAACCCCTCTTAATTCTTTGGATTTTTGTTTCTCATTGGCTGAGCTTTAAAGTAGCAACTTCCTTTAAATATACAACATGCCTTATGGAAACAGTAGGATTTCAGCAGTGACATTAAGTTTATTGGATTAACAGAAAATGTGCAACATGCATCATAACAAAATTAGACAGGTGCATAAATGTGGGCACCCCAACAGAGATATGACATCAATACTTAGTTGAGCCTCCTTTTAGTCTCTAGACGCTTCCTATAGCCTGTGATGAGTGTCTGGATTCTGGATGGAGGTATTTTTGACCATTCTTCATACAAAATCTCTCCAGTTCAATTCAATTTGATGGCTGCTGAGCATGGACAGCCTTTTTCAAATCATCCCATAGATTTTCGATGATATTCAAGTCAGGGGACTGTGACGGCCATTCCAGAACATTGTACTTTGTGAACTTGAACCCGGACACACACAGACGGACATCATTGGATCCACCACACACTGTTTATTTACAACTAATATTTACAGGAATTACGTGCACTCACAACCCCAGTGCCTCCAGCACCGATCCCCCAAAGTCCAGGCCTCACAGTTCCACTGCCTTCCTGGCCGCCTCCCGTCCTCTCTCTCTCAGCTCCGTCCTCTTCCACCCGACTTCCGCCACTCACTGGAAGGAGGCGGACGCTTAAATAAGGACCCGGATGGGCTCCAGCTGCTTCCCGGCACTCCCCTTTGGACACACCCCTGTGTGGTGGAAGTGCCAGCTGCGCACCCGGAAGCCGTCCGGGTGTCCCTTGTCTTCTTCCCCCAGCACTTCCTGGTGTGGCGGAAGTGCTGGGCTCCAGGGTTCTTCAGGCACCTGGGCGCCGCCTGGCGGTGGCCACGGGCCCCTACAGGGTTGGGCTTCCAAGCCCTTTACCCGAGGCCCCCCACATAACCAAGGTGGACGCCCCCTCGTGTTCTTGAGGAGGCACAAGCCCTCCTCTGGTCCTCCTGGGCATCCCGGCCGGGCTCCAGCCCCGGCCGAGGACCACAACTTCTCCCTCTGCATGAATGCCTTTGTAGATTTCCAACTGTGTTTTGGGTCATTGTCTTGTTGGAATATCCAACCCCTGCGTAACTTCAACTTTGTGACTGATGCTTGAACATTATCCTGAAGAATTTGTTGATATTGGGTTGAATTCATCCGACCCTCGACTTTATCAAGGACCCCAGTCCCTGAACTAGCCACACAGCCCCACAGCATGATGGAACCTCCACCAAATGTGACAGGAGGTAGCAGGTGTTTTTCTTGGAATGCGGTGTTCTTCTTCCGCCATGCAAAGCGCTTTTTGTTCTGACCAGATAACTCCATTTTTGTCTCATCAGTCCAAAGCACTTTGTTCCAAAATGAATCTGGCTTGTCTGAATGAGCATTGGCATACAACAAGCGACTCTGTTTGTGGTGTGAGTGCAGAAAGGGCTTCTTTCTCATCACCCTGCCATACAGATGTTCTTTGTACAAATTGCTCTGAATTGTAGAACGATGTACAGATACACCATCTGCAGCAAGATGTTCTTGCAGGTCTTTGGAGGTGATCTGTGGGTTGTCTGTAACCATTCTCACAATCCTGCACATGTGCCGCTCCTGTATTTCTCTTGGCCTGCCAGACCTGCTGGGTTTAACAGCAACTGTGCCTGTGGCCTTCCATTTCCTGATTCCATTCCTTACAGTTGAAACTGACAGTTTAAACCTCTGAGGTAGCTTTTTTTAGCCTTCCCCTAAACCATAAGACTGAACAATCTTTGTTTTCAGATCTTTTGAGAGTTGCTTTGAGGATCCCATGGTGTCTGTCACTCTTCAGAGGAGAGTCAAAGGGAAGGAAGCACAACTTGCGATTGACCACCTTAAATACCTTTTACCACTCATGATTGGACACTCCTGTCTATGAAGTTCAAGGCTTAACGAGCTCATCCAACCAAGTAATCAGCATTGAGCAGTGACAGGCATTCAAATCAGCAAAATGACAAGGGGACACACATTTGTGCACAGCCAGTTTTTCACATTTGATTTCATTTCATACAACTAAATACTGCTTCACTAAAAATCTTTGTTTGGACCCCAGTACTCTGATGTTCCTAGGAACCACTGTTATCTTTACTGTTGAAAGGAGAGCTAATTGTTATGCAGGCTGAGAGGGGTTCCCAAACTTTTTCATATGACTGTAAATTGGATCTTAGACAGGGCTATTTGTAAGGCCCCTCTTTGTTACACAAGAGTACCTTTTGGGTTATGTTGGGCACCAACCTTTCAAAAATTCATGTCCCTTTATGCTTGATGGCATTATTGGAGAGGTCATATACCACACTTAGATGACAATGTTGTACAATGTTGAAGCGCCTACTCTTCATGACAAATGTCTTCACATGGTCTTCTCGGTTCCATTTTGAATGAGGAGAAGTGTGTCTTTGCAATGCCAGAGATAGAGTTTTTGGATTTTGTGTGTCAGCTGCTGGCATGTCTCCGCTCCAATCAAACGTTGATGCAATCCATGTTATTCCAGAGCCTCCATCTGCAGCTGAGGTGGCTTCCTTTGCTGGGCATGGCCGGCTAATATTTTACGTTTTTACCCCTGTGTTCTGTTAATACTGCACCACTCTGCCAGCTCCTGCGAAATAATGAGCCGTGGGTGTCTCCTGCCTGTACCAAGACTGTTCACCCCCTAATATCACAGCTTACCTTCCCTCCAATTCTAGCCCATGTTGACATCTCCAGCCTCACGTTTGTCATCTCTGATGCATCTGCTACAGCAGTGGGGGGCTGTGCTGTCACAAAGACAGGATCAAGTGGAGAAGCCCATAGCTTTTGTTTCTTGAGCCCTCACTGAAACTGAACAGAAATTTTTGGTAGGCAAACGTGAGGGCACTAGCATGTGTCTGGGCATGTGAGAGATGGCACCTTTACCTGTATGGTCGACACTTCACAATAACACCGGGCCATCAGGCTTTCTCTACCCTGCTGTCGGCATCTGGCACTGGACACTGCCCACTGAGGTTACACCATTGGTCTTCACCAGTACCACTTTACTCTGCAGTTCACTTAGGGGTGTGAACATGTTATTGCAGACCTTCTGTCTCGCTCAGTTCCAGCTTCAGCCCAGTCTCCTCACTCTGACCAAATAGAACATGATGTCCAGATGTTGCACATGTCCCTTCAAACCACCATGTCTCTCCAGGAACTCAACTATGCCACTTCATCAGGAATGGTTGGCCTCACACTGTACCCAAAGAGTTTTGCTAGAGTGAAAGAACAACTCTCCTATTGGAATGGTTCTTGTGTGGTACGAGGGTTTTTTACTGTAGTGCCAAATGCTTTTTGTGCACATTTCTTGTCAATGGCACATGAGGGCCACTTGGGTATAGTGAAACTAAAACAGAGATGTCATGACTTGGTGTAGTGGCCTGACATAGACAGTGACATTGAGACTCTGGTGAAAGATTGTGTGGCCTGTCTGGTAAGTGGCAAGATGGGTCACCAGGCTCCTCCTCCATTGCAGTCGATTGCCTGGCCCACCCAACCCTGGGAACATATATACTCAGCAAAAAAAGAAACGTCCCTTTTTCAGGACTGTGTATTTCAGCAATAATGTTTTAAAAATCCAAATAACTTTACAGATCTTCATTGTAAATTGTTTAAACAATGTTTTCCATGCATGTTCAATTAACCATAATCAATTAATTAACATGCACCTGTGGAATGGTCGTTAAGACCTTAACAGCTTACAGAAAGTAGGCATTTAAGGTCACAGTTCTAAAAACGCAGGACACTAAAGAGACTTGTCTACCGACTGTGAAAAACACCCAAAGAAAGATGCCCAGGGTCCCTGCTCATCTGCGTGAACGTGCATTAGGCATGCTGCAGGGAGGCATGAGGACTGCTGATGTGGCTAGGGCAATAAATTGCCATGTCCGCACTGTGAGACGCCTAAGACAGCGCTACAGGGAGACAGGAAGGACAGCTGATCATCCTCGCAGTGGAAGACCACGTGTAACAACACCTGCACAGGATCGGTACATCCGAATATCACACCTGCGTGACAGGTACAGGATGGCCACAACAACTGCCCGAGTCACACCAGGAACACACAATCCCTCCATCAGTGCTCAGACTGTCCGCAATAGGCTGAGAGAGGCTGGACTGAGGGCTTGCAGGCCTGTTGTAAGGCAGGTCCTTACCAGACATCACCTGCAACAACGCCGCCTATTGGCACAAACCCACCTTCGCTGGACCAGACAGGAGCGGCAAAAAGTGCTCTTCACTGATGAGTCACGGTTTTGTCTCACCAGGGGTGATGGACGGATTCGTGTTTATCGTCGAAGGAATTGAGCACGTCTGGGACCTGTTGGATTGCAGGGTGAGGGCTAGGGCCATTCCCCCCAGAAATGTCCAGGAACTTGTAGGTGCCTTGGTGGAAGAGTGGGGTAACATCTCACAGCAAGAACTGACAAATCTGGTCGAGTCCATGAGGAGGAGATGCACTGCAGTACTTCAAGCAGCTGGTGGCCACACCAGATACTGACTGGTACTTTTGATTTTGAGCCTCCCTTCATTCAGGGACACATTGTGAAACATTTTTAGTTTATGTCTTATGGTGTTGACTCTTTTAGTGTTCATACAAATATTTACACATTAAGTCTACTGAAAGTAAAAACAGTTGAAAGTCAGAGGACGTTTCTTTTTTTGCTGAGTATACATCTGGACATCTCTGGACAAATTCAGAGTGTCCCTCACCACCAATGGTATTCGGTTGTTGTGTGTGAATTATACTTAAATATACTTAAATATTACTTTAATATTATACTGTATTATATTATACACTCAAAATGTGCCAGAGGTTACTGCCACTGGCCCACTGGCACAGTAACATCTTGTGTCATCATTAACATTCTGCAATCACTCTTTTCTCATTGGGGGGTCCCTAAGACCACTGGTTCTCAACCTGTGGGGCGCAAAGATGTGAAAAAAAGAAAACAAGAATCAAAAATATGAAAAAAACATCTGTTGAAACCAAAACAAATTAACTTAGATTACATTCTGATACTAGAACAATAAATATAGAGTTAGATAAATGTCGCTAAAAGTTAAGTAGGTATAATAGAATATACATCTACATTTCATAAAAATGTTAGGGGGGGCGCGATTAAAACTGTTATGAAAACTCGGGTCACAAATACTTAAAGGTTGAGAAACGCTGTACTAGAAAAATAAATCTAGAGTTAGATAAATGTTGATAAAAGTTAAGTAGGTATAATAAAATATGCATCTATGATATATCATTAATTAAAAAAGAACAAATTGGTATTAGTGGGCTCCTTTCAAAAAAACCTTAGGGGGGCGCGATTAAAACTGTTATGAAAATTCAGGTCGCAAATACTTAAAGGTTGAGAAACGCTGCCTAAGACCATAACTACAGATAATGGGCCTCAGTTCACTGGTAACCAGTTCATCTCATTTCTGGTATTAAATGACATTCAGCACACTCATACTGCATATTACCATCCGCAGGTCAATGGAGGAGTAGAACATTTAGTTTTATTCATTTATATAGCACATTTAAAACAACTAGAAGTTGACCAAAGTACTTTACATAGAATAAAAGGCAACAGTAAGAAGTAAAAGTCAGACAAGGAATTATTAAAAAAAAAGAAAACATTATACTGTACATACATGAACACATACGTATATACCAACACACAAACATAAAGAGCTTATATAAAATTATGTAAAATAAAACACCTTTACTGACCTTTTAGGCACGGCCATCAGCAGTGTATCTGTCTGTGGAGAGAGTGTTGACCGTGTCAAGAGGTTTACTCAATTCGGCAGTGAGATTTGTGACTCTGGTGACTCTTCCTATAAAGTCAGTCGACAGATTGAGCGGGCATGGGGGGGTCATGAGGTCGCTGGAAAGGAGTGCGTGGCGCTCCCGATACCTATGCAAAAGGACGAAGGTCCGAGTCTTTAGAGTCCTGGTGCTTCCTGTTTGCGTGACCTAAGACAAAGACTGGACTCCTTCGGTACTGTGTCTCTTTGTAGAATCCTTGGTTTGACTTTGTGTCGAGTGAGCGGGTTGCTCATGGGGTCCTGAATGAGGCACAATACCTGCATTGTGAGGGAGCGTCAGTTATGGTACTATGGCCATGTGGTGCGATTCCCTGAGGGTGATCCGGCTCACAGGGTTCTCATTGTTGGGGACCAGAGTGGCTGGACTAGACCAAGGTGACGGCTGTGGCAGATAGAAGGTCATTTCCATAGACCACGTGTGTGCATTGTGGGTCGCCAACCAGGATCCTGAGCTGTTTCATCGTCTGGTGGGTGCAGCAACGTGCTGTACTAGTGCACACTCCCTAACCTGACCTGATCTGAACACAGTATCTTCCTCTTCTTCTCCTTTCGGCAGCTCCCGTTAGCGGTTGCCACAGCGGATCATCTTCTTCCATATCGTCATGTCTTTTGCATCTTGCTCTGTTACACCCATCACCTGCATGTCCTCTCTCACCACATCCATAAACATTCTCTTAGGCCTTCCTCTTCTCCTCTTCCTGGCAGCTCTATACTTAACATACTTCTTCCAATATACTCAGCATGTCTCCTCTGCACATGTCCAAACCAATGCAATCTCGCCTCTCTGACTTTGTCTCCCAACAGTCCAAATTGAGCTGATCCTCTAATGTCCTCATGTCTAATCCTGTCCACCCTCGTCACACCCAATGTAAATCTGAACATCTTTAACTCTGCCACCTCCAGCTCTATCTCCTGTGCCACCGTCTCCAGCCCATATGACATAGCTGGTCTCACTACCGTTATGTAGACCTTCCCTTTCACTTTTGCTGATATCCATCTGTCACAAATCACTCCTGACACTCTTCTCCACCCATTCCACCCTGCCTGCACTCTCTTTTTTACCTCTCTTCCACAATCCCCATTACTTTGTACTGTTGATCCCAAGTATTTAAACTCATCCTCCTTCGCCAACTCTACTCCCTGCATCCTCACCATTCCACTGACCTCCCTCTCATTCACATACATGTATTCTGTCTTGTTCCTACTGACCTTCATTCCTCTTCTCTCCAGAGAAGATCTCCACCTCTCCAGGGTCTCCTCAACCTGCTCCCTACTCTCACTACAGATCACAATGTCATCAGTAAACATCACAGTCCACGAGGACTCCTGTCTAATCTCGTCTGTCAACCTGTCCATCACCATTGCCAATAAGAAAGGGCTCAGAGGCAATCCCTGATGTAATCCCACCTCCATGTTGAATGCATTCGTCACTCCTACCGCAGACCTCACCACTGTCACACTTCCCTCGTACATATCCTGTACAACTCTTACATACTTCTCTGCCACTCCCGACTTCCTCATACAATACCACAGCTCCTCTCAGTCACCCTGTCATATGCTTTCTTCAGGTCCACAAAGACGCAATGCAAAACCTAATAAAACAGAACGTAACCCCCATCCGAGATGGTCCTTTATTTAAATATTTTTCCATCACCTTCATGTGCCAGGACATAAGTGAAAAGAAACTCTGCTGCATTACTAACTGAGGACATGTTCTACGTACTTCCAAGTCCGCCATTCTAACTTTTCACTTGCTTTTGTTGAATTTGAGATTTACATGATGAAGAAAAGAGAAATAAAAGACAAAGTAAGAATTAGAATCAGACAACACTAATTAACATAGAATAAGAGTAAGGTCCGATGGGCAGGGAGGACAGAAAAAACAAACAAAAAAAAAAAACTCCAGACGGCTGGAGAAAAAAAAATAAAATCTGCAGGGGTTCTGAGGCCACGAGACCTCCTGACCAGCGCCCTCTAGGCATTCTACCTAACATCAATGATCAGTCCTCTTTGTATTTAGGGTTCTCATGGAAGGACTTGATGATGATGGTCATGTAGACTTCTGGCTTTCAATCCATCAATGTAGGGACATCACGGTGCTTTGATCAGGTGGTGGTGGTGCAGGTCACCACCACAGAAAACTGGGAAAAGAAACAGAAGAGAGAGTAGGGGTTAGTACAGATTTGAGAGCCACCATAAATAGGTATGATAATAAATTGAATATACAGAGTATCAGGATTAAATTAAAGTGAAGTTATGAGAAGGCCATGTTAAAGGAATGTGTTTTTAGCAGTTTTTTAAAGTGCTCCACCATATCAGCCTGGCGAATTCCTATTGGCAGGCTATTCCAGATTTGAGGTGCATAACAGCAGAAGACCGCCAGCCTCACCACTTCTTTTAAGTTTAGCTCCTGGAATTCTAAGCAGACACTCATTTGAGGATCTAAGGTTTACGATTTGGAATATAAGATGTCAGACATTCCGAAATATAAGATGGAGCAGTTTATTGAAGGCTTTGTAAACCATAAGCAGTCTCAGATGCTGATTAAATTCCAAAAGGCAGTTCAAGGAAGTGACAGAGTCCTATTAGTAAGTTTATAGTCTGTAGTTTGGACCTCTTATCACCCAGTTTAATTTGCCCTTTGGTTGGCATAAAGCATAAAATAGGTTTTGCATTTGGCATTTGTGACACAACATCTGCTGTGTGCATTTGGGTGGTGCTCTTGTTTGTTGCTCACTTTAGATCTAAAGGGTCCATGCAAGCACAACTCTTCTTGGGTGAAACTAGACTCAGATTTTTGACCACTCAGTTAGGTCAGTTTGGCTAGCAGTGACTTCCATTTTTTACATTTGGTGTATTTATTTCATAACTCAGTCTCAAAGAGCAGCTGATGTTCTTCATGTCAAGTAAGGTTGGCAGTATGTGCTGATACAATGAGTTGCTGCACCCGCCACATAACCAACCACCCAGACTGAGACCCGAGTGCAGAAGTCGTTACTTTCTTTGTAAAAGATTTTTACGATGTCAATGTCTTTCTTTACTCTAAACAATGTCTTTACCAGCTTTTGCTTATTGCTGGTGTATCCTGACGCTTGATCTCAAATTCAATTGTGAATTTTTGTTCTTTGAGGTCACATGTCAGCGATGTCATGCCCCATGGTGCCACCCTGTGACCTGAGTATGTAAGAGGCTTGTGGCTAAAACATTCCAAACTTCCTATGCTTCTTGATTGAATCTTATATCAAGTATCTTGTGCTGTGTGCTCGGTACAATGAAATTTTTACTTGCACATCTCCTCAGGA
This sequence comes from Polypterus bichir lapradei, assembly GCA_026402145.1. Classification (NCBI taxonomy): domain Eukaryota; kingdom Metazoa; phylum Chordata; class Cladistia; order Polypteriformes; family Polypteridae; genus Polypterus; species Polypterus bichir. The sequence continues at coordinate 5,174,165 of JANRMT010062802.1, read as the reverse complement.
CTGCTGACAATATAAAAAAAATGTCATCAAACGCCTCACAGAAGAAAAGTATGCATGATATGCAACATATACAGTGTCTTTGGAAAGTTTTCAGACCCATTCACTTTTTACACATTTTGTAATACAATGATCCCTCCTCGATTGCGGGGGTTGCGTTCCAGAACCCCCCGCGAAAGGTGAAAATCCGCGAAGTAAAAACCATATGTTTGTATGGTTATTTTTATATATTTTAAGCCCTTATAAACTCTCCCACACTCTTATAAACATTTCCTGCACAGTTATACAGCATAAACCCTTTGTATTCTCTTAGATATTAGGTACGATTCGTTGAAATTATGTATGTAAACACACTGTTTATATACAGTAAAACCAAAATATTATTTTAAAGATATCGAGCGTCTCCGATATCACATATGTTACAGCCATTACGATAGACAGATCGTTTTGGAGCCATAATGAAGGGCTTGACTATGCACAAAGATAAACACAAAAGAGCACAAAAGTGAACTCTTTACACAGTGAAACACGTTGATGCTAAATGAGCGAGACAAGACTTCCTGGTTAACGCAGTGAAATCGTCACTGAGCCAATCAGCACACAGGAACTTAGCTGCGTGCTGTGATTGGGTAGCTTCTCAGCCATCCGCCAATAGCGTCCCTTGTATGAAATCAACTGGGTAAACTAACTGAGGAAGCATGTACCATAAATAAAAAGACCCATTGTCCACAGAAACCCGTGAAGCAGCGAAAAATCTGCGTTATATATTTAGATATGCTTACATATAAAATCCACGACAGAGTGAAGCTGCGAAAGTCGAAGCGTGATATAGCGATGGATTACTGTAATGCAGTCTTGTGCTAAAATTACTTAAATTCATATTTCTCGCACATCAAGAAACACTCAATACCCCAGTCCCCGTTTTTGGGGACAGTTCCCTTTTTCAGACAACTGTCCCCACTCAGAAACATGTCCCCGTTTTGTCCCCGGTTTAAGATTTCGTCCCCGGTTTCAGCTGGTTCACTTTTTTGAATGTATCTCATCACCATGATAATTTGAACTTGGCGCGCGTGCGCGGTGTTTTGAGGGAGGTTATACTTTACCGCATCCTGCAACTTTGGCGAGAAATCACGTGATAAGCTTTCGCTTTGTATTCTGTGGTGTTTAAAGACTGTAGTCTAGCCCCAAATGTCCCCGGAATTGGCTCAAAAAATTCTGGTCACCTTATTTTAGGAATGTTTGCAAATTTATTACAAACAAAAAACTGAAGGACATGAAAACCAACTGGAATGAAAAGTAAGTTTATTAACCAGTGGAACAACCAGGGGATGCTGCTGAGCCCCAAACCTCAGACACCGTAATATGCAACACGTTTCTAGGATAAAATAAATTATATTTATTTACCCAAAGCACCCTTATAGTAACCACTTGCGCAAAGATCAAAAAAGAATCCACCATCCAAAGCAAATTCTTCCTCCTTCCGTCCTCCAAGAGTGTTGCCCACTGCCTCCCGACTCTGACTCTTAACAATTGAGGCAGCAGGATCCTTATCAAGCAGGACCTGGGAATGCTTCCAGTGGCACAACATGACTTCTTGGAAGCACTTCCTGGTCATATGGAAAGCAGGGAGGTCCTCTCTCGACAGCACCCTCTATTGGCACCCAGGAACCCCAAAAGGGTTGGACTTCCAGACTCCAACAAGAGGACCACTGGCACCTGCCATCTGAGGAACAGAACTGCTCACAGCTTCTGGCTTCAGCTTGTCCAACAATTATATTATTCCAGCACTGCATGAAGTTGTTTCCTCGCCCAGCCAGCCAGCTCATCTGATTTTTCCATCCTAGCTTATCCCATCTGGGTAAGAACTTATCCTCTATCCCAGCTGGGATGGCCATCCACCCTCTTTGGCACTTACACCAATTAACGTGTTTTTAAAATAGTGATTGCAATCGGAAACATTTTAGTTTTGATTTGCTCCCGGTTTCAATTACACTCAGCAAATCATTCATTTCGTTTTTGATGATTGTTACATTTTCATGTAACATTTCTAATGATGGACTTTGATTTTGATTTCATTTTAGGTTTTTGACTCCTTAGAGCAGCGGCTCTCAACCTTTCTAGTGCTGCGACCCTTTAATACAATTTCCCATGCTATGGCGACCCCAACCGTAAAGTTATTTTCGTTGCTACTTCATAACTGTAATTTTGCTACTGTTATGAATCGTAATGTAAATATCTGATATGCAGGATGTATTTTCATTGTTACAAATTGAACATAATTAAAGCGTAGTGATTAATAACAAAAACAATATGTAATTATATATTGTGAAATATTTATTTCTAATTGTAAGAGCCAATCTTAGAAAGTTGAACTTTTGAGTTAAACTCATATTAATGTTTGCTTAATTTGAATAGAACATAAATTTCTTTCATAGTCATAACTTATGGTATAGTCTTTTCCCCCTATAAGTTAGCAAGAGATAGAACCTTCTTACTGTAACTGAGAAACAGTGTGATAATAAGCTCAGTTGTGGTAAGAACAAGTGCCAGTAAAGAGGGACTTGAAAGACCCATTTTCTACTTAGAAATGGGATAAGCATACAGTTTTCTGACCGTTTTGAGATGGTTCAGAAATGTTAAATAAATAGTAACGATTTGAGATGTAACAAGATTAAGCTTAGAATTGAACTTTTCTGAACATTATTTTTTCCTTTTTTACTATTTTAACTTTCTTTTTTTTGTGTGAACTGTTTTACTTTGAAACTTAACTAAGCTTTTAAAAACAAAGATATTTTGTCTGTGGAACCATTTCTGCGCGTCAGGCTTTTGTTGAATCCCATTTTTTGAGTTGAAGCTGCTGAACTTTGGTAATTTTTGGAAAACACAACTGCACTAATTACAAATAAATGAAATTTTGTCTTTATAACTTACGTTTATTTGTTTTTCTTCATTGTATATTGAACTGTATTCGGCAAATTTGGCTCCGATCATAACTTGAACAATGTCTTTGGCCCCTGGCAACAGTAAATCTTCAGCAATGGTGTGAGGTTTCATAGCTCTGGCGATTCTGAGAGCCACCCAATATGAAGCTTCAACGGCTTCTACGTTTTGTTGGTGGTACTTGCCGCCAGTGTCAAGTCTAGCTTTCTTGAGTCCATCAGCTTTGCTTCTAAAATACTGGGTATCCTTGCTGGCAAAGCTCGGATGCGTTTTATCAAAATGACATTTCAGTTTGTTCAGCTTCATAGATTCGGCTGATAAAACTTCATTACAAATAACGCATTGCGGTTTCTCAATTCCTGCTGTAACTATTGAAGTAAAACCATATTGTAAAGAATCGTAACTATATTTTCTTTTCTTAACATTGTTCTCTACATGATCCATTGTCATGGGTTGGTTCGCTAATGAAAATATTATATAACAATAGCTGCAATAACACGGACTATAAAACTTTTGTTTATGCTTTACTAATTAGAAGCGGATGTGATTTCAATTATGTCACGAAGTGCGTAAATCCCCGCAACATAACATCACGCCGTTCGATGTACAGTAATATAAACTGTTAAAAATAATAAAGTTACAACAATTAAAACATTTGAAATTATTCTGATTCAATTGTCTGCAACATTTATCCTTGAATGACAATTATAGTAAAAAACTAGTAACTACCAATGGAAAGAATTTGTACAATAACAAGTTTTACACATTAGAATAGACAAAACCCATATTTCCAATGGTCTTAGGCGACCCCTGGCAAATCGTCATTCGACCCCGGATGGGGTCGTGACCCACAGGTTGAGAACCGCTGCCTTAGAGGCCTGACTTTCTGATGTTGATTACGCTTGATTTCCGACTTACGTTTCATGTTCCGATCTGCCATTATTCTGCTTTCTCTTGGATGAAGAGTTTTCTTTACATTTACTGGACAAACTCCTGATAAGTGGAGGCTCCGGCCTTTTGAAACTGAACATCATGGATGATTAGATGTCCTTCAGTTCTTTTATTTAACAACTGTTTTTTTCTCTTTGTCTTACAGGTTCGTGTCTATGTTCGCTACACATTTCCAGAAGACGTTCTGCATTTTCCTCCTCACTATTCTTATCTTCATTATTTTTGATTGTTATCATCTGCGAAACAGACCGTCTTATTCTGATTTAGTGCTGGTTTATAATACTCTGTCCATTAAAGTGACAATCTCGCCTATTGATGACACCAAGCATCTTCAGGTGTCTGCCTACTTAGATGAAAGGAAAGGAAAGGGAACCGTTTGGATCATCACCATGTTTTACAGGAAAGCGCCACATGACCTTCAGTGCATCTTTTACTGTGACAATGGCTTCATCTTCACCAGCCAGGCTCTGGTGGAGCAGCACAATGACAACTTTGGCTTTCCGTACGTAACTGCAGATGTTTTTGCAAAATGTCTCTTGGATGTTACGCCACACACATTCATCCTCAAACACGGGATTTCCTGCTTAAAAACATGACGATGATGCCCATTCAAAACCTGCAGCAGCGTAACGACGGCTTTGAGCGAGACTTGACCGTCTGCATCTCCAATCTCTTTGGGGACTACAACAATGTCTTGCAGTTCATCCAGACCATGGAGGTGTACAAGATACTGGGGATCAGGAGAGTAGTGATCTACAACACAAGCTGCAGCCACATGCTGGAGAAGGTCCTGCAGTACTATGTAAATGAGGGCACGTTGGAGGTGATCCCTTGGCCGATCTCTCACTTCCTCAATCCTTCACGTGGCTGGAGGTTTGAAGAGCACGGTGGAGACATTCACTACTTCGGCCAGCTCACGACTCACAATGACTGTATTTATCGCAACATGTACAAGTCCAGGTTCCTGCTTCTTAATGACATTGATGAGATCATTGCACCTTACCAGCACACAAATCTGAACCTGATGATGGATGAGTTGGAGAAGGAACAGCCTGACACAGGCATATTCCTAGTAGAGAACCACATCTATCCATTTAATGTTTTTGACGATAGTTGAAGGTTCAATCTATCACTGTGGAGGCAAGTACCAGGAATAAATATCATGGAACACATCCATAGGGAGCCAGACCGCAAACACATTGTGAATCCCACCAAGATCATAATTAACCCCCGTAAAGTGGAGCAGACGTCGGTGCACTCCGTTCTGAAGAGCTTTGGAAATGAATACAGGGTGCCTTTTGATGTCTGCAGGATCATACACGTGCGGGTGCCTTTACAGGGACATCTGTCCAAAGAGGAGCTGATTGTGGACACCAAACTGTGGGAATATCATAAGGAGTTGGTACCAAGGGTCAGTAAAGTCATTCGAGAAAGTGGCATTTTGAACTAAGTGTAAGAGCCATTTGCTATTTATTTAACTTTATATAAATGTTTGCCTAAATATTAGTGCAGAGTCTATGGGAGGTTCCTACAATTTGAATTGAATTGGTTAATTCTATTTTCTAGTCTTTCTGACTATACATTATACTCGGTTACAACAATAACGACAACATTTATTTCTATCGCACATTTTCATCCTGTGAGGGGCGGCCGAGTCCCATGCCCGGCCGGGAAGCCCCTTCAACACTGGATCCAGGGGAACAGCCATGGGATGCACTCTACGTCCCCCGGAACACTTAGTGGCAGCCCTCCTGGGTTAAATCGGGGCCACAGGTGTGGGACTTCAGGACTCAGACCTTTTGGGCTCTATGGCCACCACCCGGAGAAGCTGCATGGCTTAACGAGCCTCTGTGGGCTGGAATGCAGCCACACCCAGAAGTGCAGCCTAATTAGGCCAATTACCACTTGGAGCACTTCAGGGAGGGCTTTAAAAAGAGCCTGCAGCCAATACTCGGGAGCCAGAATCGGGAGGAAGAGGACGAGGTTGCCTGGGAGGAGTGGTAGTGCCGCCAGAGGATTGTGTTGTGTGGACTGTGTATTGCCTGTGGGGTTCACGGGGAAGACGTGCCCCACAGGTGAAGAAAAATAAAAGAGTCTTTGTGCTTTTACACGTGCCTCTCGGTCAGTCTGTGCCGGGTCGGGCGCAAACAATGTAGCTCAAAGTGCTTTACATGATGAAGAAAGAGAAAAAAGACAAAATAAATAAGAATTAAAATAAGGGAACACTAATTAACATAGTAAAAAAATAAGGTCCGATGGCCAGGGAGGACAGAAAAAACAAAAAAAAAATCTCCAGACGACTCAAAATTTAAGAATTGTCAATGGAGGACGCCATTATGGCTTTATGAGCTCACTTTGCTCCATGGAGAAATGTTGTTGCTGAGCAGCATGCGTTTAGAAGAAGTGCTAAGGCTGCTAATAAAACTATTTCACAGTATGTTGCCACACCATGAAACTTAACAGTTAAATGTGAGTTTGACACTAAATTGGATGAAATGCTACAAGATCAGTTGGTGGAACATGTGGCTAGTCATCGCATATGTGACCGACTACTTTTACAAGTCTGCTTGACTTTGGATATCGTTATTAAGATTGCTACGCAAATTGAAGCTGCTAGTGAGCAGGGTCAAGTGGACAGGTAGTGGGGCTGATTGGAGAGGAGGTCGGAAATGTCAGTGGCAGAGAGTGGAGAGAATTTGAAGAGACTGCTGGGTGAGGCTTGGAAGGAGCCATAATGAGTGGCATCGAGGATGAGAACTGACTGCTAGTATAGCCACTTTATCCTGAAAAAGGAGGCAAAGTTCATCATGATCTCAGTGTAGAGCTAAATCACTTTCTTCAAGCAGGGATTTTTGAAAGTGTTGTTGTCTCTCTCTGGGTCTTGCCCATTGCGGTGGTCCAAAAGTGGACCGGTGGTATCTGTATGTGCATTGATTAAGCCAGAGCCTAATAAATCATTCATTACAGACAGGTTTCCTCTTCTTCATATTGATGAAATGCTATCATTGGTGAGAGGGCCAGCAATGGTCTCTGCTATTGATTTAAAAAGTGCATATTTTCAGCTTTTCCTTCATGAAGATAGCTGTGATCTGACTGCCTTTATTACTCACAAAGAGTTGCTCAGGTTCTGCCAGGTCCCATTCGGGTTAGCATCCACTCCATCTGCTTTTCAAAAGATGCTAGATACAATCTTTCAGGGGTTGCCAGATATTACTAAATAGATGATATCATTTTGTGGGGAAGAACACAAATTGACCATGATTGGACACTTCAAGCAGTTCTTAACAACAACAACAGCAACAACATTTATTTCTAGAGCACTTTTTCATAAAAAACAATGTAGCTCAAAATGCTTTACATAATGAAGAAAGAGAAAAAAGACAAAATAAATAATTAAAATAAGAGAATACTAATTAACATAGAATAAAAGTAAGGTCCGATGGTCAGGGAGGACAGAAAAAACAAAAACAAAAAAAAAAAAACTCCAGACGGCTGGAGAAAAAAATAAAATCTGCAGGGGTCCCAAGGCCACGAGACCACCCAGCCCCCTCTAGGCATTCTACCTCACATAAATGACCTCAATCAGTCCTCATTGTATTCAAGGTTCTCATTGAAGAACTTGGTGATGATCATGTAATGTGGACTTCATGTCATGTGGGGTCATGTGGACTTCTGGCCTTCAATCCATCAATGTTGGGACATTACGGTGCTTTGATCTAGTGGTGGTGGCGCAGGTCGCCACCACAAAAAAAACGGAAAAAGAACAGAAGAGAGAGTAGGGGTGTAATAAGAATATAAGTTTAATGTCACTGTGCTCTGTACAATTATTTTATAAATCCACTCACATGTGTAGGCCAGGCCAAAGTTAGTACACAGGGGCTCTCAGCATTTAGAACTGCTAGGCAAGCATTTGAAGAGAGAAGGGGACAACTACGAAAATGGTACTATTTCTGTATGTTAGAGATGAAATTGAATTATCTCCTTTCCTTGTTTGGAACCTGAGTAAGGGCCTACACATGGAGAAACCAGTATAAAAGACTTGGACAGCAGCCAAATACCTCGAAGCCGACGGACGAATGGGTGATATCGTCATCCATCCTGAAAACCCTTCCAGCGCAACAACGAAAAAATGGCAGACTGTATAGATCAAGATCCCACCTTGATAAAGTCTTGTCATGGCTTCCCGTCTGTAATGCCACATAAATCGTCATTAAAGAAAGCTGTTATTTTCTCTTATGTGATTTCTTACCACCATATCATTATGGGAGGGATATCGCCTTTTAATATTAATTCTATATAGTGTTTGGTTACTTAAAACGCTGCAATTACAAAAGAACTTATTCCAACTAGGGAGCTATCGCCCCCTACAGGAACAAAATGGTGTCACGAACAGGATCGTGGCTAAATTAATATCCGTATCATATTTATAATGTATCATATATATAAAATATCCTTCCATCCAGCTGAATCCAAACACAGGGTCACGGGGGTCTGCTGGAGCCAATCCCAGCTAGGCACAAGGCAGGAACCAATCCTGGGCAGGGTGCCAACCCACCGCAGGACACACACAAACACATCCACTAGGGCCAGTTTAGAATCGCCAATCCACCTAACCTGCATGTCTTTAGACTGTGGGAGGAAACCAGAGCGCCCAGAGGAAAGCCACGCAGACACGGGAGAACATGCAAACTCCACGGGGGGAAGACCCGGAAAGCGAACCCAGGTCTTTTAACTGCGAGGCAGCAGCGCCACCGTGCAGCCCATATATAAAATATGCTTCTGATAATGACGACATGGAAGGTCTCGGTCAGATACTGAGTGTATCGGGATGGTTGCGTGCAGTGTCATGTACTCCTGTGACCGAGTTATACTGCCTTTAATGCCTCACCCTAACTGGAATGGGGATATTAATTAATCCCGAAACAGTACAGAAGGCTATCTTGAAAATATGGGATACAGTGCATAGGCAAAAATAAACAGATAAAATAAAAACAGATAGCTGCTGGTAAATGCAGCTTCTGCTAATTACATTATGCAGATTGGACTTAAAAGTCCAAAGCATGATTACAAAATGTGGGAATAAAAGACGAAACTAAACCAGACACGATAAATTGTAAAACAACAGTTTTAAACTGATAGACACGAGACTGCTTGTCCAGAATAAAGTAAAACGGCATCCGAGTGGACAATAGAGATTAATCAGATGGCGTACAAATGTCAAAAACCTGCCTGAAAAGTAAATGCCATGTTGTGGAACACTGTTATTAAATAAGTTACATCGTTTAGCCATTAGAAATAATATTTTGTAAAAGCTGTGAAGAACTGTGTGTTATTAAAAGTTGATACATGCAGGCATGCATTTGCCTTGTCTGACGAGTCACCCGTCCAGCAGGTTTGGTAGTCAGTCAATTAAAGATAAACAGTGTCAATGCCAAAAAAATCCATAAAGTCTTGATCGCGCTCAATAAAATAATTGTAGAAATCTTTAATGGCATAATAGCAGCCCGATGTAATCCAAAATACACGATTCATCCGCCTGTTTAAAAAAGAAGTTTATGACCTATGCAGCTGTTCCTATCAAGCTGCCTAAAAATGTAAAAAGTTTAAAGGTTAAAGGTTTTGGCCTCATACACTAATAAAGTGTCATGACGTGTGGTAAAAAAAATGCTGCTATTGCTTAAATTACAAACCTACGTTATAGGTTAGTACAGGGGTGGGCAAACTCAGTCCTGGAGGGCCGCAGTGGCCGCAGGTTTTTGTTCCAACCCAGTTGCTTAATTTAGAAAATAATCCTTGCCAATAATTTAATTTCATGACTTGTTAATGTTTAAATTTGCCATGTCATTCTCATATCCTAGAATTTTTTTTCCTTTCTAAGGATATTGTACAAATTATTTGAAGTCTAAAATTGAAGAGTAATTCTCAGCCATTTACTTTTTTCTCTTCACTTTCCTTCTAAGTATTTAATTAAACCAAAGAGTGCACATTAAAGACACACGGGTGTAAATGGAAACAAGTTAAATGGAGAAATGCTAGTTTCTTTTGTCACTTGCATCTTATTGCTAATAAGGAGCAATTAAAAACCAAGAATACAGCTGTTTAAGACTAAAATAGGCAATAAGGGTTCAAAATCATAATGAGCGAGACAACTAAAATGGAGAAGTGTTACTTGAGCAATAAGTGCTTCTGATTAAGTAACTGGGTTGGAACAAAAACCTACAGCCACTGCGGACCTCCAGGAATGACTTTGCCCACCCCTGGGTTAGTATTAAAGATAAAATTGTATAATGTGTACTCAAATAGCACTAAAATGTAAAAGAGCTCTAAATTAAATTGGATAAAGAATAAATACATTTGGTTTTAACTTTGCAATGAGAAGCATGCCTCTGTTACCTTCCTGCAAGTAATGGCCATACATTTAAGAAGGTATTAATTGGATACGTGTGGATTTAAAAATGAGAGTTTCTCACATGACAAAGAAATACAAGGGATCCTTGGGTTACGACACAGTTCCGTTCCTACAACAGTGATGTAACCCGAATTTTGGTGTAAGTCGAAACACACTCTAGCCTAAGTAACTTACCTATCTTAACACATTTGCAAAATCATAAATCTAGAACATAAAAACACAAAATCTAAGCCTGAGAAAAAAGAAAAGGACATAAATATACTGTACTGTACACTGTACTGTAGTAACAGAAAAAATGAGTGAAAAAAATCCTTACCTTTAATCCTTCTCATGTCTCAATTTTTTTTTTAAGTTTTTATGGGAGTGAGCGTTGTAAACTCGAAACGTTGTATGTCGAGACGTTGTAACCCGAGGACCCCCTGTATAATTATCGATATGTATAATTAGGTTAAAGTAAATAAAATGTCTCCACCTATGTTGGAAGCTTATCACAAACGTGCAAAACATTTTTCCTTTCAAACCCTGATCAAGTTTAAAGGAAAAATTCTCTTTTTAGAATAATATAAAATGAAAAGGGAGACAAGTTCTTGCAAAAAGCAGAATGCACCTGATGTGTGTGAATGGAGGTTGTGTATTTTAGGAACTATGAAGGTAAAGAGTATGGTGGCACACTGGTTGGCACACTTGCCCGGCGGTTGGAAATAAAGGATTAAGCATGTATGTTTTCCTTGTTTAGTCAGGATATTCTTTGTGACCACGTAGATTTTCTGGGAATGCTTTCTTGTTGTGGAATACGAGTTTACAGATGGAGTTTACAGTAGAGCTCTGCTAAAAACTCATTATATTAACATGGCTTTCTCAGAGCTTCATTTTAATTTAACCCTGATATTCTGTATATGCACTGAATTATCATTTTTATCATGGCTCCGAAATCTGTTCTAACCCCTATTTTTTCTGCTGTTCTTTTCCTGGTTTTCTGTGCCACCACATACTGATCAAAGCACCGGGCAGTCCCTACATTGATGGATTGAAGGCCAGAGGTCCACATGACCGTCATTGTCTAATTCTTGCATGTGGAGCCTGAAAACCATGAGAACTGATTGAGATCATTGATGTTAGGTAGAATGGGGGCTGGGTGGTCTTGTGTCCTGGACCCCCTGCAGATTTTGTTTTATTTTTCTCCAGCTGTCTGGAGTTTTTGTTTTGTTTTGCATGGCTGCACTCAGGTCCTAATCTGGATCCTGAGTTGGTTTGTGGTGGGTGCGTCAATGCACTGTATCAGTGCGTGCTCCTAACCTCTCTCACTCTCCTGGTCATCGGACCTTACTTTTATTCTATGTTAATTAATATTGCGTAATTTTTTTTTAATGTTATTTGTATGAAAATGTGAAATAGAAATAAATGTTGTTGACCAAGTATTGTGGTAGACAGTAGGACTTTAGGGACCTTCAAAACTTGACTTGAGGTTATTTTAGAAGAATTACCTGGGCTGAATGAGCTGTTCTTCTATAGATTGTCCTGTGTGATGAAATAAGATCACAAATGATCATAAAGATTTGGGTATTTGCCCCTTATATTGCTAAACGGTGATTGTTCGTCAAAATCAGTTCAAAAAAGATCAAAACATTCGACAGTATGAGTACAGTATGGCTTGGATTTTATACAGTAGACAAAATGGCCACCGGAGGTGATGTGGCAAGAAGTGACATCATCATCGTGTGACCAGAAGTTACGTCATTCTGGCTGGACGGAAGTGACATCACTTTTGAGGGACCGGAAGTGATGACATTTTAGCTGGACAGAAGTTACGTCACCATGGAGGGACCAGAAGTGATGTCATTTGGGAGTGACGGAAGTGACGTCATCATGGGGGGACCGGAAGTGGAATTTATTGTAGAGTTGTTTTCCAGGTAAGGGTCTGTTGATGATGTTATTGGATTATTTATCTTCTTTGGTTCTACAAGATTAGAGAGAGGGACATTATTACCACAATACAACCCCCCCCATCCGATGATAATTCACTCACCTCTGGGCTTGTTGACTGTCTCTTAAGCGCACGTGTGTGATACCTGATATGTATGAGGCTGATTAGTTTAGTCCATGTATGGTTATTTCAGGGCAGCAACGAGGCAGCGTTCAAGGTGCGCTCACATATGCACATCTACAAGATGATTTTGATTTATAAAGGGTAAATTGCGCAGGTTTCTGACATGTGCTATCCCTTCATGTTATTTCTTTGAGATGAATGCTATGTTACCCTAAAATTATTCTTCCACAATTGTCCTCTGATGTGTGTGTCAGTTGAATTGAAACCAGGTGGCTATAGTTGTAAACCAGACCTCCATCAAAAACTATAGAATCTCCATCCATCCATTATCCAACCCGCTATATCCTAACTACAGGGTCACGGGGGTCTGCTGGACCCAATCCCAGCCAACACAGGGCCCAAGGCAGGAAACAAACCCCGGGTAGGGCGCCAGCCCACCGCAAGGCACACACACACACACCAGGGACAATTTAGGATCACCAATGCACCTAACCTGCATGTCTTTTCACTGTGGGAGGAAACCCATGCAGACACAGGGAGAACATGCAAACTCCACGCAGGGAGGACCTGGGAAGCAAACCCAGGTCTCCTAACTGCGAGGCAGCAGCGCTACCCACTGCACCACCGTGCCACCCAACTATAGAGTCTTCTTATTGTAACTCAAAAATAAGGTGCCCGAGTGGAAGTGTACTTCCTATTGGATGTTTAAAATATGACTTCACTGTTTTCTTCCTCTTTCTCACTTAACGTCTCTTCTTCTTCTTCTTCTTCTTCTTCTTCTTCTTCTTCTCACTGGATATTCCCCAAGTCCACCTTGTTGCACCTGTTTGTGTCTGCTGTAAGAGATGTCTTGAATCTCCCACATAGGTAACTCACTGTTTTTCCTCTGCATTCTCTTGTCACTTGTCCTATTTCTCCACAGTTTTTACATTGTGTCCTGTTGGCACTCAGTCATAATATCCCCTTCTTGTTCACACTGCCCACACATTTCAGGCTGACCACTATAAAACAGTATTCCTCTCCTATAGTGCCAGAGCGATGCCACCCAAAAGATCCATCGACAGGAAGGTTCCAGAAAGACGTTTTATTTATTTAGGTCCATAACAGGCTCTGCCCAGTGAATACTGTAACCATACAGATATATGAAATACCAGCGTCTTGTGGTTTCAAAAGCACTCCTGCTGCATATACGTAACGCAGACTAAGTCCAGTTTTTCTTAATCTGTTAGTATCCTGCTTGGTAGCCCACCACATATTGAAGATTGCAGTTTGTTTTTCATCATTTTACGAAGTTCATCAAAGCGCAAAGAACCCCTCCTGGATTTAAAAGACACTTTGTCAAGCAGTGGTGCTACGAGGAACCACACATCTCAGTAAAGAACCATCAAGTACCATTAAAGAACCACAATTTTTAAGAGTCAGTCAGTCAGTCATTTTCCAACCCGCTATATCCTAACACTGGGTCACGGGGGTCTGCTGGAGCCAATCCCAGCCAGCACACGGTGCAAGGCAGGAACAAATCCCAGGCAGGGTGCCAGCCCACCGCAGGGCACACACATGAGGGGCAATTTAGGACCGCCAATGTACCTCCTGCATGTCTTTGGACTCTGGGAGGAAACCCACGCAGACACAGGGAGAACATGCAAACTCCACGCAGTGTGAACCCCGGTCTCCTTACTGCAAAGCAGCAGCGCTTCCACTGCGCCACTCTGCCGCCCAATTTTAAGAGTGTAAAATACAATTTGAAATGTACAAATAAAGTACTCTTTTCCCCCGATTAGCACCCAAAAACTTCACAAACTTATCTAAAACACAATTCACACAGTCGATGAGCCAATTTATAATCCATTCATGTTCACGTTGCCAAAAAGTTAGGTGGTGCTTTTGTCTTAACACCTTTAGCAAAATACACTTCTGTGTGAGATGAAGAAAAAAGAGCACATTTTTTATTGATGAGTCCTAAGCTGGGCATCCCTCTGGTAATATTTATACTCCTCTGTGTATTTAACAAATCCTTCTCTTTTCACAATTTTGAGTTGGGCTTAAGGCTGATTGATTCCTTTATCGTATGTTGGCAGCAAGTAGGTGCCACAAAATCACTTCTTTATCCTGTAATTCCCATGAGACAACAGAGATGAGAGCTTGAAAATGTCTGAATAACAAGAGCCAACTTTAAATTAAATAATTAAGCAGATATTGTATGTGTCACTACAGACTGATGACATGCAAGACAAAAGAATAATTCCATTGTTTGCTGTGTTCGTGACAAGAAACCTGAACTCAATCTGGTTTTTCCAGTCTGCACAGTCCTTATTCCAGAAAACAAGTTTGTTTCTACATTTTTTTGTGTGTGTATATATTTTTATATGACACACATGGTGCAGAGCAGCATGTTACTGTAGTGAACAGCACTGGATGTTAGTGGATTCAGTGGTCCGGGTTCACGTTCCACACCTAGGTCCAAATTTATCAGGCATCTCCTGAAATTCCTATTAGTTACACTAAAAGACAGACTAGAACATTAGAACATTCTGTACGAGAACAAGCCATTGAGCCCAACAAAGCTCAACAAAGTCAGTCCTGTCCACTTAACTCTTCTAAAATAACAACAAATCTAGTTTAAAAAGTCCTTAAAGTCTACCACACTACTTTGTCACTTATTCCATGTGTCTGTGCTTCTCTGTGTAATCAAACACTTCCTCATGTTTGTGAAGAATTTCCCTTAACAACTTCCCAAATCTGTCCCCATGTTCCTCAACAAACTCATTCTAAAGTCTGTTCTTCTCATAGTGTTGTTTAAACTGCGTTAGTGCTTTCAAGCTTGTTTAATGACACTGCCCCATGCATAACATTTTAAATACCAAATACTATTTTATTCCTTATTAGGGAGAGGAATGAAGGTCAGTAGGGCCACCAAGACAGAATACATGTGTGTGAATGAGAGGCAGGTCAGTGGAATGGTGAGGATGTAAGGAGTAGAGTTGGCGAAAGGTGTTGAGTTTAAATATTTGGGATCAACAGTACAGAGTAATGGGGAAGAGAAGTGAACAAGAGAGTGCAGGCAGGGTGGAATGAGTGGAGAAGAGTGATTTGTGACAGACGAGTATCAGCAAGAGTGAAAGGGAAGGTCTACAGGACGGTAGTGAGACCAGCTATGTTATATGGGCAGGAGACGGTGGCACAGGAGACAGAGCTGGAGGGGGCAGAGTTAAATGTGTGAAGATTTGCATTGGGTGTGACGAGGATGGACAGGACTAGAAATAAGGACATTAGAGGGTCAGCTCAGGTTGGATGTTTTGGAGACAAAGTCAGAGAGGCGAGATTGCGCTGGTTTGGACATGTGCAGAGGAGAGATGCTGAGTATAATGAGAGAAGGGTACTAAGGATAAAACTGCCAGGCAAGAGGAAAAGAGGAAGGCCTAAGAGGAGGTTTACGGATGTGGTGAGAGAGGACATGCAGGTGATGGGTGTGACAGAACAAAATGACGAGGACAGGAAGAGATGGAAGAAGATGATCCACTATGGCAACCCCTAATGGGAGCAGCCAAAAGAAGAAGAAGAAGAAGAAGAAGAAGAAGAAGATCCTTTACAGTACCTTAATGTTCATTGCAGTTTGTTTTTTACATTATTATGATACAGTATTTAGTTCACTCAAGTTCTTAGTCATTATTTGCATTTATTATAGTAGTTTTAAATTAATATTAATCTTTTTTTCCCTCTGTTTTGTTAAAGGTAACCACACACATATTCACACATATACAGTATATAATTTATATAAGCATCACTTTCTAACCCTGGCATAAACAACCTGTACTCTACTGTACTGTCCATGATTTACTTTGAACTGATGGCAAATACAATAAGGAAAGATAAAGGAATAGAAAGTTCTGGAAATGCACTCTTAACAATAAAGGTGCCAGAGCGGTTCTTCAGAGTGATGCTATAGGAGATGATATGAGTGGCATGGATTTGTATTTTAATAAATAATTATTTGGACAACTCCTCTTTCTAACTATTCTTACCGGCCAAACTGTGGTGATTGCACTTGCTATACAGTTAACTTCATTTAAAGAATCAGAGTGGTCAACAAGTTAAGTCGAATTGCTCAACACCTCCGTAGTACGGGAGAGATGGGATACCATTAGAGCAGGGAGTCCCAAACCCGGTCCTGGGGACGCCCTGTGGCTGTGGGTTTTTGTTCCAACCAACTTCTGTTTTTAATTGGACTCCTGGGCTAATTAAGTGAATTGTTATTTCCCAGATTCTGTGCTTTGGGAACAATATAGTAATTAGAAAACTAAGTTTGCTTAAAAACAAATGGGTCTTGTACAAAAGGTGGACGCCTAATCTTAAAATTGTCCTTCCTGTTGTTTGTCTTAGACTGGACTGCCTCTACTACAAACCCTGAACTTAAGGTTCGTGGGGGTAAGGCCAGGTATACCAGGGTCCCTAATCTTAAAATTTAGATGAGTTGCCTAATCTTGTAATTAATTAATTTAATTTAATCTTAATTAATTTAATACTGTAATGAATGAATTAATTAATTCCAGTAAGATGAATTTAGCTTTAGAAATGGCTGAAGGTTAGCCCATTGAATTTAGATTGGATTAGATAAACTATTAATTCCAAAGAGAGATTTAGAAGTATATGATTGCAGAAACATAATTAAAAGAGGCACTCACAGGAGAAATAAAACAATCAATCAATCAATGAATAAATAAATAACTATTGTGTAGAAATAGCTAAATGAATACAAGCTAATTTCAAGAATAAGCATATTAACATGAAACACAAAGACAGAAGAAGGTTTGTGGTTCCACCCTGTATATTGTTATGAACTGTGCTTCTCTGCCGAGTAGTCTCAAAAGACTGTGGAGAAGGCAAGTGGCTGGCTTTATAGGCAGTGGGTAGGAAGAGGAGGGTCCAATGGGGAGCAGGCGGAAGTGAGGTCAGTAGGAGGGCGTGGTCTGGAGACAGAAGTGGATCCTGGTTGGGGTTCTGGCGTTCTTTCTTTCTGGTGATCGGCAGACGTTAGTGCACTCCGTCAACCCCTGACCCGGTGTTTTACCTTTAGTGAAGCCAACTGACTGCCTCTCGTGTGCGTGTGTGTGAGACAGCATTTAGTTTGGGACTTCGGAAAGATTTCAATTTTTTTTTCCAAAATCCCAATCAGAAAGCTCCCAATTTTTTTCTAAGCTTTATGAAAAGCAGTAACTTTGACTCCTCGAACCTCGTTAGATGGTGATTGATGTGGACTGCACACCATTTTCAAGTCTTTCTCATCGTTTTTTTTTTTTTTTTTTTTACTAAAGACACCGATTGGTTTCATTTCCTGCCTTAACTATGGTCCAAATTGGTTTACAATTAAGGGGTTTTTTTGGAATCAAGAGGTCCATAAGTAGACATCAGCACAAGTTGAGCGGTACATCATCTGTGGGGTTTTCTCATAATGTTGGGTCAGGAGGTGCTGGATAAGAAAAGCTGAAGTGATTTCGGAAAAAGGAATCTTTATGAACACAAACTCTTAAGCCAGCTCAGATAAATGTCACTAGTTGCATGTCGTCTCTAGTTTGTACCTGAAGCTGATGTAGGCTTCAATGGCTCAGGGGAATCTTCTTCCTCGTCTTTCAACTCTAAATCACTGTCAAAGACTCTGTTATGATAATCTGCTGTGTCAGATCTGTCTATAAAATATCTGTTCCTGCGGGTAGATGCTGACTCAGTTACTTTGTTCACTTTGCAAAATTCTACCAATATTCAGTTTGTCTAAAGTACAGTCCAGAGTTTTAGTTCCTCTTTCTCTTGCTTGTCTTTTCCAGTACATTAACTTAAGTTATGCAACACACCCACTGATGTGCTTATCCTTTTAGTAGACTTACACTTAGAGTTTCGATACCAGCATCATAAGCCTGCTCTGTTCCACCAGATTCACCTGCACTGATCAAGATATCCTCTTTGATAGGCCTTCCTACATGTCTTTGCACAAATCACTTGTAAAACTTGAAGGAAGTCCCAGAGTTAACCTGCCTTTATAGGCCCATCTGTGTGATTTACTACCAAATATTTCCTTCCGGTTCCTTCGTAGCTGCAATTTCTGTTCATGCAACCCACCCTCCTTCTCTTCCTATTGCCTCAAAGTACCCTTAGACTGAGGACTCCTTCCGCGTCTACAGACTCTTCCTCATCTTGACTTATTGTTTCAGTAGTAGCTGCTCTGTGTCTCATACAGCACCCAGACACTTTTTTCCTTGACTTCCTCCTTTGCTCCACATTTTAAAATTGCAAATCAAACACTTTGCACGGGTTTAAAGTGTACAACGCAGACTTTCTATTAAAGGGATTTGCACTTGTTTCGATTATAAAACACTTTTTCTACACGGTCCCCCCATTTCAGGGTACCGAACTGTTTGGCACAATTGGTTCACAGGTGTTTTTGATTCCTCAGGTGGGTTTCATGGCTTCATAAGACACCTGAGCTTGCTTTTACCCTTTACCATAGTTGCCATTGTTCAACATTGAGGACAAGAGCTGTGTCAATGAATGTCAAAGAAGCCATCATGAGGCTGAAAAACAAGAATCAAACAAACCATTGGAGACATCAGTAACACCTTAGGATGGCCAAAATCAACTGTCTGGAAAATCATGAAGAGGAAAGAACACACTGGTGGGCTCAGTAATCGCAAAGGAACTGCTAGGCTAAAGAAGACCACCACTGCCAATGACAGAAGAATCCTCATTATGGTCAAGAAAAAGCCAAAAACACCTGTGTGACAGATCAGAAACATACTTCAGGGGGCCAAAGTATGTGTGTGTCAGAGATCAGGGCCGGATTAAGGTGGGTGCTATTGATGCTGCAGCATGAGGCCCATTCCTAAAATAGGCCCAGATGAAAACAGACGAGAATTTTCCGGAAGCTGAACAGTTTTCCTTTGCTATATTAACCTCAAAATAATTCTTAGAATGAAATTTGCAGTCTGACTTTCGGACGCCTAGGCACAGCGTTACTTATTATACAGTTACTATTGTTCTTTGCACCATGACATAACTATAACGTTGTTGTGTTTATTGTTAACCGAAGATTTCAAGTTAATGCTATCAATTTTACATTAAACAGTTTACTTAGTAACTTAGCTGCATTTTTTGCAATATCTTGGGATTCTTGCCACTTCATTATTGTTCGGTAAGTGCCACGTAGTAAATTTTTCACCTTGAAACTTAGTTGTACACTAAAAATCAATGGCTATTTAAATGGTTATCTGTAAAGGTAAAACTAAAAGACGGCATGGATGTTTAGAATTTTTTAAATCCTCGTCAGGATTCTGGTCTATTATGAAATTTAAATCGTGGACAAATTTTTACCCTCAAGAGCCTGAACTGAGTCACTTTGACCCAAAGTCTCTGCAAATTCATTTTTTCTTACTCTGTTTCATAAGAGAATTGCGAAATTTTGTGTATTTCATTGTTAGATTTTCTGCATTAAGTGCACTTTTCAGACAATTGCTATTGAATGTTGATGTTACATAGTCTGATGTTAATCTCGAGTTGTTACGATACTACGTTGTTATTATAATTCATGTTCAATAAAGACTGGCTGGTTGCGTCGCAAGCAATTAAGGCTCGTTGGTCGGTCTGAGTGCGCATGTACGGTGAGTGTCGAATGCACGTGCGCCAATGGCGAGAAAAATAGGTCGTTTTTGTGCTGCAGCATCAGGCCCAATTTCGTCTTAATCCGGCCCTGTCTGCTGGAGACTTCGTGAACAGAGACACAGAGGACACACTGCAAATTGCTCCAAAGTTTTCCGTCTGACAACGCGGCCGGCACAGTCCGTACTTCCTTAGGCAACGAAGGAAGGGAGACAAGGGGAACATACAGCAGTTCCAACAAAGGCAGGGCAACACTATCCAAGGAATGGGGCACTTTCATGACACCCTGCCAGCAACCTCACCCTGAAGCGCGGCCTAATGGTACAAGGAGGGAAAAGTTTTGGAAGATGGTGAAGGAATACATAGCAGACCGTGTCAGCGTCTTAAATGATCCCTCAGTGCTGTACATTACTGAGTGTCCAAGCTGGACACGTGGCACGAACTTGCGCTCTACGCCTTGGAGGTGCTGGCCTGCCCTGCCGCCAGCGTTTTATCTGACTGTGTATTTAGTGCTGCTGGTGGCATTATAACAGATAAGCGTATCCGCTTGTCCACTGGCAATGCTGACAGGTTGACTCAGATAAAAATGAACAAGGCCTGGATTGCTCCTGATTTCTCAACTCCACCACAGGAGAACTGAGCTGATAAAGGCAATTTCAAAATATCTTTTTAATGGAGTTTAAAATGCACCACACAAGGTATGTGGTTGACTCTTGTTTTCTCCTCCTCCTCCTCCTCATCCAGAGTGTATATATTCACTGCACTCTAATTTTTTTAATAGGGTCAGCTCAAGTGCAGGCCCTCAACTCAAATTTTTTTATAGGGTGCACTGAACAGCGTGCACTCGCATCTAATGTTTTAGAGCGTCAGCTCCCCTGCAGGCACT
>JANRMT010062802.1:5141042-5153281 GCA_026402145.1 Polypterus bichir lapradei | reverse complement strand
CTGCAGGCACTGGCATATAATGTTTTAGAGCGTCAGCTCACCTGCAGACACTGCCATATAATGTTTTAGAGCGTCAGCTCACCTGCAGGTACTGGCAAATAATGTTTTAGAGCGTCAGCTCACCTGCAGGCACTGGCATATAATGTTTTAGAGCATCAGCTCACCTGCAGGCACTGGCATATAATGTTTTAGAGCGTCAGCTCACCTGCAGGCACTGGCATATAATGTTTTAGAGCGGCAGCTGAACAGCATGCACTCGCATATAATGTTTTAGAGTGTCAGCTCACCTGCAGGCACTGCCATATAATGTTTTAGAGCATCAGCTCACCTGCAGGCACTGGCATATAATGTTTTAGAGCGTCAGCTCACCTGCAGGCACTGGCATATAATGTTTTAGAGCGTCATTTTTCCTGTAAAATTGATTTTTTTGGGGGGTTTTGGGCGTGTTTTTGTCAGTCTGTAAAAGTGGCGTACAACTCAGATAAACTGGTTCCCAGCAGCGACTTGGGAGTCCAAGATGCATCCAGACATCGTCCCCATGCTGTTCCCGGTCCATTGGGGTGGTGTTTCTGTCACTTTCTGACCTTTTCCAATGGACCAGGCACCCTCCCCTCTTCAGAGCAGGGGGTGCCTGGTTGTCTCCCATTGACTTCCATTATACTCGGGTGCTTGGTAGAGCACACGAACATCGCGATGTGTTCGGTCCGAACACCCGAACACTTTGGTGCTCGCTCACTAACAATAACATTTAAAGAAACATTACATAAGTCTCTGGGAGAGCGGATCAGCGAGCGGAAGCAGAGAGCAGCGGCGTCTCCCACAGGCACGTAGCCCTTCGCAAGCACCCGAGCAAGTTCATCTGAGGTAAAGCCGGCAGCTGACCAGTAGAAATAACCGGCAGTGAAAAATTAAAGTCGATCGCTCAGCGGGTGGTGGAAACTTAAAGCAACGGTGATTCAGCTGAACACGGAAAGTGCCGAAGCACCTATAATAACGGCAAAGATGACTTCGATACTCAATGTAAGTTCTATCTGCTCTCTGCCCGTCGAGGGCGCATTTATATGTTGTGTGTCCTGCAGTATGCACAGCTCAGGTTTTCTGGCCGACAGTAAAGATAGCTTCACCTGCCAAAAATGTTTAGTTAATTTAGAGTTGGTCGGGAAAATACGCGAATTGGAGGACCGCGTTAGGAATCTGATAGCGATTAGGCAAACCGAAAATTGGATCGACTCGGTTTGTTTAGACAATTCGGCTACTTCTGATTCGGCCTTAGTCTCTCCAGGTCCCACTGTAGTCAGTGCGCGGCCGAAAGCAGCAGCACCAATTCAGCCACAGGGCGAGTGGGTAACAGTAAGACGGGGGTCTAAGAATCCAAAATTTAGTCCCCCAGCACCCAGGTCACCAATTCGGACCCAGAACAGGTTCTCAGCTCTCCGCAGCGCGCCTGTGGAAACTGAAAATAATAAAGTGCTCATAATTGGCGATTCCATAGTGCGGAATGTTAGAATTCCAAACTATGTTAAACCAGCAGTTAATGTTAAGTGCCTCGCAGGGGTCAAGATTTCTGGCATAGAGGCCGCATTGGACCGTGTCGCCGACGATGAAGTATCTACCTTATTGCTGCATGTCGGCACTAATGATATTTATTTACAGCAATCTGAGGTATTAAAGCGGAACTTCATCTCTCTATGCACCAAAGCTAAAACAAAATGTCGGAATTTAATTGTATCTGGTCCCTTACCAAGATTATATAGAGGGGATGTGATTTATAGCAGATTGCATTCCTTTCACTGCTGGCTAGAAACCTGGTGTGCAAATAAAAGCATAGCATTTGTGAACAATTGGGATGATATTTGGGAAAGGCCTGGATTTTTCAGAAGAGATGGTCTTCATCCTAACTGGAGGGGATCTTATGTATTATCCCAAAATATGGCAGCAAAACTGCCTAGTTGACTGATTAGAGCACCATCCAGACCGCAGTCGTGTGATCTTAAATCACAGGCTGTTGTTTATCCCACCTGTTATTTTACTGAAGCTGTTATCCATAATCCCTGTTGTGGGGCATCCAGTAAATTTAGTCTTGATACAAACCTTAAATTAATTGATAACCAAAAAATAAGGTGTATAATTAGACCAAGGGATAAAACCAGACCCTCCACCAGGGGCATCTGTAATAGAAATTTACTTCAAATTAAAACAAAAAATATATCGCCAGTTCAGAAAAAACCATGCAGTTTTAAATGCTGTTTATTGAACATTCGCTCTCTTGGCACTAAAGCTGTTTTGGTAAATGATATTATATTAAGTACAAAATCTGATCTGTGTCTTCTTACTGAAACCTGGCTTAGTAAATGTGACACTGTTCCCTTAGCAGAGGCGTCACCAGATGGATACTCGTTCCTTCATAAGTCTAGAGATTCTGGTCGAGGAGGAGGCCTTGGAATAATTCATTGTAATAAAATGCAAATCACTTCCAAAAATTTAGGCAACTTTACATCCTTCGAGGTATTCGTTTTAAATATTAAAACAGATTCCAACTCAATTATAGTGCTAGTCTACAGACCACCAGGGCCATATTCATTGTTCATGACTGAATTTAGCAACCTTCTGTCTGATTTGGCTATAAATTATGATCACGTAGTTCTGATGGGGGATTTTAATGTACACATTGATGTGGAAACTGACACTTTTAGCAAATGTTTTACTTATTTGTTAAATTCAGTAGGATTTTGTCAGATTGTCAAAGGTCCAACTCATAATCATAACCACACATTAGATTTAATTATAACTTACAAAGTTGAAATACAAAATTTAAATATTACTCCATTAAATGTAGTTATTTCTGATCACTTCTTAATTACATTTGATTTAGTTCTGCCCATGCCAACGCACTCACAGATTAAAACAAAGACAGTGCGACATCTAGATTGTAATTCTGCTTCAAAATTTATAGACACCTTGAGTAAGTCGAGTGTAATTGTGGAAAACCAATTAGATCAGTTAACATCAAATGTAAACATGGAAAACAATTTAGATCAGCTAATATCACATTATAATGTGACCTTGAGAGATGCTCTGGACACAGAGGCTCCCCTTAAAACAAAAGTGATCAAAGCGCATAGAAACTCTCCCTGGTTTAATGAAAATACTCGAGCTCTTAAATTAGAGTGTCGAAAACTGGAGTGTAGATGGAGAACAACAAAGCTACATGTCTTTCAAATTGCATGGACAGAGAGTGTTAATAAATATAAAAAAGCCCTCTTTAAAGCTCGCTCAGAATACTATTCTACATTAATAGATAGCAATAATAAAAATCCTCAGGTACTGTTTAGAACAGTGGCTAAATTAACAAATGGCAATTCAGATCAACAGTGCAAAATACCAACAGATATTAGCAGTACAGACTTTATGAACTTCTTCAATGAGAAAATTAAAAATATAAGATCCCAGATCTCAGCATCACAGTACAAACCAAATACTAGCTTAGCAGACCCTGCTGCACATTGCATTCAGCACTTTAGTAATTTTAATCCTGTAACTGAGCAGGAAGTCTTAACTTTAATTACTAAAATGAAGCCCTCTACTTGTTCCCTAGATCCAGTGCCAACAAAACTAGTAAAAAGTGCAATGGATGTTCTTGCAGCACCTATTCTAACCGTTATCAATAGTTCATTACTGCATGGCACAGTACCTGATGCACTAAAAGTGTCAGTCATTAAACCTTTACTTAAAAAGTCAGACCTAGACCCACACATACTAAATAATTATAGGCCTATTTCAAATTTACCATTTCTCTCTAAAATACTAGAAAAAGTAGTCGCCAGTCAGCTTCAGTCGCACCTTATGCATTACAATTTATTTGAGAAATTCCAGTCTGGTTTTCGCACTGGTCATAGTACAGAAACTGCACTAACACGGGTTGTAAATGACATTCTGATATCCTCTGATGAAGGAAACTCCACTGTTATTATGTTATTAGACTTAAGTGCAGCATTTGACACCATTGACCATTCTATTTTACTGCACAGGCTAGAAAATGATGTTGGTCTTACAGGCCACGTGATCGCTTGGTTCAGTTCTTATTTATCAAATCGATTCCAATATGTACAGAAATGTGCTGACAGTACTCCATCATTATACACAGAAGTTCAATATGGTGTCCCACAGGGCTCAGTACTGGGACCTTTACTGTTTTCACTTTACATGCTTCCACTGGGATCTCTCATTAGGAAACATAATGTTAATTTTCACTCGTATGCAGATGACACCCAGTTATACCTTTCATTTAAATCAAATGAAGTTTCTCCGATGTTGTCTTTAATTAGTTGTGTTAGTGAATTAAAGGAATGAATGAATGAGAACTACTTGTCTTTAAATACAGATAAAACAGAGATGTTAATTGTTGGAGGGAATGACGCTGATCACAGCAATATTTTGTCGACATTTAACTCAGTTGGAATCCCAATTAATTTTACTGAATCAGCCCGCAATCTAGGAGTTATCTTTGATTCTAGCATGTCATTTAAAGCACATATTACAAAGTTGTCCAAAACATGTTTCTTCCATCTTAAAAATGTTAGGAAATTAAGGCGCTTTCTAAATAAACAGGATTGTGAGAAATTAATTCATGCATTTATCTCTAGTAGGATTGACTACTGTAATGCGGTGTTCACTGGATGTTCAAACTGTTCTTTATACAGCCTCCAGTTAATCCAAAATGCTGCTGCAAGAATTATTACAAGAACAAGAAAATATGAACACATAACTCCAGTTCTTAAATCCTTACACTGGCTCCCGGTTAAGTTTAGGGCAGATTTCAAAATCCTCCTTTTAACATATAAAGCATTAAATGGCCAAGGTCCGGCTTACTTGTCTGAACTTATCATGACTTACAAACCTGAGCGCACATTAAGATCTCAAGATGCCGGTCTGCTTATGATTCCAAGGATTAATAAAATAACAGTGGGAGGTTGAGCTTTTAGTTACAGGGCCCCTAAACTGTGGAATGGTCTTCCTGCTTCTATAAGAGATGCCCCTTCGGTCCCAGCCTTTAAATCCCGGCTGAAGACTTACTACTTCAGTTTAGCATATCCTGACTAGAGCTGCTGATTAACTGTACATACTGCATCTCTGTTGTTAGTCATTAGCACTAAAACATAAGTAACATGATAAGTATAATTGAATACTAACCCTCACCTATTCTGTTTCTGTTCTCGGTACTCAAATGTGGCAATTGGTGCCACGGCCCACCTGCCAAGTTGTTTGCCTGCCTATGGTAAAGTCATCCCTGGTGGAGGATCACAGGAATCATGGGAAAGAGGGGCCCTTTCATCGGATTGGCTGGCCGAGCAACGTTTCAGCCGTGGAATGGCCAAATGGGGAGGCAGCTTGACGGATGAGGTCTCCAGCACTCTAAAAATATCAAAATCTTATTATATGATATCATCTACTGTTAAATTCTGCTCTGTACTTCTAAAATTTTTATTATTATGCTTTATTAAGGATTTGTTCTGTTCTGTGTATTGTATTGTATTGAACCCCTTCTTTTGACACCCACTGCACGCCCAACCTACCTGGAAAGGGGTCTCTCTTTGAACTGCCTTTCCCGAGGTTTCTTCCATTTTTCCCTACAAGGTTTTTTTGGGAGTTTTTCCTTGTCTTCTTAGAGAGTCAAGGCTGGGGGTTTGTCAAGAGGCAGGGCCAGTTAAAGCCCTTTGTGGCACTTCCTGTGTGATTTTGGGCTATACAAAAATAAACTGTATTGTATTGTATTGTAACTGTAAACATAACAAAAAAAATCATTTAATAAATGAATAAATGTGTAAATAATAAATTAACAGAACAACATTGACATAAATATTCATGATAAATTATCAAAAATTGGACAATTGATGAAAAAGACAATAAAAAGTCAATTTATACATAAACCACTGAAGGAACTCTAAAGTGTTCTACGTTTGGGTAACCAGTTCAGAGGAGCAATGACAGCAGTTTTGCATGTTTATTATCTCAACTTTTCTGTACTTTTCTGACAGGGTGTCCAGTCCTGTTTTCCCTTCCTCTTTTGTTGTTTTTACAATACTAAAGAAAATAATATTCTTACAGTAATACAGCAGCCATGCCACAGGTTCAGACCTTCCTTCTCATCCTCAAGATGATCAATATTTATTTCAAATCTTATTGGATGTTCTCTTTTTAGAACATCTGATCAAAGGTTGTCTGGAGACTCTTGCTTTTTAAAGCCCTATTTGGATGGGAGGTCCGGTAAAGTCAGTGCCTGAAGTGGGCCGGTGTGCGTCCCGCTACTCTGTGCTGACATTTCCCCCTTCTTGCCTTGTGAGTATCAGTAGTGGATGTACAGTATGTGCTGTGCTGCTGTGTATTGTCAGTTTAGACCACATTAACAACTCTTATTTATAACACCTACATGCCCCGTCGCATTTCACTTACATTTACTTGCTAAGCAGGATACTTAATACAAAACGATTTACAAAAGAGGTGAACATAACTGGGGAAGCATTATTCTGGGAGGACTGTGTGACAGGACAAGGGGACAAAATTGATCATCACAAGTGAAGAGCTCAGAACAAAACAACGTGCATCTCGTGAGTTTCATTCAGCTTGACCCTCTGCTGTTTTTTTGACTTTCATTTGGATTTATTTTTATTTCGCTTTGGTTTCGTTTGCCAGTTAGCTTAGTAATCATTCACCAGTCAGTTTCTTGGCAGCACACCATGACTCTAACTAATCTCTCTATCTATATCACATAGGATTAAAGTATTATTTGCTTTGCATTAATAATATTTTCTCATTCCTTATTCTATTTTCCTTTCATTTGTCATAAGGTTCACAAATAATATTATTTAAACACATTATTATGATTAAATAGTCAGTTAATTATTTCAAACATTCAGTTTCCCAAGCAGCTCAAAGTAGAATACCTGAGTAATAAAAACTGTTAAAAAAAATAGTCTTAAATGTCCAACTTAAAAAATTTAAAACGTTTTCAAAGTTCAGTTTCCTGTGCAGCACTTTAATGAGGAATTGACTGTTTGTAGTTTTGGCTGATCCCCTTATCCTCGTGTTCATCCCATTGTTTATTTTTTAAAGATTTTTTTCCAGGCTAACCATCCTGTCCTTGATTTCCCAGTTTTTTTAATCGTTTGATGTCTGAATTTCTCCAGGCCGTTTCTGACCTGATCCGGTTCTTGGGCCGGACTTTCAGTGGTAGGCCACGGTGGTCTGTTTTATTGACTGTTGGCACTTGGAGCTGAATGGCTTTCACGTTAGTTAAATAAGACGAGAGCATCTTCTTCGCTGCACACACACTTCCCCATTTCCATGGAGGTCAATACAAGTTCTAATGAGTCCACTTGGCCATTTGTGCAGTCTGGAGGTTTGGCTTCCATGCGCCAGCTCCTCCTTTACTCGTGTACAGTGCATCTGGAAAGTATTCACAGCGCATCACTTTTTCCACATTTTGTTATGTTACAGCCTTATTCCAAAATGGATTAGATTCATTTTTTTTCCTCAGAATTCTACACACAACACCCCATAATGACAATGAGAAAAAAGTTTACTAGAGGTTTTTGCAAATTTATTACAAATAAAAAAATTGAGAAAGCACATGTACATAAGTATTCACAGCCTTTGCCATGAAGCTCCAAATTGAGCTCAGGTGCATCCTGTTTCCCCTGATCATCTTTGAGATGTTTAACTGGAGTCCACCTGTGGTAAATTCAGTTGATTGGACATGATTTGGAAAGGCACACACCTGTCTATAGAAGGTCCCACTGTTGACAGTTCATGTCAGAGCACAAACCAAGCATGAAGTCAAAGGAATTGTCTGTAGACCTCCGAGACAGGATTGTCTCGAGGCACAAATCTAGGGAAGGTTACAGAAAAATTTCTACTGCTTTGAAGGTCCCAATGAGCACAGTGGCCTCCATCATCCGTAAGTGGAAGAAGTTCAAACCACCAGGAGTCTTCCTAGAGCTGGCCGACCGTCTAAACTGAGCGATCGGGGGAGAAGGGCCTTAGTCAGGGAGGTGACCAAGAACCCGATGGTCACTCTGTCAGAGCTCCAGAGGTCCTCTGTGGAGAGAGGAGTACCTTCCAGAAGGACAACCATCTCTGCAGCAATCCACCAATCAGGCCTGTATGGTAGAGTCGCCAGACGGAAGCCACTCCTTAGTAAAAGGCACATGGCAGCCCGCCTGGAGTTTGCCAAATGGCACCTGAAGGACTCTCAGACCATGAGAAACAAAATTCTCTGGTCTGATGAGACAAAGATTGAACTCTTTGGTGTGAATGCCAGGTGTCACGTTTGGAGGAAACCTGGCACCGCTCATCACCAGGCCAATACCATCCCTACAGTGAAGCATGGTGGTGGCAGCATCATGCTGTGGGGATGTTTTTCAGCCTCAGGAACTGGGAGACTAGTCAGGATAAAGGGAAAGATGACTGCAGCAATGTACAGAGACATCCTGGATGAAAACCTGCTCCAGAGCGCTCTTGACCTCAGACTGGGGTGACGGTTCATCTTTCAGCAGGACAACGACCCTAAGCACACAGCCAAGATATCAAAGGAGTGGCTTCAGGACAACTCTGTGAATGTCCTTGAGTGGCCCAGCCAGAGCCCAGACTTGAATCCGATTGAACATCTCTGGAGAGATCTTAAAATGGCTGTGCACCGACGCTTCCCATCCAACCTGATGGAGCTTGAGAGGTCCTGCAAAGAGGAATGGGCGAAACTGGCCAAGGATAGGTGTGCCAAGATTGTGGCATCATATTCAAAAAGACTTGATGCCATAATTGCTGCCAAAGGTGCATTGACAAAGTATTGAGCAAAGGCTGTGAATACTTATGTAGGCCTACGTGTGATTTCTCAGTTTTTTTATTTTTAATAAACTTGCAAAAACCTCAAGTAAACTTTTTTCACGTTGTCATTATGGGGTGTTGTGTGTAGAATTCTGAGGAAAAAAATGAATTTAATACATTTTGGAATAAGGCTGTAACATAACAAAACGTGGAAGAAGTGATGCGCTGTGAATACTTTCCGGATGCACTGTATGATCTTTTCATGATCTTGTTTTGAATTTAAAGTGCCTGGTGATGGTTTCCTCAGTAAAGGTTGCAATACAAACATATGTCTGATGAAAGACTGAAGTTGGGCCTGTGTTTCTCATGTCCATCCATCTATCCATTATCCAACCCGCTATATCTTAACTACAAGGTCACGGGGGTCTGCTGGAGCCAATCCAAGCCAACACAGGGCGCAAGGCAGGAAACAAACCCTGGGCAGGGTGCCAGCCCACTGCAGGTCACACGCACCAAGCACACACTAGGGACAATTTAGAATCACCAATGCACCTAATTCATTGTCTTAAATGCATCATTACAAGCATTCATCCATTATCAAACCCGCTATATCCTAAGTACAGGGTCTGCTGGAGCCAATCCCAGCAAGGCAGGAAACAAATCCCGGGCTGGGTGCCAGCCCACCCCAGGGCACACACACACACACACTAGGGAGAATTTAGGATTGCCAATGCACCTAACCTGCATGTCTTTGGACTGTGGGAGGAAACTGGAGCACCCGGGGAGAATATGCAAACTCCACACCGGGAAGCAAACCCAGGTCACCTAACTGCGAGGCAGCAACACTACCAACTGCGCCACCATGCCGCCCATTCATTACAAGCAGCTCATCATAATGTTTCTCTCAGCACCACATTCACATTCTCTTCCAGTTTCGATTCAAATTTTAGTATTCTCGGTTCATATTTTCCTGTTGGACCGACTCTGTGATCCTCAAGGTGAAACAGCAGAGCATCATCTTTACTGACCTCCTTCACCTCCTCTGTCTGTCCCATTAATTCTGAAATAAGCACTTCTCGCACCAGGCGTGGGTCTAAAATGATCTTCTTCGACTCCGACCCTCCTACCACATTCGCTCCAGTGGTATTTTCCTGTTCCAATTCACCGGCGATCTTTGGATTAGTGATGGAGTGAAAGATGGAACTTGAGAACATAAAAATTCCAAGCCTGGGGTCCTCACTCCTGAGGGAGTTGAGCAGATCCCTCCAAGTGTCATGTCTATATGGAAGAATTATTTCCCCGATATCATTTATAACCAGGTACCTGCTGGTGTACATGTTTCTGTAGAGACAATCGTGGAGGGCCGTGTTCTGGCCATGATTAAATATTTCAGATGCTTTAATGTAGGAATCCACAGTCCAGTTGAAGACTACCAAGAACCCGTCAGCGGTGTAGTAATCCAGCACCTTCTGCACCTCAGCAGAGCAGTTAGTTTTGTATATGAAGACCTTCTCAGCCCCAAGTAGGCGGTACATCTCAATGGACCGGACGAGCTGCCGGACATTGTCATAATTTCCAGCCATTGTTGAAATACACACGGTGAAGTCCCTTTGGGGATCAGTAGGTTGAGTAGTTTTGGAATTATGAATATTCAGATAGACTTCAGACAAGATTCTTACATCATTGGTACTCACAGTCACTTGGGTCAAAGCAGCAGATCCACATGGGTTCTGGCAGAGGAGGTCTGCCGTACCATATGGAAAGCCATGGTGATCATCATGGAGGTGAACATGAACATAACGGTGATGAATAGCACTCTCACACTTGATGTGACAGTGAAGTGTCCTGTGCTGGTTTTCAAACAGCTCCCGTTTTACAATTCCAATAATACGGATCATGTCCGATGGCAACTCATTTAATGTCCTACCATCATAAAAGGCTGAAACAATGAAGACGTCGATGTCGTCTACAGGTGTGATCAAAAGAGGGTAAGATCTGTGCACAAAAGAGAAAAAGTTTAGTCAGGGGAGGAAAGAGCGAAAACTTGTGCAAGCACACGAATGCTGAACTATGGGATGAGCGCAACAAGGAGAAGAACTGAAATAAATGGTAATGCAGGACCATCAAAGAGCATCTGCTTTAACAATCAAATGAAATGCTCAGACCAAACTGGGTGAAAGAGAGTCCAGGCGACTGAATACTGATGCGAGAAAATTCATTTTTGTGTATGAGAGTGTGGTTCGCTGCTGTTGCAAGTATTGTTGTGGCGATGCCACATGTGTGACATTTTGGTTTTTTTTTTGTTGTCTCCGTGGCTGTAACACTGAGACAAATTCCCAGAAATTTGTGATGATTCAATCTCAAGTTCAAGAATTCTTTCTATTTGTAATCGTACAGGTTGGAAGAGTCGGCATCAAAATGAAAGTTTGGGCAGACGTGGTCACCACAGATAAAGCAACACAACCATCCAGCACAAACATCAGTAACCGCCATGACTCCTTGTCTTCTTTCAAAGGGCCTCATTTTAATTTTATGACTGAGAATTGCCGAGCAGCGAATAGATGTTAACTGGCTGTACTTCAAGAATGAATTAATCAATGAATATTGCTGGCTGGCGTTGATGTTAATCAGTTCTAAACTACATTGTTTTCCCATGTATTTAAGCAAATCTGTGTCTTCATGTGTGAAAATTCTTTGTTCAGTCATTTCTAAAATGTCAATTCTCATTATTTGCCGTGGCTACTTTTCTGAAAAACTCCAGGGATATGGAAACCAAACATACATTCGAACAATAGAGGCAGGCCATTCAGCCCAACAAAGCTCACCAGTCCTATCCACTTAATTCTTCTAAAAAAACATCAAGGTCCCTAAAGTCCTCCTGTCTACCACACTACTTGGTCGCATATTCCAAGTGTCTGTGGTTCTCTGTGTAAAGAAAAACATTCTAATGTTTGTGTGAAATTTACCCTTAACAAGTTTCCAACTGCATCCCCATGTTCTTGATAAACTCATTTTAAAGTCACCGTCTCGATCCACTGGACTAATTCCCTTCATAATTTTATACTGAAGAATTGAAAAACAAGGGTAGGTTAGGTGGGAGAACTGAACTAATTTGAACCAACGATCTGCACAGACTATTAGGTGGGGAGATGGGGGCACTTCACTAGTTAACATAGGGCTCTGATTCTGGTACCACAAGATTGAGAAATGGTTGAGGTCTTCAAAAAAACCTACACAAATAAAGGGCCAGAATCTCACCTGCTTGCCCCAATATAGATCTCAACCAAAGGGAAGCCTGACCGTAGGCAAGTGGGAGGCTTCGGCCTACTTCCTAATTCCCCTTGGGATTAATAAAGTATCTATCTATCTATCTATCTATCTATCTATCTATCTATCTATCTATCTATCTATCTATCTAT
>JANRMT010062802.1:5108196-5141032 GCA_026402145.1 Polypterus bichir lapradei | reverse complement strand
TATCTATCTATCTATCTATGTATTCAGGCCCAAATGAAGCTCACAAAAACAATCCAAAAGAAAAACACTAAATATTTCAAAAGAGGGAGAAAAACTAGAAAAACTCTGGCTCTAAAAATGGAGACGACTAGGAGATTAATGCAGTGGATTCAGAAAGTCTTCAGACCCCTTCACTTTCTGCATACCTTTTTGCGTTGATGATTTATATGGATAAATCTGCCATTTTTACCCGTCGGTCTCAACTTGATAATCCATAATGGCAAATGGAAAACATTTTTAGAAAGGTTTTCAAATGTATTAAACATCTAAAACTGAAATCTCTCCTTCCTAGAAGTGTTCAGAACTTTTGCTGTATCACTCCACATTGAGCTCAGGTCCATCTTGTTTGCTTTAATTCTCCTTGAGATGTTTCTAGAACTTGATTGGAGTCCATTTGTAGCCAATAGAATTGACTGGACATCATTTAGAAAGGCACACTTATATTGTACATGTGTATGGAAGGTCCCACAATTCATATTTCATGTATGTACAAAAACCAAGCCATAAAGTCCAAGGAACTCTCTGCAGACCTCCACAATCAAATTGTGATGAGGCATAGATTAGAGTGAGAGCATAAAACCATTTCTAAAGCTTTCAGTGTTCTCACAGTGCCCTCAATAACTGTGACATGGAAGAGGCTTGGAACCACCACTACTCTAGCAAAACTGAGTAACCAGGTAAGAAGGACCTTGTTCAGGAAGATGTCCAATAACCCAATGACTGCTCGAACAGAGCCTCAGAAGTTGTCTGATGTGATGGGAGTACCCATTGAAAGGATGATTATCTCAGCAGCACTCCATCAATCAGACGTTCATGGTGGATTGACAGGATGGAAGCCACTCTTGAGTAAAAGGCAGATGGCATTGTAAAGAATTCCGAGAACATGAGGAAGCAGAGTTTCTGATCTTATGAGACAAAAATTAAACAGTTTGGACAACCTCCAAGCACTATGTTTAGTGAAGACCAGGTACTGCTCATCACCTGCCTGGTGGTTGCAGCACCATGCTATGGGGGTGCTTGTCAGCAGCAGGGATGGGGGAGACTGGTCAGAAAAGGGGGGTAGGATGAATGTAGCCAGTCTCAGAAAGGTCCTTGAAGAAAACCTTCTGAGTGCATGTGACTTCAGACTGGGACAACAGTTTAAGGCCCTGAGGCATACAGCCAAGACCACACCACAGTGGCTTCCGGACAATTCTCTGACTTAAACCCTATGGAACATGTGTGGGGAAATCTGAAGATGCTTCCCATCCAAATCCAAGCATGCAAAAGACTAACCAAAAAGACTAACTAAGGACTAACCAAGAAGAAGAAGCTGGAACTGCTGCCAAAGGGACTTCTACAAAATTTTGAATGAGAGGCCTGAATACCCGATGAATAAGAAATTTCAGTTTTTCAATTTGTAATAAATTTGCAAACCTTTCTGATCACAAGTTTTAATTTTGGCATTACGGGTTATTCAGTTCAGATTGTGGCAAATTTATCCAATTAAAAATAAAATCTTCAACACACAAAAAATTGAGTAGAAAGTGAAGGGGTCTGAATACTTTCTGAATGCAATGTAAGGAAGGAAATTTATAAAGTAAAATGAATTCTATGAAAGAACAAAGAATAATCCCAAAACATGTTTACCACAAAGGCCTGGCAAGTTCATATTTATTTTTATAGCTGGTTGACCACTTTTCCCGTTCCATGGTGATTTTTCCTCTATTATTGTGATACCATGGATGAAGAATTGGCTGGCCAGGTGAGCCAGGAAAACAGGATCTGGAGATAATAGTGAAATCTGAAAAAAAATCAGAAACTTGGGAGTGATCTCCCCTAGACTTTCTGGTATACTCAGATATGGGGATGGATATTTCAGGCAATCATATTTTTATATTATGTACATTAAAGAACCATCAACAACAAATCAAATCAATTTAATAATATATTGAACAATTTTTATAAAAGTAAAGTTGAATAAATCGGACTCTGCAGCTGCATGAATAAAAAAGTATTACTTCCGGTTAGTGGAAGTAGCTCAAAAGTTGATAGAAATGTACATTTTGTACCTAATACTTGTATGCAGAATTTGTTGTCAAGTTATCGTGTTTACATACACACACACAGACATAATTCTAAAAATGGTATTTTCGGACTCAGGGAGGTCTAAAACGTAGAGATTTATCAAAATCTTGAAATCTAATTTTTGGATGATTACAATACTTTCCCTAAGAGAAAGTATATTGGACTCAGGGCGGTCTAAAACATTGAGATTCTTCAAAATCTCGAGGTTGAATTTTTGTACAATTACAATACTTTCCCTATACTTTATATATATGAGAAAGTAAAAAGCAAATGGTTGGGTGACTAAACCCAGTACAGTGGTACTTCAGTATACATGCTTAATCTATTCAGATCCTTTGACTTATACCAAACAGGACGTATAGCAAACAAATTTTTTCCATAAGAAATAAAGGAATAATGATTAATCTGTTCGCATGAAAAAAAAAATCCTGCTGTTACTGGCATATTATACATTGATGGGGTTATATAAAATAATTTAAACACTGATTTAGATGCAATAAATGAAAATGTAACCTCACTTTACTTTTTAATAACGTCTTTGTTTTTCACAATCGTAGATACCGTTGTTCTCGGCATTTGGTATGCAGCAGCCATGTTCCGGATACGCATGCCACCTTCATACTTTTCAACAATCAATTCAAATTCACGCGAAAAATCACAAAATCACGTGAAAATTCACACAGAGTTATAGCGCAGGTTGTTCACTGAATGCTAGCAACTGGTGTACTGACGCTCGTGGGCAGTCGTGGCTTTGTCTCAAGAGAGGTAAACAAGGGTAGCGCGCGGTGTTTTAGCATGCGAGTCATATTCCAAACAAAGGCCGCATGCCAAGCAAAATTTTTTGCGTCCAAACAGGATGTATACCAAGTTGGACTTATTCCAAAGTGGACGTATACTGAGGTACCACCTTATTATTCTCAGGTGGCTTCCATGTCTCTGGGTATCTCAAGTAATCTCATTCCTTTTGCTATGTCCTCACAGGTCTGAGCTAGGTTGGGTTTACAGTGGGGGCATAGTCAATAGGTGGAAGTTCATATT
Organism: Polypterus bichir lapradei; assembly: GCA_026402145.1. Lineage (NCBI taxonomy): Eukaryota > Metazoa > Chordata > Cladistia > Polypteriformes > Polypteridae > Polypterus > Polypterus bichir. The sequence goes on along the minus strand of JANRMT010062802.1, from coordinate 5,137,888 downwards.
TTTGTTCATTTTAATTCTACCATAAAATCATAAGCTTTCCTTGATCTAATGTTGTACTTGATACTTGAATGATAATTAGACTAACATGCATACAATCTACATTTCTAAAATCCATTGAGGTATTGTTCACTTTAGAGAGGTGCGTCATAAAGTAAAGCCTATCAGTTTGACCAACATCAGTTATGACATCCTATTTACCTTCTTACAGTTTTGCTCAGCACTTTGTTCACATTTACACTCAGTGGAGCTTCATAATGTGAAATCCTTGGGTCAAATGCTTGTTCTGTAATTTCTGCGTACTTTTTGCAGTGGAACAATAAGGCAACCTGTTCATTCACCTCGTGTCTTACTCCAAAATTCTCCAGTGGATAGTGTACGGATGTTTTGTAGGCAATTCTGGGATCTATAATCATCTTTTTTGCCTCTGTGTGCCTAACTTTCGTCTCTCTGCTTAGATGCTCTAAAATGTTTATTCCATTAATGTCATTCCATTGTAGGACTGAGGGATCCTTAGTATGAGAATCAGCTGGAAAGATAGTGTTGGTGAACCAGAAGATGTTGGCTCCAGTTGCCTTTGTTAGGTAGTCCATCAGGTCTCTCCAGTTCTTATGTTTATAGGGTAGAATGACCTCATCCTGGTCAATAAAAACCAAGTATCTGCTGGAGTACATGTTTCTGTACAGGCAGTCATTCAGTGTGGCGATCTGGCCATGATAGTGCAAATCTCCTAAGTGGCTGGGAAAGTGAAAGCCTGTGGACGGGTTAAGGTACAAATTTATCGTCCAATTAAACACTTGCACAAACTCTTCTTTGGTATAGTAGTCTAGCACCTCCTGCACCTGGTCAGAGCAGTTCGTTTTGTAGATGACCACCTTGTCGGCCCCCAGCAGTCGGTACATCTCTAGAGATTGAATGAGCTGCAGGACATTGCTGAAGTTGAACATTGTGGAAAGGCACACAGTGAAGTCCCGCTGCAGCATGGCAGGTCGAGATTCTTTAGTGTTCTGAATTTTCAAAGCGACTCCTGGTGGTCTGCTTTCCATGCTTGTACTCACAATCACACTGGACATTGCCTTTGACCCACATGGGTTTTTGCAGAGGAATGTTGTGGCTCCATATGGAAAATCAAAGTGCTCACTATGAATGTCCACCTCGACAGGCCCAACCTGAATGGTACTTTCACACTGGACGTGACAATACAAAGTTGTGCTCTTCTTTTCATACTGATCTCGCTTCACAATTCCTAGGATTCGAATGACATCCTGCTGCTGTCGGTCATCATAAAATGCAGAAATGACAAAAGCTTGGGTGCCATTCACAGGAGTAACCAATGAAGGGGCATTCTCTGAAATAAACAATAAAACCCACATTGTAATGTTAGTATATGAGTGCAGTTATATGTTTGACAGAAGAGCTGGAAATTATTGACAAAGTCATTTGTTAGGGGCCTGCTCTTCTCCAGTGTAAAACTGGAATTTGATGGGACCTATTGAAAAAAATAACTGAAGCACACCCAATGAGAAACTGAATTGAAAATGACCACCGTCAATGAGATACATCAAACAATTCAAGTCAAAGGTCAGTACTTTGGCTTTGTGGAGTTTCTGGAACTATAACACCATTAGCATTTTCATTCTGATGTCATGTAGGCCAGCATATTAATAATAAACCCCTGAGGAAAAAAAACAACCATGTAGTCACCATGGGCTCCCCTGCTCCACAGTCTTTAGTGTAATGGCCATACTCACGTAACCTACAAGTATAACACTGTGTCCCACAAAGCTTGGAAAGAGAGGCTGGCTAAACATGTGAGATTGTGCAGATGTTTCAAATATGACTTCAGCAGACCAATGAAGTTGCGCTTTGGTATTCTTTTCAAGGTCTTCAAAGGACATTAGAAAGAATCCAAAGATGCTTCTTTGTCTTAACACATCCAGGTCTGGTCCTGGACAGGTCATTCATTAATTTGCTCTACTTAGAGAGCGGTGGTCAGTGGAGTCCATCAGAGGTCTGCACTTGAACCATTACATTTTCTGATTTATATTCATGACATTGATATCAGTAGAGTCAGTAAACTTGTGAATGATGAGAGATTTATCATAAAATACTAATGGCGGACAATGAGGAGCAAAAGCTATTCAAAAAGACCTGAACAAGCTTCAGTGCCGGGCAAACCCTTGGAAAATAAAAATGGACAAATTGAGGACAATTAAAATCTATAATATAGTGTGCTGTGCCTTTCACATCTATCTATCTATAATATAATGCCTTTCACATCTATCTATCTATCTATCTATCTATCTATCTATCTATCTATCTATCTATCATATAGTGCCTTTCATATCTATCTATCTATCTATCATATAGTGCCTTTCATATCTCTCTATCTATTATATAGTGCCTTTCATATCTATCTATCTATCATATAGTGCCTTTCATATCTATCTATCTATCTATATATCTATCTATCTATCTATCTATCATATAGTGCCTTTCACATCTATCTATCTATAATATAATGCCTTTCACATCTATCTATCTATTATATACTGCCTTTCATATCTATCTATCTATCTATCATATAGTGCCTTTCACATCTATCTATCTATCTATCATATAGTGCCTTTCATATCTCTCTATCTATCTATTATATAGTGCCTTTCATATCTATCTATCTATCATATAGTGCCTTTCATATCTATCTATCTATCTATCTATCTATCTATCTATCTATCTATCTATCTATCTATCTATCTATCATATAGTGCCTTTCACATCTGTCTATCTATCTATAATATAATGCCTTTCACATCTATCTATCTATCATATAGTGCCTTTCACATCTATCATATAGTGCCTTTCACATCTATCTATCTGTCTATCTGTCTGTCTATCTATAATATAGTGCCTTTCACATCTATCTGTCTAACATATAGTGCCTTTCACATCTATCTATCTATCTCCAATAAATAATAAAAGTAATAAAATGTACGATGCTCACTTTGCCAATTATGATAACCATCCTGGCAATCTCAATCTTAAAGCAATGACAGAGCCAGAATTGATTCTCTGTGCATCCCTTCCGTGGCCCCAGGAGTTTGCATTTCTTTGGGCTTCATTTGCAGGAATCAAGAAAAAGGACAGATGAATGGGTAAGAAATACACGAGGCAGGACAGAACACCGTGGATTTTATTTCAGAGAAAGGCGCATTTTCATGTGTTTTCACATGGAAAATATGCATCATTTTGTGGTTTTTTGAAAAGCACGCTGCTCCTCCACAGTGATATGAATGGCAGCCAATTGCAGTGGTATGTAATTGATTATAATGGTGTGCTGCAGATTCATTGTGTTTTGTCACTGTTGGAGAAAAAAATTGCAGGTAAAGCAAAAACCACGAACAAGGCTTTATGGAGTAATATTTCTTTCTTCACCTTTGAAAACTCTAAGAAACACTTTTTTTTTTTAAAGAACTGGCTAAAACTAATTTGAAAAGAGAGTAAGAGAAACAAAAAGCCTAAGGAAGATACAAACCAATGAGTGTTTCATGGGGGACCCTTATGTCAAAATGTCCTCACCTTTCTCTTGAATTCTCATCCTAACAACAGCCACTTGCCCTTGAGGAGGCTCCTTCACCAAGCACTGTGCCAAGAAAGAAGGCCATTCACCAGCATTAGAATCCTTGGCCAGAGAGATGTAAAAGAAGGTGGTGTCCACTCCCAGTGCTTTCCTGCTGGATGGGTGGCCACACTTTGCTTGTATTTCTGTATTTTCCTGTTCTTCTCCAACATCTGAAGAGGAGAGTATGGATTTGTGACAGTCCTGAACCTCCAGGTAGCCGACAGTGAAGTTCTCCCTTACAAAAAACTGCAGAAGTCCTACCCAGGTGTTGCTTGTCGTATAAAGGTTGGTTTGCCCTGAGGTGGACAGTGCCAGCTTCTGGCTGGTGCCCGAGTTTCTATAAATGCAGTCTCTCCAAGCAGCAACCTGAATATCATTTAGGAAATCCTCCCAGTTGGATTCACTGAAAAAACGACTAACTCTCCAGTCGATGACTTCCATGCAGCCCTCCATAGTGAACTGAGCCAGCACCTCCTGTGCCTTTGTGGTGGCACTGTTTGTGTAAATGAAGACTTTTTCAGCTCCCAGCAGTTGATACATATGGACAAGCTGGGCAAGATGTGCTCTGCTGTAATTGCTAAAGACTGAAATGCAGGCAGTGAAGTCACGCTGAGGCTCCCCCTCATGGGAAGTATGGGCTTGAATGGCAGACATTGACAGCTCCTGGTCATTGTGTGTATTCACAGTCACTTTAGTCAAAGAACCGGTTGATCCACATGGGCTTGGACATAGGAGGTCCACTGGCCTGTAAGGGAACTCATAAACCGTGGAGTGGACTTCAGGATGTGCTTCTGTGGAGACCACATGGCCATCACACTCAACATGGCAGTGGTATTCCTTGTATGTGTCTGCACTCATGAGAGCCATAATCCGAATCACATCTCCAGTGATGTTCCCTGCTGCTTTACTGCTTTCATGAAAATAAACCGACAAAATGAATCCTTGGGAGCTGCCGGAGTGTGTTTGTTGACGAAAGATGTGCTGAAAATACGATGGAGATTTCATAATTAAGGAGTAAGAATAGAAAGTGAAGGTACAAAGTAAGATAAACCCACAGAGTCGTTGAGGGCTGTTCAGTGTCCACTTTATATAATTCATGACTGCTGTGACAACGATCTCTCCGTGGATTCAAGATTCAAGAGTTTTTATTCATCATGAACAGAAGACAAAAGATAAATACCTAAAAAAAAAATAGAAAGAAGAGTTAGATGGGGAAGTCAGCCATGGATCAGAAGGCAAATGTAGGACCTCTCGTTGTCACCCAAACCTTAAAGCTGCTGCTTAAGACCCTAAAAGTCACTTCATTTAACGTAATTAGATGCATTTTTCCTTCAGGGAGGCATTGTCGACGGGTAAACTCAGCTCCCGTTAACCTACACAATGGCAGAGTCGTGAAAGGAGAGCTCCTGTACAGCAGTGTCCCTCTACGTCAGCGTTTCTCAACCTTTAAGTATTTGCGACCCAAGTTTTCATAACAGTTTTAATCGTGCCCCCTTAACGTTTTTTTTGAAAGGAGCCCACTAATACCAATTTGTTCTTTTTTAATCAATGATATATCATAGATGCATATTATATTATACCTACAGTACTTAACTTTTATCAACATTTATCTAACTCTATTTATTTTTCTAGTATCAGAATGTAGTTTAAGTTAATTTGTTTTGGTTTCAATAGATGTATTTTTTATATTTTCGATTTTTGTTTTCTTTGTTTCACATCTTCAAGCCCCCCTTTTTGTTACTTCGTGCCCCCCTAGGGGGGCCTGCCCCACAGTTTGAGAACCACTGCTCTACGTTCAGTTTTTGCAGTGTTTTTCAACCTGGATATCTATAAGTGGGGGGGGCGCAAAAAAAATGGAAATCGAAGTAGAAGCCATTTATTGAAGCAAACTTGTTTATTGCAACTGTTTATCATAGAAAAATCACACAAAGTGTGTTGACTATCGGCTCTGGTATTAGTGTAAATGACCGCAAAATCAATCAGCACGTAGGGGACGTAATGACGCAGAATACCGGAAGTGTGGAGAAAATGTGAGGAAATAACGGAATTAATAAAATGGTAATCTTTAAAATTATTGCACCCTTAGTAAACGGAGCAAGGTATGCAATTGATTATAAGTTGTTTCATTTATTCATTTAAAAATAATACGTAATAATGATACATTTTATTTATAGAAGACGCCTTTCTAAGAACTCAAGGACACAGAACAAACAATAAATAAATAAATAAACACATTATAAACAACTTAAAACATCAGAAAATATAAAAATTAAAACCAAACAAAGCCACTGTAATCATAAAGAAAAAGACATTTTAAAGAGATGGGCTTTAAGTTTCCATTTGAAAGTTGAGAATGACTCAATATTTCTAATCTCAGTAGGTAGCGAGTTCCAGAACGGCTGAATGCTCCGCTCCCCATGGTGGTCAGACGGGTGAGAGGGACGGTCAGGTGGGTTTAGGAAGAGGAGGATCTAAGGTTACGGGAGGGAATGGCAACATGAAGAAGGTCAGACAGATATTGAGGGGCGAGGCTATGAATGGCCTTAAATGTTAACAGCAGAATTTTAAAATCAATTTGAAACTTAATCAGGAGCCAATGAAGCTGCTGCAAGACCTGAGTAATATGGTGAATAGATAAGGTTTGAGTAATGATGAGAGCAGCAGAATTCTGGATTAGCTGAAGCTTATGGAGAGATTTATTAGAGAGACCAAAGAGGAGTGAATTGCAATAGTCCAGAGACGAGAAGTAACAAGACTGTGAACAAGGATGGCAGAGTTATGAGAATTGAGGGAGGGGCGGATGTGATTTAATATTACGTAGGTGGAAGTAAGCAGACCGGGTGATGTTATTAATGTGAAATTGGAAAGATCGAGTACTGTCGAGGATGACACCCAGACTCTTGACCTGAGGTGAAGGGGAAACAAAGGAGTTACCAATAGCAAGTGAAAGATTATCGGTTTTGGATAATGATGATCTTGTGCCAATGAGGAAAACCTCAGTTTTGTCAACGTTTAAGAAAATTTGAAGAAAACCAGGATTTAATTTCAGTAATGCAGTCAATAAGTGAAGATGGTGGAAAAGAAGAGGTGGGTTTACTAGCAAGGTAGAGCTGGGTGACCTCAGCATAACAGTGAAAATGAAGGTTATATTTATGAAAGATATTGCCGAGGTGAAGAAGGTAAACAATAAAAAGAAGAGACCCCAGGACAGAGTAATGCTACACCTGAAGTAACAGTGGTGGGTTGGGATGTGAAAGTTTTAAGATGAATGAACTGAGTGCGGCCTGAGAGGTAGGATCTGAACCAATCAAGTGGAGTGTGAGTAATGCCAATCGAAGATAATCTATTAAAGAGAGTGGTATGACAAATAATATCAAAGGCCGCACTCAGGTCAAGGAGGATAAGAATAGTAACTAAACCAGAGTCAGCAGCCATAAGAAGGTCGTTGGTAATTTTAACAAGTACCGTTTCTGTACTGTGAAGGGGGCGAAAGCCAGACTGGAACTTTTCATATAGATTATTATGAGATAATTTAAGATAATTTATTCTGTATCTTTGTAAATGTTAAAAAATGTATGTTTATATTTTTTGTTTATAGTTTTCGCGGTACTTGTGACGTGTGTAACAATGTTATTAAAGAATGTAACGTTTGAGACTTGAACCCTCTGCAATTGGATTCTGGACTTCTTGACAGAGAGGCCCCAGTCATTTCGGATGGGCTGCAACACTTCCAACAACATCACACTGAGCACTGGAGCGCCACAGGGCTGCGTGCTTAGTCCACTGCTCTTCACCCTGCTGACTCATGACTGCACAGCCAGGCACAACACCAACCACATCATCAAGTTTGCGGATGATAGGATGGTGCTGGGACTGATAAGCAGGGATGATGAAACAGCATACAGAGATGAGGTGGAATGGCTGATTGCATGGTGTGAAGACAACAATCTAACTCACAGTGTCAACAAGACAAAAGAGTTAATCGTGGACTTCAGAAAATCACATCCTGCCCACATATCACTCAGTATCAGCGGTTTAGATGTGGAGACGGTTAGGAGTACCAAGTTCCTCGGTGTGCACATAACTAAGGATCTTACATGGACACATAACACCTCATCACTAATCAAGAAAGTCCAGCAGAGACTACACTTCCTGAAGAGGCTGAAGCGAGCAAGTCTTCCCCCTTCCATCCTCACCACGTTCTACAGAGGCACCATTGAGAGTGTTCTGGCCAGCTGCATCATGGTCTGGAATGGCAACTGCAACATATCCGACCACAAGCACCTGCAAAGGATAGTGAAAACAGCAGAGAACATTATTGGGGTGCCTCTCCCTTCACTACAGGACATATTTTACAAACGCATTGTCCGCAAGGCCTGCAGCATTGTGCAGGATCCCTTACACCCCTCACATGGACTTTTCACACTTCTGGCATCCAAAAGAAGATACTGCAGCATCAGAGCCAGATCTGCCAGGCTGCAGGATAGTTTTTAACCCCAAGCTGTCAGACTCCTTAACACCATGCTGCCACATGGGATCATCCACACCGCCTCAACCACCTCTAAAAAAACATATGAACTTTTATACATGAAAACCACTGTCCTGCAAAGATGAGTGTGCAGGTAGAAAAGAACTGAAAATCTCATACCGACTTTTAAGTATCTTGACACCCTTGATATCCTTCTGCTGTGAAACATTCTGACCTGTCATTGTTTACACATGTCTTAAACAACTATTATCATACACTGATCACTTCTGTATTATCTGTATCTATTATTTAATATATTACATATCTATTGACTATATTTATGTATCTAGACTGCAAATACCATACAGTCATATGAAAAAGTTTGGGAACCCCTCTTAATTCTTTGGATTTTTGTTTCTCATTGGCTGAGCTTTCAAAGTAGCAACTTCCTTTTAATATCTGACAACAACAACAACAACAACAACATTTATTTATATAGCACATATTCATACAAACAGTAGCTCAAAGTGCTTTACATAATAAAGAATAGAAAAATAAACACAATATGAAAACAAAATAAATCAGCATTAATTAACATCGAATAAGAGTAAGGTCCAATGGCCAGGGGGGACAGAAAAAACAAAATAAAAACTCCAGACGGCTGGAGAAAAAAAAAATAAAATCTGTAGGGATTCCAGACCATGAGACCGCCCAGTCCCCACTGGGCATTCTACCTAACATAAATGAAACAGTCCTCTTTGGATTTAGGGTTCTCACGGAAAGGCTTGATGATGATGGTCACGTAGAATTCTGCCTTTTAGTCCATCCATGACTAAATCCATACATGCCTTATGGTAACAGTAGGATTTCAGCAGTGACATGAAGTTTATTGGATTAACAGAAAACATGCAATATGCATCATAACAAAATTAGACAGGTGCATAAATGTGGGCACCCCAACTGAGATATGACCTCAGTACTTAGTTGAGCTGGCTCCTTTTGCCAATAAAACAGCCTCTACACACTGTCCTCCTATAGCCTCTGATGAGTGTCTGGATTCTGGATGGAGGTATTGCTGACCATTCTTCATACAAAATCTCTCCAGTTCAGTTCAATTTTATGGACAGCCTGCTTCAAATCATCCCATAGATTTTCGATGATATTTAAGTCAGGGGACTGTGACGGCCATTCCAGAACATTGTACTTCTCCCTCTGCATGAATGCCTTTTAGATTTCGAACTGTGTTTTGGGTCATTGTCTTGTTGGAATATCCACCCCCTGCTTAAGTAACTTCAACTTTGTGACTGATGCTTGAACATTAACCTGAAGAATTTGTTGATATTGGGTTGAATTCATCCGACCCTTGACTTTAACAAGGACCCCAGTCCCTGAACTGGCCACACAGCCCTACAGCATGATGGAACCTCCACCAAATTTGACAGGAGGTAGCAGGTGTTTTTCTTGAAATGCGGTGTTCTTCTTCAGCCATGCAGATTAACTAAAGACCAAATAACTACATTTTTGTCTCATCAGTCCAAAGCACTTTGTTCCAAAATGAATCTGGCTTGTCTAAATGAGCATTTGCATACAACAAGTGACTCTGTTTGTGGCGCGAGTGCAGAAAGGGCTTCTTTCTCATCATCCTGCCATACAGATGTTCTTTGTGCAAATTGCACTGAATTGTAGAACGATGTACAGATACACCATCTGCAGCGAGATGTTCTTGCAGGTCTTTGGAGGTGATCTGTGGGTTGTCTGTAACCATTCTCACAATCCTGCCACTGCATGTGCCACTTCTGTATTTTTCTTGGCCTGCCAGATCAGCTGGGTTTAACAGCAACTGTGCCTGTGGCCTTCCATTTCCTGATTCCATTCCTTACAGTTGAAACTGACAGTTTAAACCTCTGATAGCTTTTTGTAGCCTTCCCCTAAACCAGGAGACTCAACAATCTTTGTTTTCAGGTCTTTTGAGAGTTGCTTTGAGGATCCCATGGTGTCTGTCACTCTTCAGAGGAGAGTCAAAGGGAAACACAACTTGCAATTGACCACCTTAAATACCTTTTACCACTCATGATTGGACACTCCTGTCTATGAAGTTCAAGGCTTAATGAGCTCATCCAACCAAGTAATCAGTATTGAGCAGTGACAGGCATTCAAATCAGCACAATGACAAGGGGACCCACATTTGTGCACAGCCAGTTTTTCACATTTGATTTAATTTCATACAACTAAATACTGCATCATTAAAAATCTTTGTTCGGAAAACACCCCAGTACTCCGATGTTCCTAGGAAATGAAAGACACACCACTGATATCTTTTATATTGAAAGTGGAGTAAATTATTTTGCAGGTTGAGAGGGGTTCCCAAACATTTTCATATGACTGTACATTGCATCAATGTTCATATTGCTAACTACACGTCAATATTGCTGCTACTTCTTTCTCTTGTCTTGTTTGTGTTATTATGTGCACCTCATGTTGTTACACAGGGGTGGCATGGTGGCGCAATGGTGGTGCTGCTGCCTCGCAGTAAGGAGACCCAGGTGTTTGCATGTTCTCCCCTTGTCTGCGTGGGTTTCCTCTCACAGTCCAAAGACATGCAAGTTAGGTGCATTGGTGATCCTAAATTGTCCCTAGTGTGTGCTTGGTGTGTGGGTGTGTGTGTGTGTGTGCCCTGCAATGGGCTGGTGCCCTGCCGGGGTTTGTTTCCTGCCTTGTGCCCTGTGTTGGCTGAGATTGGCTCCGGCAGACCCCTGTGACCCTGTAGTTAGGATATAGCGGGTTGGATAATGGATGGATGGATGATAAACATACTTGAATAATTCCCTGTCAGTTATTTAAGAAAATGGGACCTGCAGTGGTGCTCTGGTTAGTGCTGCGGCCTCACAACCGGAGACCCCTGTGTTCACATTGCGGTCAGTGTGTGTGTGTGGAGCTGCACGTGCTCATTCCTGTGGGCTTTGCCCACGTGGTCACATTTTTTTCTCATAGATGCAGAAGTCACTTACTGTAGGTAGTTTTACACATAAAACTGGGCCAACGGAGGGATGATTCCTGTTCTGTGCCCGATGGTGCCAGTATAAATTAGAAAAAAGGAACAAATGAAGTTTACTTTGATATATTCATCATAATTCTTCATCTGAATAATGAACAAATGAGGTAAACTGAGTCCCATTTTTCATACATCATTTTAATTATTGCACCTCTCAGCCCAATTTAAAAATGAATTATTACATCAAGATCTAAGAAAACTTCTGTTCAGGTAAAGTGTTATAAATGCTGGCCATCTCAAATAAATAATAAAAGTAATAAAATGTACTCATTATATCAACGGGGAGATTTGTGTTGTTGCACTGGTAGTACAATGCTCACTTTGCCAATGATGATGACAATCATGGAAATCGCAATCGCAAAGAAATGACGGAGCTAGAAATAATTCTTATCATTTCAGCCATCATTCTTCCTCATTTGACTTCTAGCTTTCCATTGCTCTGGTCCTGCCTCTAATCAGTTCCACCAATAATTCTTAGTTGAGGAGGTGTCAATCCCACTCTGTCCATCTTATGTGTTTGATGAGGGCTATTCTCTCCCCCTATTATCTCAGCGCTTCCTACAGTGATTTACAACCAAAGAGTTCACATTCCCTTCTCTAAGTGAGGGGCCCATTCTTCATCTCTCTAGCATGTCTGACCTTTGAGTTATGAAAAGCTGGTGTGTTCTGGCACAATCTATACTAATAAAAGGCAAAGCCCTCACTGACTAACTGACTGACTGGCTGACTCACTCATCACTAATTCTCCAACTTCCGTGTAGGTAGAAAGCTGAAATTTGGCAGGCTCATTCCTTACAGCTTACTTACAAAAGTTAAGCAGGTTTCATTTTGAAATTCTACACGTAACGGTCATAACGGTCGACAACGTCCGCCATGTTGAACTTTCTTATTTATGGCCCCATCTTCACGAAATTTGGTAGGCTGCTTCCCTGGGCTAACTGAAACTGATGTACGTACTTATTTCAGTGGTATGATGCCACTGTCGGCCGCCATATTGATCTTTACAATGGTCTTTGTTACTTATGGGCCCATCTTCAAGAAATTTGGTACGCGGGTTCCCAACGCTAACTGAATCCTACTTGCGTACATATATACGTCCATAGCCTGCAGCTCGGTCACCGTGTGAGGTGGCGTTGGGTCCCCCATCCCAACGCCTCCCATGTTGTTGGCTGCCTGCCTATATAAGGCCGTCCGTCGCTCCAGTCTCTACATTCCCTTCCTTGCTTCACCACGGGATTCACGTCTCCCTGCTGATAACTGCAGCCTTTTTATTTAATCCACGGCTTCTCCGCTGTTTTATTGTTTGTTTATTACGATTATAGTTATTGTGTAGGTATTTTAGACTTACTTTACATTGTTCAGGTACCCATTTCCTTTATCATTCCAACCGTACCCCCATTAACATGTCTATCGAAGTGATCACCATCGATCAAAGAACTGTCACTTACCGAGTGGTTTCCATGCCCGGAGATGCCGCCTGCCTTTTCCATTCTCTGTGTTACATATTGCACGGCCTTATCAGGCTCACTGTTGATATCCGGAGGAACATTGTGTCTTATGTATTGAATGACTGGGACAGGTTCAAGGTGTGGACTGATGACAGTACAGGAGATAATTATACTACACAGGAGCACTAGAAGAGTGAAATGCTTAAGCCCTTCACCTATGGTTCTGCATGTGAGTTGATGGCTGCCGCTGAATTGTTCGGTTGTCGCTTTCAAGTGTACCGAAATGGCCAAATATTTTACAGCTTTCGACAACCGCCAATGCCTCTTAAACATCTTAGACTCACAGGTGACGATTTCAGTAGTGGACACTTTGATGTTTATGAATGTTTAAACTCTCAAAAGCTGGATGTGAAGTTATCGATGAAACCGTTTGTATGCTTACAACGCTTGACAGATGCCGAATGTCACTTCAACACAAGTCCTGCAAATACTGTCGTAATTGAAACAAACCATGAAACTCAAACCGATTATGACAGCAGCAATCCAAGCTGTAAGATTTGAAACAAGATTACTGTTCACATGGCCAACTGTAAGTTGCATGCTCAAGAGGAAGTTTAGCACACAGCTTGGTCATATTACAGCCGGAGGTCCAAACTGACAACGTGGTATACAAAGAGATCCTTTAACAAATAATTATTGGTATATTTTCCCTCAGTTTAAAAAGGTTTAATTTTCTTCTTAATAAAAATTTTAAGGCACTACTTTACCGCTGTGAAGCGCGGGTAATTTGCTAGTACAAAATAATAAAGAATTTATAGGCATAAGTCTTTTTAATCTTAATGCTTAGTATTAAACAATGCTTACTTTCTCATGTGCTAATAATATTTTTCTAGTATATGTAAATTACCAATTTTAAGAACATCCCTTAAAACCATAATCAAAATTATGTAATGAGCACATCTGTCTCGTCCTCTATGCTGGAAAAAATATTGATCAGTTTTGAGGACTCAGAGCGCATTTCTGCAATACATAAAGTTATTTTACAGTCCCTCCCTTTCAAAGATCTAAAAGTACAATGGGAAAAGGATCTCTCAATCAATATATCAGAAAAAGAATGGAAGGTAGCAATGCAGAGAATTCACTCGAGCTCCATATGTGCAAAGCATGCAATTATTCAACTCAAAATTATATATCGAGCACATCTGTCTCATTTAAAATTGTCCAAAATGTTTCCAGGGCATGATCCAACCTGCAAACGCTGCAATCGAGCTTCAGCCTCACTGGGCCACATGTTTTGGGCCTGCACCAAATTAACATCATTCTGGACCAAAATTTTGAAATGCCTTTCAGACAGCCTTGGGGTCACAATCCCTCCTAACCCATTAACAGTTGTGTTTGGTGGGCTCACAGAGGGGCTTAAAGTGGAGAAGGACAAACAAACAATGTCTGGCCACGATTGCCTTCACTACACTATTAGCACATGGACTTATTTTGCTCAACTGGAAGAATCCTAACTTTCCTCTTTTAAGTCAGTGGGTAACTGATGTTATATATTATTTGAAATTGGAAAAAATCAAATTCTCAGTTAGAGGATCTGTGCAGAACTTTTTTAAAACCTGGCAGGATCTAATCAGTAACATTTTAGATTAAGCTCTTAAAGCACTGAGGAAGCAGATTCTCTCCCCATTTCTTTTTCTTCTCCATTTATCTTTATCCGCTTATTAATTCATCAATTTACTGTTGGCCATGCTTTCTTTCTCAGGGGTGGGGTTGATTTGTTTTCAATCCTATTTTTCTAAAAATTGATCTATTTGTATGGAATGTTGTGTGACTTCAATAAAATCAATAAGATTAAAAAAAAAGACCAGGTTTCCACATTGGAGTGAAAAATATGAAAACTAAGTACCTTGTTTTGTTTACTGAAAGCTCGACATGAAGGTACACAACAATGTTCACCGGGAGAGCTCTGTGTATGTGGAAACTTGATTTTATTTTTCTCGGATATTCTTGCCACTAAACAAAAATCAGAACTACAGTAGGGACAATGGAATTGACTGAGCGGGCTGAGATTTCACCGGACGTACGTCAGCACTACTGTGTGCAAAGAGCCTATTTGCAGGTAACATACAGGGTGGTCCAGATCTAATTATGCAGATCCAGATCGTCTGGATGACTTTGATTTATGCGGGGATGATTCCAGTTCGACGCGAAGACAATTCTTCATGTTGTCAGTTTGCACACTTCTTGATGGTCCGGGATTTTTTGGGTGATTTTCTATATAATAAACTTAATAAGTTATAGCGTAATGAAAATTGCATAATTAGATCTGGACCACCCTATACAGTAGATCTGCTGGCTGAAGTGGAGGACCAACTGCAAAGTCACTTAACAGAAGTGCATATCGAAAAGAACAAGGCAAAAGTGAGGGTGAGTGACAACAGCAATGCAGTAAATGCATTTATGAACAGCAGACACCTGTAATGTGTGGACCAGTTCATACAATTGGAAAGTTTGATAACCAGAAACAATGACTGCTATAAAGAAATACAAAGGAGAATCGGGATAGAACATTAGAACACTCTAGACGAGAACAGGCCATTCAGCCCAACAAAGCTTGCTAGTCCTCTCCACTTATTTCTTCAAAAAATATCATCAAGTTGAGTTTTGAAAGTCCCTAACATCTTACTGTCTACCACACTACTTGGTCGCTTATTCCAAGTGTCTATCGTTCTTTGTGTAAAGAAAAACTTTCTAGTGTTAGTGCAAAATTTACCCTTAAAAAATTTCCAACTGTGTCCCCGTGTTCTTGATGAACTCATTTTAAAATAACAGTCTCGATCCACTGTACCAATTCCTTTCATAATTTTAAACACTTCAATCATGTCACCTCTTAATCTTCTTTCGCTTAAACTGTAAAGGCTCAGCTCTTTTAATCTTTCCTCATAACTCATCCCCTGTAGCCCTAAATCAGCCTAGTCGCTCTTCTCTGGACCTTTTCTAGTGCTGCTATGTTCTTTTATAGCTAGCATGTAATGCTTTTGCATGTCTGGTCACAATATGGAAGAGCAAGGAATTTAACGTAACAACCAAAATGTAAATACTGGATGCATGTGTGTTTCCCTCATTGCTATGTGAATATGAATCCTGGACTTTAAAAGCAGGGGATGTAAGGTTTTGTATTGTGGAGACTGGCCCGGACACAGACAGGCGGACACCAAAGGTTCATCGACCAACACACGTTTATTCCTTTTTCCCATATTTCCAATAAAATGAGTCCTGCACACAATCCAGTGCTCCCGCACCAATCATCCTCAAGTCCTGGCCTCTTCTTAATGCCTTTTCCTTTCCTAACCAGCTCCACTCCTCTCCTCTGAGCTCCATCCTCTTCCACCCAACTCCAGCCATTGAATGGCCTTTTATCCTCACCTGGACATGCTCCAGGTTCCTCCCAATGAGCTTCTGCCAGCACTCCCTGGTGTGCCGGAAGTACCCGCCTTGCACCTGGAAACACTCCAGGTGTCCCTAGTCTGTGTCCCCCCAGCACTTCCAGGTGTGGCGGAAGTGCTGAGGACCAGGGCTCTTCAGGCATCTGGGCACCACCAGCGGTGACCACCGGACCCTATAGGGTTGAGCTTCCATGCTCCTTTCCCATGGTCCCCATAGCCACCAGGGCGGTCGCCCCCTCGTGGTTCCGGAGAAGGCGTAATCCCTCCTTCGGTCCTTCTGGGCATCCCGTCTGAGTACCCCCAACCCCAGCTACTCGCCAGAGTATGTTTTGATTATATTAACCACTAGCAGTCCCCAACGGCTCCACCGCGTAGTAGTGAAACAGGACAAACAAACAGGTGTCGCTAGCTAAGCAGATGTAAGGTACACTCCAAAATGCAGAGGTAGAGCGACTCGAACAGAGGCTGGCAAGTGAGTGAGGAGGGCCCTGCCCGGCTCCCCACTCCTGATGTCACGCTTCCCCCTCCCCTCTGCCCGCAGGTAAACCATGATTCTTAGTGTGAGGAGAGAAGTCACAAAATCAACCAGAATGTTCAAGCAAATTAAAAAAAAAAAAAAACACGATTTAAATATGTTAAGCAGTTCTCTGGGTCGCTAGCTAAGTGGAGGTAAGGTATGTCCTGAGGCTGGCACGTGAGTGAGGTCTCCACCCATTTCCCCTCAGTCCACTGCGTCTCTCTCAGATTTACACAAATAAATCAGTACCGCAAGTGAACTGTGATTCTTAGAAGTAGCAAAATCAACCAGAATATTCAAGCAAATTATAGAAAAAAACCCGATCTAAATCCGTTAAGTAGTTCTCTTGTGAAAAGCGGACAGACATACAGACAGACAGATGTTGAATTTTATATATATAGAGTTGGCTTTTATACATATAGAGATTTTATTGTGCTGACACGTTACGTGACAGGAAAAAGCATGTGACCGTAGGCAGGTTATCCCATAATCAATTTCCAGTCTATTGATTTCAACGGCATTTTGGAGTACTGCACAACCCGACTGTTGTGACTGTGGGTCATCCTGGGGGTCAAGCCAGTTACCCTCAGGTTAAATATGGCCACATCACCGATGTTCTGTACTCCTCGGTGGATAATTCTAAAAATAAATCATCCATGCGTGAGTTACCGGTGAAAATGGTTGAAAATTGGGCAGTTAGGTAGTGTATCAGTACATTTTGTTTATTTCTTTTCTTTTCTGTTTTTTATCCATTGACATCACGCTCCATTCTCCCAGTCTTCCTATCACACAATAATCCAGTGGTTCTCTGTCTTTATCATAAGGAAGTCAAATGCAGTTGAAATGGCGTGTTACAGGAAAATAGTGACAGCATGCTACAAGGATATGGTGAGCAACAAAAAGATTTCACACTGGGGGAATTCCATAGGATTGGGAAATACTAAATATTATCCCTTTACACAAAATTGGGCAGATTCAAGTAACTACAGGGCAGTGTGCATCACAGGGAATTTAATGGAAAGAATTATTAAGGACTAGCAAAATACCCGCCCTTTGCAGCGGCCAAGTACTGCATTAAAATTTTTATTAAGAAGAAAATTAAACCTTTTTAAACTGAGGGAAAATATACCAATAATTATTTGTTAAGGATCTCTTTGTATACCACGTTGTCAGTTCGGCCCTCCGGTTGTAATATGACCAAGCTGTGCGCTGAGCTTACTCTTGAGCATGTAACGTACAGTCGGCCATGTGAACAGTAATCTTGTCTCAAATCTCACAGCTTGGATTGCTGCTGTCATAATCGGTTTGAGTTTCATGGTTTGTTTCAATTACGACAGTATTTGCAGGACTTGTATTGAAGTGACATTCGGCATCTGTCAAGCATTGTAAGCATACAACCGGTTTCATCGATAACTTCACATCCAGCTTTTGAGAGTTTAAACATTCATAAACATCAAAGTGTCCACTACTAAAATCGTCACCTGTGAATCTAAGATGTTTAAGAGGCATTGGCGGTTGTCGAAAGCTGTAAAATATTTGTCCATTTCAGTACACTTGAAAGCGACAACCAAACAATTCAGCGGCAGCCATCAACTCACATGCAGAACCATAGGTGAAGGGCTTAAGCATTTCACTCTTCTAGTGCTCCTGTGTAGTATAATTATCTCCTGTACCGTCATCAGTCCACACCTTGAACCTGTCCCAGTCATTCAATACATAAGACACAATGTTCCTCCGGATATCAAGAGTGAGCCTGATATGGCCGTGCAATATGTAACATAGGGAATGGAAAAGGCAGGTGCCATCTCCGGGCATGGAAACCACTCGGTAAGTGACAGTTCTTTGATCGATGGTGATCACTTCGATAGACATGTTAATGGGGGTACGGTTGGAACGATAAAGGAAATGGGTACCTGAACAATGTAAAGTAAGTCTAAAATACCTACACAATAACTATAATCGTAATAAACGAAAAATAAAACAGCGGAGAAGCTGTGGATTAAATAAAAATGCTGCAGTTATTAGCAGGGAGACGTGAATCCCGTGGTGAAGCAAGGAAGGGAATGAAGAGACCGGAGCGACGGACGGCCTTATATAGGCAGGCAGACAACAACGTGGGAGGCGTTGGGATGGGGGACCCAACGCCGCCTCACACGGTGACCGAGCTGCAGGCTATGAACGTATATATGTACGTAAGTAGGATTCAGTTAGCGTTGGGAACCCGCGTACCAAATTTCTTGAAGATGGACCCATAGATAACAAAGACTGTTGGAAAGTTCAATATGGTGGCGTCATACCACTGAAATAAGTACGTACATTGGTTTCGGTTAGCGCAGGGAAGCCGCCTACCAAATTTCGTGAAGATGGGGCCATAAATAAGAAAGTTCAACATGGCAGACATTGTCGACCGTTATGACCGTAACGCGTAGAATTTTGAAATGAAACCTGCTTAACTTTTGTAAGTAAGCTGTAAGGAATGAGCCTACCAAATTTCAGCCTTCTACCTACACGGGAAGTTGGAGAGTTAGTGATGATTAGTATAGATAAGACTGAGCAACAGACTGCAAAAACAGGAGTTTGACTAAACAGTTAGCATGGGTTCAGAAGAGAGAGGTTATGTTTTACCAACATGCTGGAATTCTTTGAGGAAGCAACAAAAGGATACAACCAGAGCTGTGTATATGAGATTATTTATTGTGACTTTCAGAAAGCATTTGATAAGGTGCCACCTGAGAGGTGGGCATCAAAGTAAAAGAAGTAGCTGTTCATGGTGTGATGTGTAGATAGGGCCAGAACTGGCTCAAAATCAGGAAGCAGAGAGTGATGGGGTGAGAAACTTTATCAAAATTGATTCCCTCATGGACTTTTATAATTTATCCACTCTTGAAGAATTGGTCTCATATTATAACACTGGACTCAGTGGTATTCTTAATTCTCTTGCTCCGTTAAAAACCAGATCTGTTTTCTTTTCTTTTTCTGCCCCCTGGTTTATGCCTGAACTTTGGCTTCCGTGTGCTTGATGTGTGTGTGTATGCCCTGCGGTGGGTTGGCACCCTGCCCGGGGTTTGTTTCCTGCCTTGTGCCCTGTGTTGGCTGGGATTGGCTCCGGCAGAGCTCCGTGACTCTGTAGTTAGGATATAGCGGGTTGGATAATGGATGGATGGATAGACAGTGACAAAACTGAGGTTCTCCTCATTGGTACAAAGTCATCATTATCCAAAGCCGATAATCTTTCACTTGCTATTGGCAACTCCTTTGTTTCCCCTTCACCTCAGGTCAAGAGTCTGGGTGTCATCCTCGACATTGCTCTATCTTTCCAATCTCACATTAATAACTTCACCCGTCCTGCTTACTTTCACCTTCGTAATATTAAATCACATCCGCCCCTCCCTCAATCCTCATAACTCTGTCACTCTTGTTCACAGTCTTGTTACTTCTCGTCTCTGGACTATTGCAATTCACTCGTCTTTTGTCTCTCTAATAAATCTCTCCATAAGCTTCTGCTGGTCCAGAATTCTGCTGTTCGCCTCATTACTCGAACCCCATCTATTCACCATATTACTCCGGTATTGCAGCAGCTTCATTGGCTCCTGATTAAGTTTCGAATTGATTTTAAAATTCTGCTGTTAACATTTAAGGCCATGTATAACCTCACCCCTCCATATCTGTGTGACCTTCTTCATGTTGCCATTCCCTCCCGTAACCTTAGATCCTCCTCTTCCTCCACCCACCTAACCATCCCTCTCGCCCGTCTGACCACCATGGGGAGCGGAGCATTCAGCCGTTCTGGAACTCGCTACCTACTGAGCTTAGAAATATTGAGTCATTTTTAACTTTCAAATGTTAGGTAGTGTATCAGTACATTTTGTTTATTTCTTTTCTTTTCTGTTTTTGTCCATTGACATCATGCTCACTTCTCCCAGTCTTCCTAACCCACAATAATCCTGTGGTTCTCTGTCTTTATCATAAGGAAGTCAAATGCAGTTAAAATGGCATGATACAGGAAAATAGTGATAGTATGCTGCAAGGATATGGTGAGCAACAAAAAGATCTGTGAAAATTAGAATGGAGGAATAACAGATGTTGTCATGATTACAGCGAGGAAACTACAGCTGGTGTGGACATGTGAAGAATGGGAGACATTAGGATGATTAAGATAGTGATGCTTGGTAGGGTGGAAGACAAAGAAGAAGATGGCTGGGGATTATCAAGGAATGGACCGGCTTGGACATTCAACAAGCAGGAGAATCAGGAAGAGTACCATAACGACCAAAATGTGATTGCTAGATGCACGTGTGCTTTTCCATGTTGATATATGAATGTGAATCTCGGACTTGTAAGGAAGTCAAATGAATTTGAAATGGTGTGTTAAAGGAAAAGCAGGTTATACAGCTCAGGAAAGGAAAGGAGTACCAGCAACACAGAAGGATCCCACTGTTATCCTCAATGGTCCATAGGACTAGGAGATTTGAAGAGTGAATTGTTTGATATTTCATCAACGGTTACACTTTGTGGTCCTTTTTTGGGTCATTAAAAACCTTCTTTTCATTTGGTTAACATGGCCTGTATTTTCTGTATAACATTTAAAATCAACGTCTTGGTTGATAACAGGGTAGGGGGATTGGCATACAGTGTAATAGAGTTTCCATTGAATCATCATAGAGGGACTGTGTATAAAAAAAGGGAGAATGTTTTGGGCAAAATGAATCCTTGGCACAGCAGTGAACAAACAGCTCTGACAAGCACTGCCCGTAATTAAGCAGCCACCTGGCAGACTGAGCATAACAAACAAGAATAATAGAGACGCGAGCCACCAAAAACACACACAAAAGCGAAGCTCTGCTTTGAGGGTTTCTCACTTTTGTGCAAAGCTTTTCTGGAAGTTGATGTCTATGGTAACTGAATCTCAATTAGCCTCTCAAAATGTTACCTGCACCATCGTGCTTTGCAGACTAAAAGAGATTACATTTGAGCACTTAAGGAGGGTAGCGAGTACAGAAAACGCAGCGCATATCTATAGGGAGTCACTGCACACTGGGGGAGTGCCAAAAGATTGGGAAATACTAAATATTATCCCTTTACATAAAATTGGGCAGATTCAAGTAACTACAGGGCAGTGTGCATCAGAGAAATTTAATGGAAGGAATTATTAAGGATAAGAAAAAGCAACAGACTGCAAAAACGGGAGTTTGACTGAACAGTTAGCATGGGTTCAAAAGAGGGAGGTCGTGTTTTACCAACATGCTGGAATTCTTTGAGGAAGCAACAAAAGGATACAACCAGAGCTGTGTATATGAGATTATTTATTGTGACTTTCAGAAAGCATTTGATAAGGTGCCACCTGAGAGGTGGGCATAAAAGTAAAAGAAGTAGCTGTTCAGGGTGTGATGTGTAGATAGGACCAGAACTGGCTCAGAATCAGGAAGCAGAGAGTGATGGGGTGAGAATCTTTATCCAAATTGATTCCCTCATGGACTTTTATAATTTATCCACTCTTGAAGAATTGTACTTTTAATTTTTTTTTATTTTTATACTGTATTGAGGATTTGTTCTGTTCTGTTCTGTGTATTGTATTGTATTGACCCCCTTCTTTTTGACTCCCACTGCACGCCCAACCTATCTGGAATGGGGTCTCTCTTTGAACTGCCTTTCCTGAGGTTTCTTCCATTTTCTCCCTACTGGGGTTTTTCTGGGAGTTTTCCCTTGTCTTCTTAGAGAGTCAAGGCTGGGGGGCTGTCAAGAGGTAGGGCCTGTTAAAGCCCATTGTGGCACTCCTTGTGTGATTTTGGGCTATACAAAAATAAATTGTATTGCATTGTATTGAAGAATTGGTCTCATATTATAACACTGGACTCAGTGGAATTCTTAATTTTCTCGCTCCGTTAAAAACCAGACCTGTTCCCTTTTCTTTTTCTGACCCCTGGTTTACACCTGAACTTCGGCTTCTGAAAGCCAAGGGCAGGCAACTTCAATGGTTATATTAAAAAAACTGGACTCTTTCTCCACAAAGAGATGCATAAAAATCATATACTTTATTATAAGGACTATATAGCTCAAACCAAATCCAACTATTACACTCAGTTAATTTCTTGTAATAACTTAATATTATTAACATTACTTAATAATGTTATGCAACCTCCAGACTCTCTACCTTCTCACCTTTACTCGACTGCTTTTTGTAATTCTTTTATGTTCTTTTTTAATGAAAAAATCCAGAGGATAAATCAGCACTTTGGTCCAAATTCTCTCTGTATTTCCTCTGAAATATAGGGTGGTCCAGATCTAATTATGCAACTTTTAATGCAGGAAAACAATACAAGAAAAAAGAATTATTTAATTATCTTGTAATGAACGAAAATGGACTTACATTGAATTAATTCACTGTATCATCTATTGGCAATAAAAATAATTTTTGTGAATTCTCTATGTAATAAATTTAATAAATTATAGCATAATGAAAATTGCTCTCACTCATTTTCCTCTTTCCAGCCTCCAAACTTACCAGAAATCACAGATCTCATCCACAAATCTAAGCCATCTACTTGCCAGCTGGACCCCCTTCCCACAGTTCTGGTTAAAACCTCCCTCCCCTCTCTGGTCCCTCTCATTTCTGCTATAATCCACTCTTCTCTCACTACTGATACTGTTCCTTCATCTTTTAAAACTGCTGCAATAACCCCAATACTGAAAAAACCTGGTGCCGATCCGACTAACTTCAATAATTTCTAATGTCTAAGCTGCCCTTCATCTCCAAAGTTCTTCAAAACTTCCAACTTCACTCCCACTTATTTCATAATAATTTATATGAACAATTCCAGTCTGGTTTTTGCCCCCTTCATTGTACAGAAAAGGCACTTGTTAAAATTACCAACAACCTTCTTATGGCTGCTGACTCTGGTTTAGTTACTATTCTCATCCTCCTTGATCTGAGTGTGGCCTTTGATACTATTTGTCATACCACTCTCCTTAATAGATTATCGTTGATTGGCATTACCCACTTTCCACTTGATTGGTTCAGATCCTACCTCTCAGGCCGCATTCAATTCGTTCAGCTTAAAACTTTCATATCCTGTTACTTCAGGAGTAGCGTTACTCTGTCCTGGAGGCCTCTTCTTTTTATTATTTACCTTTTTCACCTCAGCAATGTCTTTTGTAAATAAAACCTTCATTTCCACTGTTATGCTCAGGACACCCAGCTCTACCTTACTAGTGAACCCACCTCTTTTTTTTCGACCCTCTTCGCTTATAGACTGCATTGCTAGATTTAAACTCTGGTTTTCTTCAAATTTTCTTAAATTAAACAGTGACAAAACTGAGGTTCTCCTCATTGGTACAAAATCATAATTATCCAAAGCCGATAATCTTTCACTTGCTATTGGTAACTCCTTTGTTTCCCCTTCACCGCAGGTCAAGAGTCCGGGTGTCATCCTTAACAGTACTCGATCTTTCCAATCTCACATTAATAACTTCGCCAGGTCTGCTTACTTCCACCTACGTAATATTACATTGCAAGCACCTCACTCCCCATACCACTGCCATTCTTGTTCACAGTCTTGTTACTTCTCGTTCGGACTATTGTAATTTACTTCTCTTTGGTTTTTCTAATAAATTTCTCCATAAGCTTCTGCTGGTCCAAAATTCTGCTGCTCGCCTCATCTATTCGGTCTTGCAGCAGCTTCATTGGCTCCTGATTAAGTTTCGAATTGATTTTAAAATTCTGCTATTAACATTTAAGGCTGTTCATAACCTCACCCCTCCATATCTGTCCGACCTTCTTCATGTTGCCATTCCCTCCCGTAACCTTAGATCCTCCTCTTCCTCCATCCACCTAACCGTCCCTCTTGCCCGTCTGACCACCATGGGGAGCGGAGCATTCAGCCATTCTGGAACTCACTACCTACTGAGCTTAGAAATATTGAATCGTTCTAAACTTTCAAATGTAAACTTAAAACCCATCTGTTTAAAATGTCTTTTTCTTTATGATTACAGTGGCTTTGTTTGGTTTTAATTTTTATATTTTCTGATGTTTTAAGATTTCTTTATAATGTGCTTTTTTATTTATTCTTTGTTCAGTGTCCTTGAGTGGTTAGAAAGGTGCCTTGTATAAATAAAATGTATCATTATATTATTATTATCCATCCATTATTCAACCTGCTATATCCCAACTACAGGGTCACGGAGGTCTGCTGGAGCCAGTCCCAGCCAACATAGGGTGCAAGGCAGGAAACAAACCCCAGGCAGAGCACCACCCCACTGCAGGGCGCACACCCACACACCAAGCACACACTAGGGGCAATTTAGAATTGCCAATGCACCTAACCTGCATGTCTTTAGACTGTGGGAGGAAACTGGAGTACCCACATGCAGGGTAGACCTGGGAAGTGAACCCAGGTCTCCTAACTGCGAGGCGGCAGCACTACCCACTGCGCCACCGTGCTGCCCTATCATTATTATTATTATTAAAATTGGCTGATGTTAAGAGTTTTGCCCAGCAGGTGATGGGGCCACTGCTACTTTTAATATAGACAAATGATTTGGATAAGTATATAAGTAACAAGATAATACCAAGGTAAGGAAATTGGCATATAATGGAGTATCCGTTGAATCACCATAGAGGGACTTAGGCAGCATACACTCTTGGATATTCAATGTCAATAAATATAAATATAAAAATATAAAATATTATCAAATATAAAAATAATCGGGCAAAGTGGTGGCTCTGAGGCTAAGGATCTGTGCTGGTATCTGTAAGGCTATCAGTGCAAATCCCATTACTGCCAGAGGGGATCCTACTCCATTGGGCATTGAGCAAGACCTTTAACTTGAGAACTGCTCCAGGGCTGCTATACAATGGCTTAGCCTGTGCTTTGACCCCCCAAACATCATGTAAAAAGACAATTTCCCCTTGAAGATTAATGCAGTGTACCAAATACCAAATATCAAAATAAATAAATAATTGCACATAGTAAGTAAAAATGTGAGGTCTGAAGACACAATGGTCTGAAAATCGAAAGTACGCCTTATGAGAGGGATTTAGGAGTCACAGTGGACTAAACACTATCAACTGCCAGTGTTTAGAAACCCTTAAGAAGGCTAACAGACTGTCAGGTAATATAGCGTCTTGAAGTGTAGAGTACAAGTCCAAGGAAGTTATGCTGAAACTTTATAACACACTGGTGAGTCCTCATATAGAGTACTGTGTGCAGTTTTGGTCTCCAGGCTACAAAAAGGACAAAGGATCCTGAAGGGAGCTATGTGATTGTCATGGGCAATTTATTTAACTGTAAAGTGATTTTAATAAATGTTTATGCACCCAATGTCGATGATAGGTAATTCATGCAAAATGTATTTGCATCCATTCCCAATGTGAACAATCATAAATTTATAATGGTTAGGGACTTTAATTGTGTTTTAAATTCACTGTTATGTAAGTGTTCTGTCACAGGGTTTGGGGTAGGGACACATCTAACATTGCAAAGACAATTACACAGTTTGTAACTGACCACAACTTATCAGACCCCTGGAGGTTTCTAAACCCAAACGCAAGAACATATTCCTTCTACTCACCAGTACAGCATTGCTACTCAAGAATTGATTATTTCTTTATAGATAATAATTTCTTGCCTACAATTAAATCTTGCAAGTATTATTGTTATTTTCGACAATGCACCTCTGATCTTGGAGCTAAAGTCACAATGCCCTACACACTTACCTCGCAGATGGCGTCTTAACCCACTTCTATTAGCAGACGAGAACTGTACAGAATTTATATCCAAACAAATCAGTTTCTTTCTAGAGACAAATACATCCTCAGAGGTCTCTGCAGGAATACTCTGGGAAACTCTAAAGGCCTTCTTAAGAGGACAGATTATCTCATATCTTTCCCACATAAATAAATTAGAAACCAAGAAGGTATCAGAGCTAACCAGCGAAATTACTAGAATAGATCAAGAACATACCAGGCTTCCAAGTGAGGTTCTTCTTAGGAAAAGGCAGGCTCTGCATTCAGAGCTCAACCTCTTAACAACCAAAGAAAAAGAACAACTAATTTCTAAATCCAGACATCATTACTATGAAAATGGAGAGAAAGCTAATAAGCTCTTAGCTCAACAAATCCACAAGCAAGAAGTTTGCAATACAATCTCAGCAATCACCATCACGAACGGAGATAAAATCATTGACCGTAAAAATATAATACACACATTTAGAGACTACTATAAATCCTTATATTCTACTGAGTTTAAAGAAGACAACACACAATCTAATGCATTTCTGAATGCATTACAGATATCACAAATAGATACTCTTAATGAAGAGGAATTGGATAAACCTCTGGCGCTATCAGAATTACTAGATGTTATAAAGCCACTTCAGAATGGGAAAGCAGCAGCCCCTGATGGCTACCCTGCCGAATTTTATAAGAAATTTTCCACTCAGCTAGTTCCCATCTTATTAGAAACATTTACAGAAGCTAGAGACAATCAAATTCTACCTCAAACTTTTTGCTAAGCATTAATCACCGTCTTTCCTAAACAAAATAAGGACTTATTATAATGTACATCATACAGACCAATTTCATTTCTGAAAAATGATGTTAAGATACTCTCCAAAGTCCTAGCTAGAAGGATGGAGAAAGTGCTGCCTTTGGTAATATCCCAAGATCAAACTGGATTTATTAAATGGCCAACACTTAGCTTCTAATCTTCGACGTCTGTTTAATGCAATATATTCACCTGCAAAGTCAAACACCCCAGAGATATTATTATTGTTGGATGCAGAAAAAAAATTCGACATGATTGAATGGAAATACCTTTTCACTACATTAGAGAAATTTGGGTTTGACCCGAACATTTGTGCATGATTCAAACTACTGTATACCAATCGAGAAGCTTCAATTTGTATTAGCAACATTTGTTCAGACCACTTTAAACTAGAATGTGGTACCAGACAAAGGATGCCCCCTGTCACCACTACCTTTTGCAACCGCCATTGAACCACTGGCAGTTCACTGTCAAAATGCTTATCAGATAAAGGGGATTATCAGAGAAGGACTTGAACAGAAAATGTCTCAATATGCTGATGATACGGTGCTGTATACATCAGACCCACAAAATACTGTGCCTGCAGTCTTAACGGCACTTACAGAATTTCAAAAGATCTCTGGTCTCAGAATTAATTTGAATAAAAGTGTACTCTTCCCAGTGAATCCTCAAGCATATAATATTAGAAATATCCACCTTCCCTTTTATCATTGCAGATCAGTTTAAATACCGAGGGGTAAATATTACAAGTAAACATAAAGCTCTTTATCAACAACATTTTGCCATCTGTATGGAAAAAATTAAGCAAGACTTGCATAGATGGTCAACCCTTCATCTCACTCCAGCTGGAAGAATTAACGTTGTTAAGATGAATATCCTTCCTAAGCTTCCTTGTTTATTTCAAAACATTTCAATATACATCAATAAATAATTTTTAACCAATTAGATTTAGCAATAACCTCATTTATTTGGAACTCAAAACATCCACGTATCCAAAGACCGACCCTACAAAGACAAAAGGCAGAAGGTGGCATGGCTCTACCTAACTTCCAGTTTTATTGCTGGGAAGCAAACATACAAGCTATAAAAACCTGGACACAAATAGATGAACATACACAGGCTTGGTGTGCAATAAAAATAAAATCCTGCAGTACTTCTTTATATTCCCTACTTTGTGCCCCAATAAATGCAAGTTATCGCCAATATACTAATAACCCAATTGTGCTTCACTCAGAATATGAACCAATATGAACCAATGTAGAAAGCATTTTAAGATGGAGAATCTTTTATCTGTGGCACCTCTGCATGAGAACCACCTTGAAAACATATGCAGTTTTTAATATCTGGAAAACATTTGGGATTAAGTTACTTAGAGATCTTTATATAGGCAACATCTTTGCATCCTATGAACAATTACATTGCAAATTTAACTTTTCAGCAACACATTTCTTTCACTGTCTTCAAATTAGAAACTTTGTTAAACAGAACCTGCCCGATTTTCCTCATCTCACACCTTCCTCTATGCTGGAAAAAATACTGCTCTGTTTCGAGAACTCAGATAGCATTTCTGCAATATATAAAATTATTTTACAGTCCCTCCCTTTCAAAGATCCAAGAGGACAATGGGAAAAAGATCTCTCACTCAACATATCAGAAAAGGAGTGGAAGGTAGCAATGCAGAGAATTCACTCGAGCTCCATATGTGCAAAGCATACAATTATTCAACTCCAAATTATATATCGACCACATCTGTCTCACTTAAAACTGTCTACAATGTTTCCAGTACGAGATCCAACCTGCGGAGGCTGCAATCAAGTCCCAGCCTCACTGAGTCACATATTTTGGGCCTGCACCAAATTAATATCATTCTGGACCAACATTTTTAAGTGCCTTTCAGACAGCCTTGGTGTCCCAATCCCTCCTAATCCACTAACAGCTGTGTTTGGTGGACTCACAGAGGGGCTTAAAGTGGAGAAGAACAAACAAACTGTAATTAACGTTACTACACTATTGGGCACGCAGACTAATTTTGCTAAACTGAAAGAATCCTAACTCTCCTCTTTTAAGTCAGTGGGAAACCGATGTTTTATACTATTTGAAATTGGAAAAAATCAAATTCTCACTTAGAAGATCTATGCAGAACATTTTCAAAACCTGGCAGGATCTAATCAATAACATTTTAGATTAAGCTCTTAAAGCACTGAGGAAGCAGATTCTCTTCCCATTTCTTTTTTATTCTCCATTTATCTTTAACCGCTTATTAAACTCATCAATTTATTTATTTTCAGTAGCTTTAAGTTTTGCACCATTGGTCATGCACTCTTTCTCAGGGGTGAGGGTTGAATTATTTTCAATCCTATTTTTTTTTTAATTGATCTATTTGTATGGAATGATTACAATAAAATCAATAAAATTAAAAAAAAGGACAAAACAACATTAGAGAAGGTCCAGAGAAGAGCAACTAATCTGATTCCAGGGTTAAAGGGGATGAGTGATGAAGAAAGACTTAAAGAGCTGAATCTTTATCTATACTAATAAACAGCAAAGCCCTCACTCACTCACTCACTCACTCACTCACTCACTCACTCACTCACTGACTGA
>JANRMT010062802.1:5058290-5078196 GCA_026402145.1 Polypterus bichir lapradei | reverse complement strand
CCACATGAAGGGAAAGGTTTCGTGAAAACAACTGCTTACGTCTGTAACTATATGAAATAAAATACTAGTTATTCAGTACGGAATTAACATGCTTTATACTTACACATTCGTAGTAAAATAGCTCTTATTATGGATAAAAGTTACAGCTGAATGCGTTGTTGTAAAGACCAAGAAATTGATGTGAGAGGAAGTGCCCTGTCATTAACTTAACTTAAATGTGTTCAATTCACAGTATAGTTTTTCTTTTACTTAGAATAAGTTATAAAAAAAGTTTACATTTTAATAAAAATAATAAGTTAACATTATTCTTATTTTTTTTATTAAATTAGAATTAAATCAATAAAAAGGGTAAAACCCATTTTTATTAATTAAGGTAATGATTATTTTGCGTATAGCTATTTTTTATTATTATTTTTCACACATGCAAGATTTATTTTTTACAGTGTAGAAACTGATCTGAGAAAGTGATGTCTAGCCTTTAAAGCAGTGTTTCTCAAACTCGGTCCTGGGGACCCCCTGTGGCTGCAGGTTTTTTTTCCAAGCAGATTCCTAATCAGTGGCAACACCTGATAGCACTGATCTCATTTAATTAGCTGGTATTTCTTTTTATTTTATTCGACATTCAGAAAAGCATAGCAGCGCGATTTTTACATTTATAAGACATTTAGAAATATGTCTGCTTTTGCTATCGATTTAAATGTTTAACTTTATTAATATTGATTTAATTATACTTTACCCTTTCTAGGTGCAGTTTTTCCGCCTTCTTTGTATCTTAATAATGACAACTTAAAACTAGCAGAGCAGACACGCTGGCAAACAACACTGAATAATCAAAGGCAGCAACTACTTTAGCGTCAGATCCACTAATTAGTAAATAATGAATTAATTAAATGATAAGAACACCTTGAAAAGTAGAATGAAAATCAAGATGAAAATATTGTTAAAATGAAAAAAAAAAAACATTATTCCTATATAACTGCTTGGTACATTTAAATATATATATATTTAGCAAACTTAGTTTTCTAATTTCTATATCGTTCCCTAAACAAAGAACTTGGAGAATATCAGTTCACTTAATTAGCCCAGGAGTTCAGTTAAAAACAGAAGCTGGTTGGAACAAAAACCTGCAGCAACAGGGGGTCCCCAGAACCGACGTTGAGAACCCCTGCTTTAGAGAATTGTATTGATATGTTGCACTTTGGCACTTAGTTTGATATGTAATATACTGAGTCACAGTAGTTGTTAAATGTTGCCTGTTTCACTCGGTCATGCCATAAATGTTGAGTTTGAACCAATGTACTGAGCTCACTTTTTTGTTCAACTTGGAAGAATTTATATGTTCATAAACAATATGTTCATTTAATATGTAATGTAGCAGTTTCTATTAAGCTTTACAAATAACATGCACTATACTTCATGGCTGCCTGTAGACTTGTCCTTTGTTGGTATCATTTTACAGTTTCTTAACTTGAAAAGACAATTTCAAATCCAATATTCTTAATGAGATGAGAGGAAGTCTAAGATGTACACATATTAAATTGTCCTTCAGTCTGAAAATTGTTAGAAACTGTAGCATAATGGCGCAATTGGGAACACTAAAATCCTGTAATCCAGAGCATTTGATCTGACATGGAGAGGTAGCCATAAGAAGTAGAAAAGGTTAAAATTTAAAGAAGGCTATATTATTTTATGTAACCTGTAACACTATGTCTGTGTATGTTTTGTATTTTTATTATAGTATTTTATTAATATTGCAGTAAATAATGTTCAGATAAAACTTTTGAATGACAACACTGCATGCCTGAGTTTTATTTAATTAAAGGTGTAATTACAACTAAGAAATTTTGTCTTTACTCAAAATAGGCAATGCTTTTAACTTTTATAATTAAGTTACACTTTCTTAATTTGATCTGAGAATAACATTTTTAATTATTATTACACATTACTAAAATATCAGTATAAATATGCAGTAATTTATTTTAACCTGAGTTAAATATTACAAGTCACTTACTGCAAAAAATAGGTTTGAAAAAAATTAACATTTTAAATTAATTAACTTAATTTTTTGTGGCAAATTATTGCATCATTTTATTTTTAGTTTTGCTAACTTGTTCGGGTTTACAGTGTGTCCATGTTGTTTTTATCGGACTGTGCGTTGCTGACAAGTAAGCGGAGATTATTGTTTCCTGCTTTCTCGGGCTCATTTGCATAGGAATTTGTCGTGCTCGTCTTCTATTTTTTTTTAATGCACGATCGGCACTATAAGCTATGACGCTACTCAGTGTGATAGAACGTGGCATTGCGATGATGGTTTTGGATGGATAGGAGAAGTTTGACTTACCTAAAGGAACGGCTCGATTGTGACGTAGCTACTGTTGAGAAGATGGAGCCTGTGGTAACGCCGGTCAGATACTCGCTCACCTTTAAGGATGTTTAAGCGGAGCCCCGGTGAAGTCTCGGTAAGTGCTCTAAGAACAGGCTCAAAATATGAATCAGTTGAAAATCCTTAGGATCATATAAAGAAAAGGCGTGATCAGCTTTCCGATCGTTTGCCTGAAAGCGAAAGCCTTAAAGGCGATCCCGTAGATCTGCCCACGATAGTGAAGCGGTTTGAAACTTACAATATAATACAATTTATTTGTTTTATAGCCCAAAATCGCACAAGGAGTGCCGCAATGGGCTTTAACAGGCCAAGCCTCTTGACAGCCCCCCAGCCTTGACTCTCTAAGAAGACAAGGAAAACTCCAAGAAAAAAAAAAAAAAAACCTGTAGGGAAAAAATGGAAGAAACCTCGGGAAAGGCAGTTCAAAGAGAGACCCCTTTCCAGGTAGGTTGAGCGTGCAGTGGGTGTCAAAAAGAAGGGAGTCAATACAATACAAAACACACAACAGAACAGCACAAATCCTCAATACAATATAAAAATTTTAGAAGTACGTAGCAGAATTTAACAGTGAATGACATCACATAATATGATTTGGATTTGTTTAGAGTCCTGCAGACCTCATCCATCAAGCTGCCTCCCCCATTTTGCCATTCCATAGCTGAAACAGTGCTGGACCAGCCAATCCGATGAGAGGACCTCTCTTTCCCATGATTCCAGCGATCCTCCATCAGGGATGACTTTACCTTAGGCAGGCACAACAACTTGGCATCCAACATGCATTCATCCATCCATTATCCAACTACAGGGGTCTGCTGGAGCCAATCCCAGCCGACACAGGGCGCAAGGCAGGAAACAAACCCCAGACACACACACACACACACACACACACTAGGGACAATTTAGAATCGCCAATACACCTAACCTGCATGTCTTTGGACTGTGGGAGGAAACCGGAGCACCCGGAGGAAACCACGCAGACACAGGGAGAACATGCAAACTCGGACTTTAGCAATAAACAGGGTGAACTCAGGGCGCTGAATGCTAAAGATAGCGGAAAGAATAATAAAAACAAAAAATCAGTGGTCTACATGTAAATCGATGATTATGAACGAGAACAATGGCTCGGCTTTATATAACAAGCAAAACTGAGACAATCCCCTTCGTGAGACCAAAATGAGCAGTTAGCAAATCAACTTCGCGAATTATTACTGCGAGATCAGAATCGCACAGAAGCCGGAATCCATCAGTATTCACACAGGTACATGGTTGAAAGTAAATAACGCTTTTTACCGTCACAGCCAACTGCTGCGGCACAAGTTTTTGTCGCACGGGGCTGTCTTTGAGTTTCTCTCCCTCCCACCTTCCCCCCTTGCAAAATTAAACATAATAAATATCAAGCAAAAATAAAAACGACGATTAAAAAAAAAAAAGATTAATTACGATTGAGGTATTTCAATAACACCCTTTCATTCTTTTTTCATCCTGAGATTGAAATAATAATAAAATATTAATAATGAGATTAAAGGGTTCGTCCCTTTCGGTCAGACTAAGTACTGGTGAAGATTCACATTTGTAAAATATAACTTTGCAACAACTGAATTTGCAACAATTTTTAAACGTTAAAAACGATTTTGACATAAATACACATTAGCTTACTAAAGCCCCGTCAAGCAAAACTGTCAAAAATGTCTAAAAAGTCTAGTACTACATTTTTATTAAAGAGTGCCTCCCCCTTGGGTACGGCAGTACACCTGAAGTTACACCGATAGTCGCGCTTAAAATGGCTGAACTTGAATCAAATCTGCAAATGACTCGAGAGCGCGAGTTGCTTAAAGCAGAAGGACAACGACTGTCTAACAGAGGGACCGACGCTCAAAGTAAAAAGACGATCTTTGTTCAGATTTGCGGAAACAAACGGAATGCCAGAATGCAATCGCTGAAATGTCAATCCAGCAAAAGAAAAATTAGGACAAACCTCGTGCCGATATTTGGTGGAGACCCTCTGACATCCATATCATTTATTAGTGCCTTGGATTTTGATGTGGACAGCGCTTTTGAAAAAGATCAACATACATGACATGTCCTTCATGCAGCAGTCAACTAGAGGCCGACCACAGGGTTTCGACTTTTTAAAAACGCATGCATATCCGTCACAGGCTTTTTGACTGTGGTGTCCCGAGTGCCATCGTCGTTGGCGTCAGTAATGACAGTAGCAAAAGTGCTTCATCCGTTTAGGGAAAATGTGACCTTTTCGTGAACGCGCAGCTCAACACCCGGCGTGTAAAAGGCGTGTTTTAAGCAAGTCGATGCCAAAAAATCTATGAAATCAGCAAACCCTACAGCTCTTCCTGCCTTTTTTCCTCAGTGCTGCAGGATGTTGATCTCCACGCATTGCCTCAGATTGTGAGGAAGCTTGGAGATGGCATACACGGGATGGCACCAGTATTGAGTTCTTTCTCTTATGTTCTTGCAGTAGTAGACATGACATTCATACCAAATCTAAAAATGCTCCTGAATTGTCTAATGATTTGATTCGAGACCTGTCTAATGTCGTCCTCATATGTGTTCTACATACTGCAACTTTTTCAGGCTTAGAAGATTTTCTGAGTCCTCCAGCTCTCAATATTTCTTTTTGTAGGATTGCGTCCAGTTTAAAGATCTGTATTTTCTTTACATTTTTCTTGCAGTTGATCGAGGCGGATAAGTTCTACCAGCTTGAGCAAAATCTCCAGGAGAACATGCAGATTCGGTTTTATTGTCAGTTTGTGCTTTTTCAGGTGTTCTGCAATGTTTTTCTGGGTGACTTTCACATTGTCCAATTTCACCCTGCCTGCACTCTCGTTTTCACCTCTCTTTCACAATCCTCGTTATTGTAAACTGTTCTTCCCAAGTATTTAAACTCATCCACCTTCCCATGTATGCTACCTGCCAGACTCCAAGTCTGCCATCACATGCCCATCAGCTGACATGCTGCTTCTTCATGCTCTCCATCACAAAACCATTTAATTGAATTTAGGCTGGAGTGTCATGAAAATAAGGAAACTTCAAGATGAGATTTTAAGGACAGGTATTGAACTTGACATTTGTCACTTATAAATGAATAAAAATTCCAATTTGTATCATTTGGAGAGTGGCACAGTGATGATGTGGTAGCACTACTGCCTTACAGTAAGGAGTTCATACTGAGGCTGCATTGAGTCTGCATGTTCTCCCCATTTTCAAATGGGTTTCCTTGCACAATTAGGTGGTTAGGCGGATTGTCTAAGTGTGTTCGCCCTGTGATGGACTGGCGTCCTGTCCTGGTGCTGTTCGTGCACTGAAGCCGAAGCCCAAGCACCCTGCCTTTACTTCAGAAAATCCATGGATGTTCCAAGGAGTTCAAATAAACGAGATCTCTTGAAAACCTAAACGTGTTAAAAAATTCAGCAAAATGAAAATAAAGAAAAAAATCATTTGAAATGCAGACACTTAACTCTAAACTTTGATGGCACATTTTTCAGTTACTGAGGATTTCTGCGTCTGCTGACCTTTTGACAAGCTGGAGAGAACTGGGTGGGCAGTGCCAGCACTAAGCAAGGGTCAAAAAAAATAAAATAAACCAATGCATGCAGATGTGAAGCAACGTCTGGAGAGTTTTTGATCAGAGATGAGGATGTAAAAACGCTGGGGAAGAACCAGCAGAATAATGGAAGGAATAAACAGAATGTCAGACACTCAATCACATCTCAAGTGCACAAGTAGAGTAACAAAGTGGGTTCCATTCCCCCCATTTTTTTTTTGACTGATCACTACTTGATTTGTAATAAACAACAAATCACTTCAAATAGGAAGTGTTCTCATCTCGCTGACAGTTATATTAACATTATTCGTCCATCCATTATCCAACCCACTATATCATAACTACAGGGTCATGGTGGTCTTCTGGAGCCAATCCCAGCGCGCAAGGCAGGAAACAAACCCCGGGCAGGGCACCAGCCCACTGCAGGGTACACACACACACAGCAGGGACAATGTTGGATCGCCAATGCACCTAACCTGTGAGGAAACCCACGCAGACACGGGGAGAACATGCAAACTCCATGCAGGGAGGACCCGGGAAGTGATCCTGGGCCTCCTTACTGCGAGGCAGCAGCGCTACCCACTGCACCACCGTGCCACCCTATTAACATTATAAATGTGTTAAAATGAGTCTCATTTGGCAAATAATCATTGAGTGCTTTTATTCATGTAATTCACAATCTCCTAGGTTTGTGGAGTTGCCATGGCGGTGCGACTCAAGCCGGATTCGCAAGAGTCTTTTGTTTCAGGAATTAGGAGAACAGTCGACGATGTGGTTGAAACGTAAGTCTTCAGGGCTGCAGAGACAGTCCGCACTGTATCCACCAACAGCTAGTCGTGTGTCTGAATCTACTCATCTGTTTGTTATATAACGCCTTTTGGATAAGCATACAGGTGTGTCATATGGTGCGCCTTTGCCATTCTTCTGTCTACCACAACAGGAAGTGCATGTGGGATGTGTGTGTCGGGAGGGGTGATGTGATTTTGGTGGTCGGGCAATGCGTGGATTCACACCAATCACTCCTGTGGGCACCAGTCGGGGCATTCACACTCGAAACATCAGTGCCTTCGCACGTAATGGAATAAGTGCAGGCGAAATTCAGCAAAAGTTTGGAAGTCTGGCATTGGTGGAGATCGAGTGTGCAAAGACTCTGGACTTTTTGGGGTAGAATATACTGGGTACAAAGAAGGGCCCGCTTTATGAGAGATTTGAGGGCTGCACCCCTTTCTCTTCAGTCGAGGAAAACATCTAGAAGTTCGGCTCAGGCATTGGAGTTGCTGTTAATCTGATCTGTGCCGGTATTGGGCCGCAGTGTAAAAAGCCACTGGACCAGGGTGTCTATCTGCCAGATCTGGCCCTGGTGGTGTAGTACAGGGGTTTTCAAAGTCAATCCTGGGGGCCCAACTTTATTTTAGTTTTGGTTTAGTTGGGACAGGAGCTCAAAGCAAGGTCGAAAAACTGACATAAACCTGAACGGTAATGAAGCTCACTTGAACTGGGGGTCTTAATAACACATCTCCACACTAGGTGCGCTCAGCGTTTCCTCCCTTTCGTAGGGACTTCTTGACAAACTACTGAGTGGAACGCTGCCCAAAATGTCAAAGAAAGATCATCAGATGTCCACCAGACTACCTGCAAGCGACAAATTCCATGTCACTACGTTAATCTCTTTAGAGCAGCCTGTGGATAAATAGCGCTGGAGGACGCGCAGATTTTTCATCCGAACTACCTCAAACTCAACACATGGAAGATGTATGAGAATTCGATTTAAAATGACTTATACTTATTAACCCTTCTACACACCGTCAAACTAGCTGTTAATGTTATTATCTGCTTATGTAGAGGTTGGCTGCCCAGGCACAATTTGCAATTTGGGTACTTTTCTAGAAGAGGCCCTGCTAATTTCCGCATGACAAAGCGTCGCATTTCGCACCGCCGTGCATTGTCATGAATTATGAATTACACTTTTTATTAATAAACTATACTGAAAAGCACTAAAATTGAAGCTTTTTTAATTGGCACCCCCCATCAACTTCGTTCCTCTGTAAATTGTATTTCTTTTTCTGACTGTACTATTACCCTCTCCCCTTCTGTTACAAATCTGGGTGTCAAGTTAGACTTCCATCTGTCATTTGATACACATGTCCATCACTTTGTAAAATTGCATTCCTTCATCTCTGAAACATAGCCAAACTCCGTCCCTACCTCTCCCTCTGTGATGCTGAAAAACTGGTTCATGCCTTTGTGTCATCCAGGATGGATTATTA
Source organism: Polypterus bichir lapradei (assembly GCA_026402145.1). Classification (NCBI taxonomy): domain Eukaryota; kingdom Metazoa; phylum Chordata; class Cladistia; order Polypteriformes; family Polypteridae; genus Polypterus; species Polypterus bichir. The sequence continues at coordinate 5,069,987 of JANRMT010062802.1, read as the reverse complement.
TAATGCACTCCTCATCGGGATACCCAACAGGAGCCTTCAAAAGCTCCAACAAATTCAAAACAGTGCTGCAAGAATCCTGAAGAGGGTGCGGAAATATGAACACATGTCACCAATCCTTCGATACGGAGGTGGACAGGGAGCCAATGAAGTAAGCGAATACAAACTCTGATTGTTTCCTCACCAGTATATCCATTGAAATGCTCCACAATATCTGAAGGAACTCCTAATACCACAATCCACTGCAAGAAACATCCGTTTTGCAAATACCTACCGCCTTCGCTCCCCGTGACCAAACTTCATACAATGGGTGACAGAGCCTTTGCAGCCGCTGCTCCACGGCTCTGGAATGGCCAACCAGAGAGCCTAAGAACACAGCAGACTGTGGGCTGTTTTAAAAAACAGCTAAAGAGTTTTATATTTAGGAAAGCTTATTAACAAAAATGCTATAATTACTGTTTTATCTCTGTTTTTATCTTACCTTGCCTTTGTTTAAACTTTTTATGTAGCACTGAGATTTACCGATAATGTAAAGTGCCCTATAAATAAAATGCATTACTATTATTATTATTATTATTATCTCTTATATATATTTCTCTTCTGGTTCATTCTGCTTCCTCTTCAAACCTGGTCCCGCCCACACGCAGCCCACGCGGCATTTCTTGATTCCTATTGGTTCATCCTGCTTCCTCTTCAAACCCGGTCCCATCCACACGCAGCCCACACGGCATTTCTCGATTCCTATTGGTTCATCCTGTTTCCTCTTCAAACCTGGTCCCGCCCACACGGCATTTCTCGATTCCTATTGGTTCGTCCTGCTTCCTCTTCAAAACCGGTCCCCCCGACACGCAGCCCACACAGCATTTCTCGATTCCTATTGGTTCATCCTGCTTCCTCTTCAAACCCGGTCCCGCCCACACGCAGCCCACACAGCATTTCTCGATTCCTATTCGTCTTCTTCCAAACCCTTTCCCACGCTGCCTGCGACCTCCCATACACTCCCACGCCACTTTTCTCGATTCCTATTCCTCCTTTGGACTACCGCGTTCCCTGCTCCACTCTTGTGACCCCATTGGTATCACATCACCGCCCTATATCTAGCCTGACCGTGTGACCTTTCACTTCGGCCATCTGTGCGCCTGGGAGTCTTTTCCGTAGTTTGTTACAGGAAGGTACTTTCTCGACCATTGGCTTTGGTTTCGCTACTTGCTATTGGTTTCGCTCCTTGCTATTTTTGTTATACTGCGATGGTTGTTTCCTAAGCGTTTGTTATAAAATGAATGACAGTATCTTCTCTATCGACAGGTTTTTGTACAACGTCATCTCTATTCCGGGATCCGGCAACTGCCTGTTCCTATCAGAAGGTTATTTCTTGACACAAACGGTTAATAAAGGCAATGCACTCTCACCACGACATAGGGCAGCAGATTTCATTGCATCACATTTGGCCAGATTTGGAGACGTTCTTCCTGTTGTTCTTTCCAACACAAGTCGAGTTATCACAACAAGTCATGAGTATACATGGCAACATCTGGAGTTTATGGTGGTGAAGCTGAAATTCAAGCTCTTTCCGAGATTCTCCATGCTGCCATTGTCATTTACTTCAAACACAACCCCAACATCCTACCTTGCATTACGTTTGCAAAGATTTGCATTAATCTACAACAACCAGTCTTCATCCACGGTCAGTTGTACGTTGGCTTTTTCTAGGGTTAGATCTTTCGACTCATTATCTGTCGTCTCCAGCAAAACACCTATTCACAACTGCCTCGTATTTCTTTCTTCTTGATTTCTGAATTCCTGTCTAACCATTTTCCGTTCCTGTTCTTACACCTCCGTATGCTACGGCGGGTGTCAGCTAGTTATTATTATTATTATTTGATAAAGTCCATTTGTCATCGTGCAAAAAATTCGGTGTATGATAATATTATTTTTATTAAATTCGCGCCCAGGTTTATACTGTCCACACATACCGGTAACAGCATTTAACGTAGCCGGCCCTGCGTGGGGTTGGTCATCCTAAGGCTGCCTCTGTCTGGTCGAGAAGTTTCAGAGAGCGTTGAGTTATTTTTCTTTCGTCAGTATATTACCCAAGCATACACTGTTATTATTATTTATTTTTTTTTGCCATTGCATGCCTATACAAATCAACAGAATTTCACCTTTTATTGCAGTAAATCTGTTGGGTTCGCCGGTGAGCTTGTTCATTAAATTATATCAAATTACAAATCAGTGAAGGATTTAGGTTTGGGTGACATGGGCATGCAACAAACCTGGAACAGTGATCTGGTCCATTCATATTAATCGCTTGGTGCCAATGTTATGCATACAGCCCTGACATCTCTTGTAAATTTGACGTCCAGTCCATGAAATATGTGGTTTAATGATGTAGAACCTTGAAAAGCAAAGCAGCTGTGTAAAAAATAAAAAAGATGATACCGAAATCTCTAACATTGAAGCTAAAGTTAGTGTTTTGTTTTCATATCTGTATTTTTCTTTCCCTTTTTAAAAAATATTTTTATAGGAAGGCTCTAATCAGCGCCTTTCGCCAGAGAAACTTCAGTGTGGCTTTCGCTTAAAATGGAACGACTCCGCCAAGCCGAGCGCAACTTCTCGTTCACTTTCAGTCTCAAAAACTGCAAAACAATACTGAATTCTCACAGCTAAAACGCGCCGTTATAAAACCAGTCTGAATCTTTCATAAAATTGATATTCCATAATCCTATTAATTTTCTCTGCTCAAACAAAATGTAATATGTTTATTATCTTTGACTTCCTCGTCCGTTGTCTTTTATTTTTTTTAACAGATTCTCAAATGTTCGAGACGGTGCATTTGATACAACATGAAGGCAAATCCACATCTCCTGTACTCAGAAGTTCAATTTACGCACCTAACCAACCAGGAAGACTCCAAACGCAACCAGAAAAACGCCACTGATGCACTTTGACACTGTTACTGTAAGTGACACACGCATGTAGTGAAATTACCGCAACGGACCCTGCGTGAAAACTCCAAGGGCTGCTCTTTGAATTTGTGGATGCGTTTCGCTATAGAGCGAGGTTGGCGTGCCTTTACCAGATGTGTGCTTCAGCTGCGCCGACGTGTGAATTCGGGGGTTTGGTGGTCACTGCAGTTTTCTGACTACTGAACACAGTGCAAATATTTTCAAGTCCAAAGTTAAGCAAGCAAAACCACTCAAAAATCCTTCAGTCTAAAATTGAGGGGGCTGGACAGGTCAGTTGGGAGGCCCATGGAGATGGAGCAGGTCAGGATGGAACTTCATAAGCATCAGAGAAATGACTGGTAATAAATGGATGTTCATACTGTTGGACTAACAGACCAGTTATATTGCATATTGAGTCATGTTGTGACATTTTCTTATAACTGCTTGATCCAGGCGGAGTGGTGGCTCTGAGGCTAGAGATCTGCACTGGCAATTGGAAGGTTGCCGGTTTGAATCCTGTAAAATGCCAAAAGGGTCTCTGCTCTGTTGGGCCCTTGAGCAAGGCCTTTAACCTGCAATTGCTCCATCCTGGGTATGATGTTAATCTGCAACCGTCCCTGCATGTAGGTCCTCCAACCTGCAGGGAAAAACTTGGGGGTTGGTGGCAGAACTGGAACTCCAGCCACCATAAAAAAAAAAAAGACCTCACACTGTTCTACTCCATCTGAACTATCACCTGTTGCATGGCTGCACTCGGGTCCTAATCTGGATCCTGAGTTGGTTTGTCGTGTGGTGGGTGCGGCAATGCTCTGTATCAGTGTGCTCCTAACCCCTAATGTCCACATGTTTACACCTCTGTCTGCTTATAGGGTTTTTTGCCAGGGCAATTGCACCCTGGTTATCCTCATAAATTTCCACTGGTTCATGCTGGTTTTCACCATCTATTCCCTTTAAGAGCTGCATGAGATGCATACCCTCCTGTACTGTGGCAGTAAGTGCCATATACTCAGCTTCACATGTAGATAATGCCACAGTGGACTGCTTCTTTGTTTTCCATGAAATTAAAGCCCCCATTTTATTTAGACTGAAACAGTATCCAGTCATGCTGCATTTGTCATCTTCATCAGTTGCCCAATCTGCATCACTATAGGCTTGCAATTTTAAATCGATCTTCACATTTTCTATAAAATATAGCATAGTCAGCAGTTCCTTTCAGATATCGTAACACATGTTTTGCTGTCATCCACTGTTGGGTATTTGGTTTGGACAAGTACTGTGATAGCTTACTGATGACAAAACTTAAGTCTGGGCTAGTGCATGCAAATCGATCAGACTGCCAACTAGTTCTCTAAACTTTTTGGGATCAACTGACTTATCATACTCCTGGTTATAATCCAGCTTCTGCTCACATGGTGTTGCTCTTGTTTTACATTCTGTCAAGTCAAACATTGCCAAAATTTTCTTAATATACCCCTCTTGGTCCATTTTTACAAAATCATCTCCTTGCTCAAAGTTTATTTCTAAGAAATGGTTCAGTTTTTCCAGGTCTTTCATTCTAAACTTCTCTGTTAGCATTTCTTTTACATTTTTCATTACCTCTTCATCACTTGCAGCTAGTATCATATCGTCAACCCAAATAATAATTGTTATTTTGTCATATCCATTTTGTATGAAATCCATTTTTAAACAAGTGGTCGTGTAACATTTTGTACCAATTCCTGCCTGACTGTTTTAACCCAGGGCGGCACGGTGACGCAGTGGGTAGCGCTGCTACCTCGCAGTTAGATAGATAGATAGATAGATAGATACTTTATTAATCCCAAGGGGAAATTCACATAATCCAGCAGCAGCATACATAAAGAACAATATTAAATTAAAGAGTGATAACAATGCAGGTAAAAACAGACAATAACTTTGTATAATGTTAACGTTTACCCCCCCGAGTCGCATAGTGTGGGGTCTCCTCAGTCTGTCAGTGCAGCAGGACGGTGACAGCAGTCTGTTGCTGAAGCTGCTCCTCTGTCTGGAGATGATCCTGTTCAGTGGATGCAGTGGATTCTCCATGATTGACAGGAGCCTGCTCAGCGCTCGTCGCTCTGCCATGGATGTCAAATTGTCCAGCTCCATGCCTACAATAGAGCCTGCCTTCCTCACCAGTTTGTCCAGGCGTGAGGCGTCCCTCTTCTTTATGCTGCCTCCCCGGCACACCACCGCGTAGAAGAGGGCGCTCGTCACAACTGTATGGTAGAACATCTGCAGCATCTTATTGCAGATGTTGAAGGACGCCAGCCTTCTAAGGAAGTCTAGTCGGCTCTGACCTTTCTTACACAGAGCATCAGTATTGGCAGTCCAGTCCAATTTATCATCCAGCTGCACTCCCAGGTATTTATAGGTCTGTACCCTCTGCACAGTCACCTCTGATGATCACGGGGTCCATGAGGGGTCTGGGCCTCCTAAAATCCACCACCAGTTCCTTGGTCTTGCTGGTATTCAGGTGTAAGTGGTTTGAGTCGCACCATTTAACAAAGTCCTTGATTAGCTTCCTATACTCCTCCTCCTGCCCACTCCTGATGCAGCCCACAATAGCAGTGTCATCAGTGTCGCTTCCTGGGTCCTCCCTGCGTGGAGTTTGCATGTTCTCCTCATGTCTGCGTGGGTTTCCTCCCACAGTCCAAAGACATGTAGGTTAGGTGCATTGGCGATTCTAAATTGTCCCTAGTGTGTGATTGCGTGTGCCCTGCAGTGGGTTGGCACCCTGCGTGGGGTTTGTTTCCTGCCTTGTGCCCTGGGATTGGCTCCGGCAGACCCCCGTGACCCTGTAGTTAGGATACAGCAGGTTGGATAATGGATGGATGGATGGATGTTTTAACCCATACAATGATTTCTCTAATTTGCATACTAATTTTTCTCCTTTCTCAGAATCAACCACTAATCCTTCAGGCTGTTCCATATACACTTCACAGTCTATCGGCACATGCAAGTATGCAGTTTTTATATCCAGCTGATGTAACAACATACCATTCTGTGCAGCTATTTGGATCAAAACTCTTATGCTGGTCATATTTGCATTTGGAGAAAAAGTCTCTTTATAATCTACTCCTCCCACCTGATTGTACCCTTTAGCTCAGGGGTGCCCACATTGCGAGTTACTTTTAAAATGACCAGGCCGAAATGATCTAGCTACATTAAAAATTATATATATATATATATATATATATATACTCAGCAAAAAAAGAAACGTCCCCTGACTTTCAACTGTTTTTACTTTCAGTAGACTTAATGTGTAAATATTTGTATGAACGCTAAAAGAGTCAACACCATAAGGCATAAACTAAAAATGTTTCACAATGTGTCCCTGAATGAAGGGAGGCTCAAAATCAAATGTACCAGTCAGGATCTGGTGTGGCCACCAGCTGCTTGAAGTACTGCAGTGCATCTCCTCCTCATGGACTGGACCAGATTTGTCAGTTCTTGCTGTGAGATGTTACCCCACTCTTCCACCAAGGCACCTGCAAGTTCCTGGACATTTCTGGGGGGAATGGCCCTAGACCTCACCCTGCGATCCAACAGGTCCCAGACGTGCTCAATGGGATTGAGATCTGGGCTCTTCGCTGGCCATGGCAGAACACTGACATTGCTGTCATGCAGAAACTCACGCACTTTTTGCCACTCCTGTCTGGTCCAGCGAAGGTGGGTTTGTGCTCATAGGCGGCGTTGTTGCTGGTGATGTCTGGTAAGGACCTGCCTTACAACAGGCCTGCAAGCCCTCAGTCCAGCCTCTCTCAGCCTATTGCGGACAGTCTGAGCACTGATGGAGGGATTGTGTGTTCCTGGTGTGACTCGGGCAGTTGTTGTGGCCATCCTGTACCTGTCACGCAGGTGTGATATTCGGATGTACCGATCCTGTGCAGGTGTTGTTACACGTGGTCTTCCACTGCGAGGATGATCAGCTGTCCTTCCTGTCTCCCTGTAGCGCTGTCTTAGGCGTCTCACAGTGTGGACATGGCAATTTATTGCCCTAGCCACATCAGCAGTCCTCATGCCTCCCTGCAGCATGCCTAATGCACGTTCACGCAGATGAGCAGGGACCCTGGGCATCTTTCTTTGGGTGTTTTTCACAGTCGGTAGACAAGTCTCTTTAGTGTCCTGCGTTTTTAGAACTGTGACCTTAAATGCCTACTTTCTGTAAGCTGTTAAGGTCTTAACGACCATTCCACAGGTGCATGTTAATTTGGATTTTTAAAACATTATTGTTGAAATACACAGTCCTGAAAAAGGGACATTTCTTTTTTTGCTGAGTATATTTGAAACAACACAACTAATTAGGAGGAAACTAATTCAATTGCTGGTTAGTTCTTGAGGCATTCTAATGAAATGTGCTCAATTAAAAAAACATGTTAAATGAAAGTTAAATTATAAGTTAACTTAAAAAAAAATTAATTAACATACAACTAAAATTTTCAGGTTTTTATTCAAAGGAAATACCACTTTTTGAGTGGGAGAAATTACATTTCCTCAAATTAAATTCTTTCTTTGGTTAAACATTGATAAGTTGAAATGACACAAAAAAATGGGTTAATATTATACAAAAATATTCGTTGAGAAAAACTGATTCAATTGATTGTTACCACTTGACGTAATTTTTTTAAGTTACACCAACAAATAATTTTTTACAGTGTATGTTATTGTCAGTAAACACATAAATGTCTATTTCTCAGAGTCACGTGATGCAGTAAAACCAAAACTATATTTTTTCATACCCAGTAGGTATACCTGTCACAATCAGCAAAAACTTTTCAAGAAGCAAGACTTTTCAAAAAACTTGTTGTGCAGTGATATCAGGAAGCTTTGCAAAGCCCAAAGAGCCCATTACAATTGCATAATGAAGTGGCTCTGTGGCAAGCAAGTTCTCTAAGAAGAACCACAGATGCCAGTGAAGTGCTATTAGAGTGCAGGAAGTTGTTTGTTTGCCTAAGTGGTCAAGCCAGTCCTGGACTTTATACCTTTTAGGCTGTCTTTCACTTAACCTTCCACGTCCCCCAGCCCTCCAGCATCACATTCCCCGATGGTCCTGCACTGCAGCTCCTGTCTGCACGTCACAACACAATGAATCCAACTTAACTACAATTACATAGATTTGTGATATGAAGTACGGCGCTACATAATTACAACTTAATACTAATTAAGAACTCGGCAAACAGTAACTCAGATTCTTCAGTTAATTTCTAACACTCATGGTTTTCAGCAGAAGCAAATAAATGCACTAGCCAGCACAGCACACACAAACTGGAAAAGCGCGTTAAACAAACAGGGATAAACCGATGAATGAGGAACAAACATCAAGGGAGCACATGGAATAAGATCGGGACACATGTAATACTTTATAGAAGGACATTTGTGTCACAATGAAATAAATCTGGGTGGCTCGGTGGCGCAGTGGGTATAGCATTGCTGCCTTGCAGTTAGGAAACCCAGGTTCGCGTTCCAGGTCCTCCCTGCATGGAGTTTGCATGCTCTCCCTGTGTCTGCGTGGGTTTCCTCTGGGTACTCTGGTTTCCTCCCACAGTCCAAAGACATGCAGGTTAGGTGCATTGGCGATCCTAAATTGTCCCTAGTGTGTGCTTGGTGTGTGGGTGTGCGTGTGCCCTGCGGTGGGCTGGCACCCTGCCCGTGGTTTGTCTCCTGCCTTGTGCTCTGTGTTGGCTGGGATTGGCTCCAGCAGACCACCGTGACCCTGTACTTAGGATATAGTGGGTTGGATGATGGATGGATGAAATAAATCTGTAAATAAAACGTGATTTAAGTAAACATATGAAAACGTACAACGATTTCATACTTGACGGTTTTTTTTTTTTGTTTTTTTTTTCATTTTATTTAGGCATAAATAAGAAGGACGTTCAAAAAGTTTCCGCACTTTTATATTTTCGTTGGAAACGGTGAAGGCGGAAGGAGTAGTAATTGGGCATTAAAAAGCTGGTACGACGCTGGAAAAAACTGCATCTCAAACGAAGGTGACCTATGTAGAAAAGTGATGTCTTTTGTTTTTGAAATTCTTAATAAACAGAGTTAAAAACAAATACGGAAACTTTTTGAACGTCCCTCGTATATTATTTCGCACGTATATTACCATTAGGTGGACTTTATTAGGTAACTGGAAACACATTTTAAAAATCACCTGTAACCTTTGAGTGTCTCCTTCAGTTTTAGAGAATCTGCGGTTCTACTGGTCAGCTCCTCGAATGGACTTAACCGTATGCCCCATTATCAGGAGATATTGCGGTATACGGAAAATGCCGAACCACATTTCTTTGTGGTGCAAATGGAAGTATGAGATAATACACCGTAAAGAGTACCAACTGGCGGCCACTGGAGCGTCCATAATGACTGGCCTTTTGTGTGAAGGAAGGCAGGAACGCAGAAACTCCTATTAACAAACGATAATGCCCTGAGTTTTAAACCTGAACGCGGAACAGTTAAAAACATTAAATTTACTTTTACAAACATATACACGTACATACGTACAGGGGTGGGAAAGAGTTTTACAGTTGTCTCTATGGAAAAATGCATGCAGGTTATGATTATTACAATAGGTTGATCAACTCAAAATAATGTCACAATGGCACGAAAGATACAGGTCGTGTGTAACAAATGAATAAGTAATACAAGTTCACAAATAAATATTAGTTCAAGAATAAACTCTGTTTCGCGTATTCACAACAGTAAACCTACTTTTGCCCACTCCTGTTCATATACGAGGGACGTTCAAAAATTTACGAGTTTTATATTTTCTTTGGAAAGGTGACTTTGTAAAAAAGTGATATAATTTTTTTGAAACTCTTAATAAACAGAGTTTAAAAAGTGCGGAAACGCTTTGAACGTCCTATATACACAAGCTGTTTTTCATCAATATAAACTATTAAAAACACTTACAGAGATGGGAGTAAAAATCAATGAAAGTCGAAATCAGTCAGTTTCTGAAGTCCAGGAGAAACGATGGAAGACGACAAAAGTGAACTCCGATGGCGCATCCTTAAGGCAAAAGGAAGAACGGTGTGATTGAAGACTCCGCCCTGAATGAACCTGCCGATCAGCTAAATGAAAATGAATCGAATGTTCTCGCTTTAAATGGCTTTAAAGTGTAACATTTCAGGAACAGAATAGTGCACTTAGCAAAATCACCATTGTCTGGCCCATTTGTTTGATTTTCAAGTAACAATTTTTGATACCAAGGATTAATGGCGACTCGTAAATTGCCTAGATTATTGCCTAGTGTGGAGTGCACAATGCTAAATGCTGCTGTCCTAAAAACCGCCAGCGCGCGCTTCGAGCTCCAGCACACAGCGAAGAATTTAAATATGCGGGGTGCGGCAATGGGTTTGGTTTGGTCTGGTTTAGCGAGTTTCATCGCCTTGAGGCTATCCTGTACAACATGACGCGTTTATATACACGATTCTCATCTCGGTGTCCTCTTGACTTAATTGTTTATCTGAAATAAGAATTACAGTGGTGAAGATGATCAAGGCCAAATTAAGACCACCAAGGTTTCAAACTCGCCTTATATATTGTTTTTTTTTTTCTTTTCGTTTTTTATCAGTATGCTGCTGCTGGAGTATCTGAATTTCTCCTTGGGATTAATAAAGTATCTATCTATCTATCTATCTATCTATCTATCTATCTATCTATCTATCTATCTATCTATCTATCTATCTATCTATCATACAGTGCCTTATACCTATCTATCTATCTATTATATAGTGCCTTTCATCCATCTATCTATCTATCTATCTATCTATCTATCTATCTATTATATAGTGCCTTTCATCCATATATCTATCTATCTATCATACGAGGTGTGGCAGAAAAGTAATGAGACTGGCAACACTGCAAGCGATCTGGCAACGCTGCGCTGTTGTCCTTGATAGAGCACGTGTATCAGTACCCTCCCATAGCTCAGTGCGAGTTTCAACTCCTTCCGTTAACTACGTGATTTTTGTGACTGCTATTAGCGAAGTTGTGTTTTTGGTTGTGCGTCACGCAAAATGGAACAGCGGAATTTGGAGCAACGTTGTGCCATTAAATTTTGTGTTAAGCTTGGAGAATCGGCAAGTGTGACGTTTGAAAAGTTAAAACAGGCCTATGGGGAACATTCTTTATCCCGAGCTCAAGTTTTTCAGGGAGGCCTTCAACTTCGAAAACCAATGAAAACATCGAACGTGTGAACACTCTTGTGAGATCAGACTGTCGTTTAACATTAAGAATGTTGAGTGAACAATTACATTTGAACAGATTTACCGTTCATCAAATTTTGACTGAACATTTGCACATGCGAAAGGTCTGTGCCAAAATGGTGCCGAAAAACCTCACAATTGAGCAGAAGGACAATCGAAAAAACGCATTCCTGTGGTTCCCCAGCCCCCTTATTCACCTGACCTGAGTCCGTGTGACTTTTTCCTTTTTCCTAAACTGAAAAATGTCCTCAAAGGACGTCATTTCGGGACTTTAGAAAACATCCAAAAGAGTGTAACGGACATGCTGAAGACCATACCGGTTGAAGACTTCCAGCGCTGCTACCAACAGTGGGAACAACGTCTCCATCGGTGTGTAGCTGCCCAAGGGAACTACTTTGAAGGGGATAACATTGATGTTTGAAAAAAATAAAAACTTTGGTAAATAAAAAATCAGTCTCATTACTTTTCTGCCACACCTCGTATCTATCTATCTATCTATCTATCTATCTATCTATCTATCTATCTAT
>JANRMT010062802.1:4975638-4987056 GCA_026402145.1 Polypterus bichir lapradei | reverse complement strand
TGTGCCTGCTTTAAAGTACACAGCCTGTCCAGGTTTGGTTTGATATTTGAGATACGACACTCTGAGCTCCTTTTCTTTTTGAAGTTTGTTTCTATGACGAGCGGCGCCGCTGCTGCTGCTTTTATAGTCGCGTATTTTCAATCCAGAAAGTTCGAGATGTATCGGTGTCTGTCGCGAACATTCGGGTAACAGTAGATCAGGTGATAATGTGGCACGACTGCACCACATTGGCAGCGTAGCCAATATTGCCAAATTGACTTAAATAATTTACTGCGTATTGGGTTATTTTCATGATACAACTAACAGCGGTATAATATTTATCGGATGAAAATACGTTCGTCTCGCACAGATTGACTTCACCGGTGTCCTCGTTTACGAGATTTATAAAAATTAAGACATATTTATTTGTTTCTTTACATAAAAAAAATAATTAAATAAGAATAAATAATTTAGTCTTTGGTTTTGGGATTCGAATTACTACCAAAAACCACACAAGGCATTTTAACAGTAGCAGTTTAAGAAAAATAAATTGCAAATATTTCATCGAAGTTTGCCGAACACATGCAAATGTTATGGAAGTAAAAATGATAGGATACCGCGACACCGCATGAGTATCATTTGTTAGTTATATCGTGGGTTATTCTCATCTATTTTATATTATGCAGAATTATTCCAGGTAGAAAATGGGGGGGATGCGAAATACGAAAGTTTGAGAACCTCTGGACTAATGAGATGTATTAAAATACTGTGGTTTATGGTGTCAAGTGCTGCACTCAAGTCTCAAGATAGACGGCCTCTATCCACATCAATCCGCAAGTCATTTATTACTTTAACCAGCACAATTCCTGTACTATGGTTTGTTCTTAAACCTGACTGAAACTTATCAAGCATAGAATGTTCATTTAAATTGTCATTCAATTGCTAAACAATTACTTCTTCTAGAATTTTATTTAAAAAAGACAGGTTAGAAATTGGACCAAACATGTGAAGAACAGAAGAGTCAAGGTTACTTTTCTGGAGCAAGGATTTGAACTACTGCCATCTTTAGACATTCTGGGAAAACCTCGGGTATCTAATGGCAAGTTCACCATGTCAAGTACACTAGCCATAAGCACGTCTGGGACTCCTTTAAAAATATCCTGTTGGGACTGGTCGAGGACACAAGTACAATGCTTAAGATGAGAAATGTGTCTACAGAGTTCAGGAAAACCTATTGCACTGAAGGAATTTCATTCTCTAAACAGAGCATGCTGACGTTCAGGAGGATTCATTTTTTGGTGTATTAAATATCATTTATTTTGTGTTTAAAAAATGTGGAAAAGTCTCACAAGTTTAGTTAGAAGTTTCCACATTCTGTTGAGTGAAGTGGGTTTAGAAGATGATCAATCGTTGAGAAAGAAAGTTTCCAGCATTATCATCCTTGATTTTAGAAACATATCCTCTCAACATGGACTGCTTTGTTATATTCAGCTATATATGCCTTTAATATTTCACAGTGGACTGTTAATTAAGTTTTCCTCATTTGCACTCACCCCTACGGCATTTTCTTCTAAGATCTGACACTCTACAGTATGACAACATATTCACAACAATAGTAGCATTGTCATGGATAATAATTCAGGTTTTAGTTGAAGTATTTGATGCTACATTTAGCCAGTTGGGTGACCTCACTGCTTTTTGCAGATGACACGGTCCTATTGGCTTCATCAGGCTACAAACTCCAGCACATATTGGGACATTTTGTGACTGAGTGTGAAGTGGCAGGTTTATGAGGATCAGCACCTACAAATCTGAGGCCATGGTTCTCAGTAGGAAAAAGGTGGACTGTCCTCTCCAAGTGGGAGGTGGTTTATTACCCTAAGTGGGGGAGTTTAAATATCTTGAGGTTCTGTTTATGAGTGATGGGAAAAAGGGATGGTGAGATCGATAAATGGACTGGGGCACTAGCATAACTACACTCGCTATACCGTTCTGTAGTAGGGAAGAAGGAACAAAGTCAGAAGGCAAAGCTCTCGATTTACCAGTCGATCTACGTCCCTACCCTCACTTATTGTCATCTAGGTTACCTAGATCATAGATACAAGTCGCCGAAATGTGCTTTCTCCACAGAATGGCTGGGCTCTCCCTTAGAGATAGGGTGAAGAACTGCAGAATCCTGGAGAGGTCTTGGGTAGAGCCACCAACCCTCCTCATCGAGAGAAGCCAATTGAAGTGGTTCGGGCGTCTGAAATGGATACCTCTTGGATGCTTCATTGTGGAGTTTTTATGGGTATGACTAGCTGGGAGGAGACCCCGGAGAAGACTCAGGGCTTGCCTGGAGGATTATTTATCCCAAATGACCTGTAACACCTTGGGATCCCACAGTTTGAGTTGGCAAGTGTGACTGGGGAAAGGGATGTTTGGGCCTCACATGCGACCCGGCTTTGAATAAGTGGTGGAAAATAAATGAATGAGTTAACTTTTATAGTCTTTTGGGTACACAGGAAAGAAGTGCTCATTACTTTAAAGCTACAACAGAACCTTCCTGCCATTGCTTTATGAAGTCACAAGAAATCAGGGGAACCTTCTGTTAATTGGAGCCTTGGATGGGCCCGGCTGAGTTTTTCAAATGGCACGCTGTGAAGGATCCATCTGTAGATTGAGCAAGTGTGAGTCCTTGAAAGACACATGGACTTTCTGGACAGTAGAACCATTATTATCAAAAAGGTGATCCCTAAGCATCATCATCCTCTCCAGACATACAGAGAGACTTTGTTTAATAATTATTTAAACTTTATTGACCCCAAAAATCAAAAATAGTATTTCATGAAATACAAAAGGGATTATATATTACAAAAATAAGGAACTTAATATGTTCAATACATATGTAACAGTACACAAGGACATAAACACACAGATTACAAAAGAATTGTAAAACATTTTCACAGATACAGCAAAGTGGCTTAAAATTCCATTTGTGTGTGTGTTTGTGTGCGCGCTCAGGGATGTCCCACCTTCTCCCTGTCTTCTTTGCTTGTCTTTGAACTTTTCATTAGATGTAGTAACACAGAGCAGTAGTGCAATGTAATTCTGTTTTGCAGCACCATTAGTCATTTCTTAGTATAACAGTTTAAATAACACATGCAGCAAGTTGATGCTCCATGCAGTCAATCAATTACAAAGCAAATTCTCACTGAAACGCACAGGTCATTCTACCAAAGCATGTGTTGAAGAAGAATAACATAAAGGGTTTAGAATGGCCAAGTCACAGTCCTGACCTTAACCCAATAGAAATATTGTGGAAGAACCTGAAGTGTGCAGTTCATTTCAGAAAACCCAGCAACATCCCTGAGCTGAGGCAATTCTGTATGGTGGAGCGAAGCGCGGGACTGATCAAGACCTACCGGGAATGTTAAGTTGCAGTTATTGCTGCAAAAGGGGGTCACACCAAACTGTAAAAGTTCCCATAGGTTCCCATACTTTGGCCAATCGCTGATTTGGATCATTTTCCTCAATAAATAAATGACCAAGTGTGATATTTTTGTCTCTTTTGCTTAACTGGGTTCTCCATATCGACTTTTAGGACTTGTGTGAAAATCTGATGATATTTTAAATCATATATATATATATATATATATATATATATATATATATATATATACAGAAATATAGAAAATCCTGAAGGGTTCACTAACTTTCAAGCACCCCTATAACTTCTCTGTTCCCACTATGGTGGAATATGCTTTTCTTCTGTAAAGGGTGACTAATTAGGGCAGGGGTGTCCACACTTTTTCGGCTTGCGAACTACTTTTAAAATTACCAGGTCAAAATGATCTACCTACATTAAAAATACTATATATATATATATATATATATATATATATATATATATATATGAGTATATTACATAAAATATATGTTGCCGTAACCTTTATGGCACAATAACAATTCAATACATTTATGGTCACTACAATATTTGGATTGAATAATCGTCATGTGGGAAAAGGCTGACTCGCATAAATATGTAGAGTCGAATAATGCAGTCAAGGAGCTTTTGAATTCAGCCGATTGAAAAATGACGGCTGTCCGATTAACTGCGATTTTAATTCCCTTTCCTTTCTCTTTCTCAGATCGCTTTTCGGAAGGAAGTCAGTTTCGTAGTTTTTATGAACAGTTTGAAAGTGCCTTTCCACAGTTTCTTTTTTGGAAAAGCAATGATAGATGGACAAATCAGACAAACTCACTTCGATTGTGACATTGTGAGAAAAAAATCCTCTTCCAATTCCACATCCAGCCCATAAACAACAATTTTTTTTTTAAATCCCTTCTTTAGTCGATATAAATTGGAAGGCTAACTAGATCACGATAGCCGGAGTTTTGCAGTAGCTCGCGTGTTTGATCGTGCGTGCGGAATGACCAGTGTTTTAGATGAGAAGAGATCTCAGACTGGCCGCCCTGTATGTCAATCAAGTAGCAAATGCCATAGGGAGGATATATGATAGACTAACGTTTTAAAAAAAATGTTTTTGAATGCAACGCGATCTACCTGCACTTCCTTTGCGATCTACCGGTTGATCGCGATCGACACATTGGGCACCCCTGAATTAGGGGATGAGATGTTGTAATCCAATCAGAGTAGAGTGATGTAATTAAGGACAAACAATTAAAGTCTATGTTTTCAATCATCTGAACTGCAGTGACAAGCTGGTATTTTCAGAAGTTTGCGGCTTTGCAGAACATTTTAGTCTCCATTTCAGGTGTTAAAATTGTCAGCGTAATGTGGACAAATGGCAAAATGGAAAATAACATTGCCATTTTTTTTAAAGAAAATGTGATAGTGTGTACGTAGAATAAGCCCACTTTATCCCACCCCTTCGCATCTCCGCATCATTTAACTGGGATCTGGGGAATTATCTTGTCGCCCGGCTTCATTCCATCATCTGAGGGAGCTGCATGGTGCTTTGATCAGGTGGTGCTTACACAGATTACCACCACAGAAGAACCAGAAAAGGCAGCAGACAATAGTGGGGATTAGCACAGATTGTGGATCCCTGAAGATTATGATAATTCTATACCTATAATCTATTACGAATACAACTGAAATGCAGCTACAAAAAAGCCAAATTAAAATAATGATTTTTTTCCAGTATTAAAAAAAAAAATTCCACAGTATTAACCTGGTGAATTTCTATTGGTAAAGTATTCCAAATTTTAGGTGTCTAACAGCAAAAGGCTGCCTCACTACTTCTTTTAAGCTTGGCTCTTGGAATTATAAGATTATCTTCATTTGAAGATCCAAGGTTACGACTTGGAGTGTAGGGGGACAGGCATTCCAAAATAAAGGAGGGGGCAGATTATTTAAGGCTTTATGCACCGTTGGTAGTATTTTAAAGTCAATTGTAAATGACACAGGTAAAAAATGTAGCGACGCTAAGACTGGTGTGATGCGCTCAGGTTTTAATATGGCTTTTTCGTAGCTACATTTCAGTTCTGTATGTAATAGATTACAGGGGAATGGAATGATTATTTTTCAGGGGGTCCGCAATCTGTATTAATCTACACTTTTTTCTGCTGTCTTTTCCAGTGGTGGCAATCTGCGCCAACACCACCTGATCAAAGCACCTTGCAGCCCACTGAAATGATGGAATGAAGTGGTCAGCTCTCCACAAGACCAACTTAATCAAATCCTATCATGTGAAGCCTAAAAACAAAGAGGACTGATTTAAGAATATTTATGTTAGGTGGAATGCTCAGAGGGGACTGAATGTTTGGTCTTTTGTCCTTGGAACCCCTATAGATTTTGTTTTTCCTATCCTTACCTATTTACTTTTCTTATCCTTATATATAATTTGATACTATCCGTATGTATGGTGTTCGCGTCAATACCTCAACTCAATACGAGTTAGAACCATGCAATGGGACTCTACCTCTGTAGTTAGAACATAACGTGGCACACGCGGACGCAGTATTGCATGATTGGCTAAGAATGTTAGAACACTTCAGTGACGTCGCTGGACGGCCGAGTACAGTAAGTCGGTGTTGGTTCGAGCAGATAACAATAAGTTCGGTTGGTTTGGTGGGGCGTACTTTCCAGGACTAACATCGTCGACTGACCCCCTTATCAAGCGGGGTCATTTTTCCTAATTCGCTTGTAATTCGACCTCTCCAAATTAGAATCATTGCTGTTATTGAACTATCTGGAGTATAAACACATGTTTGGTCTCTTTGTAAAGGTAACATTCTCTAGTTTCACCCTTAGTCGTCAGAATCACTGTAGGTGTGACTGCTCAAAAGTTATGCACATTAGAACTCACAAAAAAATGATTTTTTTTTTTTTTGCTCTCGCCTAAGTTTTTTTGTGAAAATAAAGGCCTCTATAGCTGCAGTAGGTAGGTGGGGACAGAAACACACTATGTACAAACAGAATAACTTGTTGACTACTCACATTTCAAATTTGAAAAGAATACCTGTAAAAATGACATTTTTACACCAGTTTTTATGTGGGCATGTCCAGGTGCTTTTTAGAGGGACCATTATCCACATTTTGGAACGTATGGAAAAAGTGTAATAACTTTTGAATGCTTCAACCCACATATATCAATGAGGGTTCTACTGAAAGCTTACACCTAAAGGAATCTATATCTACACACAGTGTCACTCTATTAGTTATAAAAATAATAAAAACAATAAAAAATACACATTTCAATATAAAAATAGTCAACACAAGTCTTATGGGCCAAAAATATATATATATATTTTATTTTTTACTTTTTTTTTTATAAAATGCACACAAACTATATACATTCCTTTTACAAACTGTTACAACACAGCTCAGCGTTTTTCCATGTGCCACTGATTGCATCAATCCCTAGCAGGCAGAAAGCACAAGGGCGTGTCACATGTCTATCTCTGCCATTAGACGTCTCCTGGGCCGATTGATTACTTTCACGCCGCGTACATGCCTCTAATACTAATCGAGAGTGTATTCACGTTTATCTGTACTTTTATCCATATTTAAAATGCAAAAAAACTTGGTGAAATCACAATAAACAACCACGCACCAAGTCTGCAGACTGGCACAAATGCCAGCTTTGCGCAGCTCCGATCGTTTTGTTTACAAGTTAGCATGGCAAGTTACATATCGACGTGCTCAGCTGCTCATTGGCTGTAAGTTTTGAGTGTCACTCACAGTGTCCAATCAAACTGGTAGATTCTACCAGGGTTTGGAGTTGTACGTCATCGTTCAGCTGTCTGTGACACTCGTTGGCTATACGAGGTGCCAGTCAACCCCAGACCCGTCGTAAATGGCCAACTTAGGTGTCAATCAGAAGCTAACACTTTTGTGTAACATGCTGTAGCATGTTTATCGCCGACAGAAACAAATTACGTCTGATATGATCAATAAAAGTGAAAAAAAATGACGTAGCTAGTCTCAAGTTATGAAACGTTTTCTGGAGTTTTTGTCCCTTTGAGGATATATCGTGTGTTTTGGACCTAATCGTTTTACTGAATTATATTCGCTGGAGCCTTACGGACAGAATGAGACCAATACTGCTCGGAAATATTGATGTTTGACTTGCAGAGAGTCTTCAAAGGTAGGGAAAGTCAACTCTTAAAAGTATGTACTTCTCTGTAAAAAAGGCTTTAGTGTCAGTGCTGTGGTTGTTGTGTGTCAAAATGGTTGATATCATCGGAAAGACGAGACTTTGAAGTTTCATTTGATGGGTAGTATCTCGAGATGCATGACAGAGGGGCATGCACACATGGCTGTGACGTCGTCAAAACGCCGTCATGTCCCGGGACCGGTACGTGTGCGCGTTAAGGGGCACCTTTCGACAGCTCCGGAACCGTAAGTAATTTAGAACGTATCGCCATTTGTTTGGTACGTCGAAGTCTATCTTTGGGCAGTTCGGTTTTGGCATCCGTCCTTCTGACATCTATTGGCAAACTGAGTAATGACGGCTGGGTATTAACAACGGTCATTGTTTAAATTTTAGCCGATCTCAGTTCTAAAATGACCACTCCAACATAATTATTACTCCGACTCTGATTAGAGTTGTAAAATACGGTTTGTTTTGAAAATTTGTTTGCCGGAAAAAATCAAATGAGGTGCGCCGAAGAGCTGAGCGCACGTGTGGCAGCCCCGTTTAAACAGGAAGCTCTTCATTACATCGGCCGAAAAGGTCTATTTTAAGCACAAATCAGTGCCATGATAACAAAATCATTTCAAGAACTTAAAAAAACAATAATTCTTTGCAGCGAAAGTATGGATTTCACAAACGTAGAATTTGTAGCCCGATTCGATCTGGCTCCCAGTCGCTAGTTCTTTAATATTATTGCCTAATCTTATTTGTTTCTCATTTCATGCAACTTTCTTCTTACCATCTTGTAAAGCACTTTATGTTGAATGGAAATGTGTTTTATAAATAAATGTTGTTGTTGCTGTTGTTGTTATCTCCCAATTTTGTTTTGACCATTTACATTTGTGTACAGTTTAATCACATAATTAAATTCAGGTTGTTATACTCACTAACTATGGCACAGTGGTGACATGTTGCATTTTGATTTCACTTTACGCTATACACTTGACCATAATGGTGTTATATGCAATTAACTTGATAATTATGTCTGTTTTGTCTGGTTTGGGACAACCACTAAAGGCCTTCCATTTTAGGTTTATAAGGTCAATATTGCCATATGTACAGAGCACAGCATTAAAGGACACCATTAAGCACTGTGTTCACCTTTTCTTTCAGTTTGTAATCAAAATATGCTATTCTTGAGTCATTTATCTCCGTTGAGTTGGCTGTACGATCTTCACAGAGGAATAACACAGCATCATCTTCATCCACCTCCTTCACCTCTTCAGTACGTTCCAGGAAGTGTGGAATAAACACCCCTGACACAGATTGTGGGTCTAAAATGATCTTCTTAGGCTCAGACTTTTGTACCTCTTTCTCTCTATAGATATACTGAAAAATGTTTACACCAGTGATATTTTCCCATTCAGAACCACCTGAAATCTCCGGGCTGCTCTTACGGTGAAAGATGCGACTTGAAAACATAAAAATTCTGTGCCTGGAGTTCTGACTTTGGAGGGAGTCGAGCAGATCCTGCCAGTTATCATGCCTGTAAGGAAGAATTATTTCCCTGATATCATTTATAACCAGGTACCTGCTGGTGTACATGTTTCTGTAGAGACAATCGTGGAGGGCCGTATCTTGTCCGTGGTTAAGTATCTCAGATGATTTTAAATAGGAATCCACAGTCCAGTTGAAGACAACCAAAAATCCCTCTGCCGTGTAGTAATCCAGCACCTTTTGTACCTCAGCAGAGCAATTAGTTTTGTATATGAAGACCTTCTCAGCCCCCAAGTGGCGGTACATCTCAATGGACTGGACAACCTGCAACACATTGTCGTTATTTTTTGCCATTGCTGAAATACACACGGTGAAGTTCCTTTGAGGTTGGGTGGATTGGGTGACCTTTGAATTGTGGACGTTCAAATAGACATCAGATGAGCTTCTTACATCACTGGTACTCACTGCCACTCGGATGAAAGCAGCAGAGCCACATGGGTTTTGGCAGAGGAAGTCTGCTGTACCATATGGAAAGTCATGATGATCATCATGGAGCTGAACATGAACATAACGGTGAAGAACAACACTTTCACACTCAATGTGACAGTGAAGTGTCCTGTGCTGATTTTCAAACTGATCCCGCTTTACAATTCCAATAATATGGATCACATCATGTGACAGCTGATACAATTTTCTGTCATCACAAAAGGCAGAAATAATGAAGACGTCGGCACCATCCACGGGTGTGACCACAAGAGGGTAAGACCTGCACATCAAAAGATAAGAAAACAGTGTGATACTGTATACTGCCTGAGAAATGACCTTAAATTATCAGAACCAAACATTTTCATGCTCTCTTATTCAATTCAGAGGCTGTCCTGGTATCATCAAGGACAAGGCAGGGATCAAACCTGGATTGGGTGCAAGTCCATCCCAAAGCTACCTACACATATGGGTCCGATTTCAATTGAAAAATCAACCTAAAGCACACATCTTCAGGAAATAACAAAATGAAAACTGATTGTGAAACTTATACAGAATAATGCAGCTTGAGACTGGGGACCGTGTGCTTTGGAGACAGACAATATTTGAAGGAGTCCATCACTTTGAACAGCAATGGACCCATAAACAAGAGGAGAAGAAAATAGCAAGACATCACCATTGAAAACAACCCACTGTTCTCGGAGGGCAATTTCCTTGATCATCGTGCCCCGCCGGGTCTGCCTTTCCTAAATTAGTCTGCTCTCCCACCAGTGTACACAGAGGAGGGGGAGTGATGGAAATGGAGAAATGGATGGACAGCGTCATCACTGGATCGACAGATAGCCATGAATGATGATCGAATGCCATCCACTAAGCAGTGTTACTCAGAGCTAGACAACTTGACCAGACTCAAAAGTTACCTTATTCTGGTGACCCGGAAAACATTTCAGCGCTTATCTAAGTGGCTTCCTCAGTTGTAAGTTGAAATGACAGTGGATTTCTATTATCTTGATGCAAATTGTATTGCAAGATGGAAAACCTATGATTAGGCAGCCAGTAGGAATTTTAAGATTAGGAACCCAAAGGGGACATTAACATTAGGGACCTATAGGTAACTACACTCCAGCCCCACTAACTTTAAGGTTAGTATTTGTAGTTGGGGTAGGCTAATGTTTCTGTCACGATAATAGAAAAGCATCATGATAATAGAAAAGTACTGAAATGACTTATCCCAGAGTACTTAAGATATTAATAATAAATCAATTCCAAGACCGAGCTCATAATTGATGCTTCACATAATTGATGAAACTCATTTGTGGTGAAATACAAAATCAAAAAAAAAATCATAAGAGGCTCTGGAGACGGTAACAAAAGATGTGTATGGGAAAAGTGGAAGAAGCATTGGGACAAGTGAATTACATGGGAAGGGCAATATTATGACAGTGACTTCAAAGGAGCTGCTGTAAGTTGCATAATAAAGTTTTTGTTGGGGGAAAGTAATCACAATGCCTTAATTTTATACCTGCATTGTTATCACTCTTTAATTTAATATTGTTCTTTATGTATGCTGCTGCTGGAGTATGTGAATTTCCCCTTGGTATTAATAAAGTATCTATCTATCTATCTATTATATAGTGCCTTTCACTCTATCTATCTATCTGTTATATAGTGCCTTTCTATCTATCTATCTATCTATCTATCTATCTATCTATCTATCTATCTATCTATCTATTATATAGTGCCTTTCACTCTATCTATCTATCGGTTATATATTGCCTTTCACTCTATCTATCTATCTATTATATAGTGCCTTTCACTCTATCTATCTATCTATCTATCTATCTATCTGTTATATAGTGCCTTTCACTCTATCTAT
>JANRMT010062802.1:4944077-4975538 GCA_026402145.1 Polypterus bichir lapradei | reverse complement strand
TCTATCTATCTATCTATCTATCTATCTATCTATCTATCTATCTATCTAATAAACGTGTGACTTTATCTCTTGCCTGTTCTGTTACTTTCACTAATTGCCCAGGGTTATAGAATGGAAAATAAAAGGAGAAAAATGAAAACCCCTCAGGCAGTCCAACCTGATAGTGTGATAAGAGGATGGGATTTGGTGCATTCTGTTAAAAATCATGTAAAAAAGAGTATAAATAGGGCAATAGGATCACCAGAGGACCCTCCCACAACAGATGAGACGTCAAGCTGGACTTTCTCCAGGCCCTCCACTCCTAAGCACAGCTGGACTTTTAACAGTTTCCATTACATCAGCTGCTACCAGCCTGGATGTTATTACTATAAATGTAAAATCAAACATCTGTCTGTGTGTCTGTCTGCTTTTCACGAGAGAACTACTTAATGGATTTAGATCTGTTTTTTTCTATAATTTGCTTGAACATTCTGGTTGATTTTGCGACCTCTCTCATTGTGCTAAGTATCAGAGTTTGCTTGCAGTACTGATTTATCCGAGAGAGATGCAGCTGACCGAGGGGACGGGGTCATGGCCCTCCTCACTCACGCAGCAGCCTCAGGGCGTTCCTTACCTCCGCTTAGCTAGCGAATGAGAGAGCTACTTAACGGATTTAGATTGTTTTTTTTTCTATAATTTGTTTGAACATTTCGGTTGATTATGCAACTTCTCTCATTGCACTGAGAATCACAATTTGCTTGCAGGAGCGATATATTTGCGCTAATCCGAGACAGAGGCTGCGGGCCGAGGGGAGGGGGAAGCGTGACGTCAGGAGTGGTGAGCCAGTCTACCTCTGTGTTTTGGAGTGTACCTTACCTCTGCTTAGCTAGCAATACCATTTTGTTTATTGATTTTTAAAGTTTGTCCAGTTTCACTAATACGTGGGCGGAGCCATGGGGGACCACTAGTAAAAAATTTCATACCTTTTTAATCCATATATATAAAAGCCAAATCCCACTGACTCATTCATCACGAAATCTCCCGAACCATGAGGAGTTGGGACTTGAAATTTGGAATGTAGGTTACCCTTGGCCCATAGGTGCTCACTAAGAAACGGTTTTAAAAATTTCGTGGTCCAAGCGTGTTCTGTCTGTATGTCTGTCCACTTTTCACGAGAGAACTACTTCATGAATTTATATCTGGTTGTTTTCTATAATTTGCTTGAACCTTCTGGTTGATTTTGCGAATTCTCTCATTGTGGTATCGATGTATTTATGCAAATCCAAGAGAGTGGCTCTGGGCCAAGAGCAGGGGGGCGGGGCCTTCCTTATTCACTTGCCAGCCTCTGTTTGAGTTGGTCGATGCCTCGCCACGTGTTGAAGTGCACCTTGCCTCCGCTTAGCTAATGATACCTGTTTGTTCAACAGACTTTATCATCTACAGATCGTTAAGGAGTAACATTTGACGTTTTTGAGAGAGAGATCAGAGCTCCATGTGTTTTAGACGGTAGCTGCTGATTGGCAGAGATATCACGGCCATGTGCTTTTCTCCCCACTCGGGAAACGCTCTCCAGTCAGAGCTGAACGTGATCAGATAGTGTGCCAACGTCTATTGATTTTCAAAGTTTGTCCTGTTTCATTACTATGTGGGCGCAGCCACGGGGTTCAGCTATTATAATATAAGATGAAGAACTGGGGTTTTTTGAGGTCAATGATTCATTTCCTGTTATTATTTGCTAAATCTCCCTAACACATTAACTGTTGTTTTTTTTTTTTGCTATGTTTTTGACACCATCTTAGGTCCCATGATTTCCGCCACATTTGGTCTGTGTTTCGCATTTTAAGGGCATTGCCTTGGAGGTCGTGACCTGTTTGTAATCAAAGTGACAAAATAAAAGATCTTTCCATATCTACCATCATGTACATTTTTCTTTGTGTTCATTTGTAAGTGAATGTGGCCTTGATTATTTCCATTGTGTTTTGAGGGTGGTTCCCCAAGAGCCGGGGTCACCTGCCAATCACTGCCATCGTTTCAGGCGGTTCATTCTAACGCGCTAGGGAGTGGAGCGTTTTGTGAGTATCTGCGTCTTTGTTACCACTTGATTTTTTTTGCACTTTTGGACCACTGCTCTGTTTTGACCTCACCTCAACATATCATATTGTGATTGTGTGTATTGATTTTTTGAACCTCTGCTCTGTTCTTTGACCACACATTCTGGATTCTGCTCTTTGGATTGCCATGCCTTTTCAAGCAATTCTTTGTGCTCCTTGGAGCTTTATGCTTTCCTAGCCTTTGTTAAAATAAACCTTTTATTTTTATAAAGATCTTTCTCAGCCTTTTTTATTTATTTATTTATTTTTTGACGGTGTTTACCCCCTCTATTGGGCAACTTTGGAAAGTGTTTTTTGAACTGGTGTTTTTGGGACTCCCTCAGTTTCACAACATCTCTTATGCGACATATTTTGAGATATTCAAGTCCGCCTTTTTCATTTTGAACCTTAAAAGCCTGTTCTCCATTTTGAGGCCTAGACAGGCCTATAGCATCCCACTTTTCTAGGGCTAGGCTCCCGTGAAATGAGACCTGTTTTGGGGGTAGTTGAGTTAGTATTCTGGCATGCATTTTGTGGATCTTTTTTGAAGGCCTTACCATTTAGCCATTTGTGTGCTGCAGGAATGATTACAGAATTGGAGTGGGACATATTACAATTTTATGGTACCCCTAGGTGCAAACTGGGACTCTTGTTTTGTAGTTTTTTGATAGTAACATAAAACTCTGACACAACAACAACAATACTACTACTACTACTACTACTACTAATAATAATAATAATAATAATAAAACAGCCAGTAGATAGTAAATGTAGAAATTGCAACAATGCAGATGAGGATATTAGTCATACTGTTACTGGCTGTATAACACTTGCACCTACTGAATATACACAGAGACATAATCCTTGGGATTAATAAAGTATCTGTCTAAAGTAGCCAGTTATGTACACTGGACTATGCGCAAGAATCTAGGGGTACAAGTGCCAGACAAGTATTATGAAGATCATCAAGAAAAGATCGTGCACATCAACGATATCACCATCATGTGTGATGTTCCAATAAGAACAGAAAGAACAATCCTAGTGAATCTTCCTGATATTGTGCTGCATAATCACAAAAAGAGAACCTGCCTGTTAATTGATATAGCCGTCCCAGGTTACTTGAACATCATGTTAAAAGAAACTGAGAAGATTAATAAATACAAGGATTTGGAAATCGAGATTAACAGGATGTGGAAATGTAAAACTAGACCTGTGTCAGTTATAGTTGGATCATTAGGTACATTAAAGAAAGATCATGATGAAAACTTGAAGATGCTGCTGGGCCATCAATCAGCTAGTGAAGTGCAAAAGATTGCACTTATGGGCACTGCACACATCCTTAGAATAGTGTTAGGGGTAAATCAGTTTGGCTTCTTGTAAGCGATGAAAAAGGACGATTAAGCAAAGAAAGAAAGAAGATGAGAATGATCAGATGGATGTGTGGAATGTCACAGAGTGGAAGGAAAATGAATGTGGAGTTAAGAGAAAGATGTGGTGTGAAAGGGAGAAGTGTTGTGCTGAGGAGATGTAGAGTCAAGCATATGGAGCAAAACAACAGAGGATGAATAGAAGAAGAAGAGGGGCACCAAGACAGAGAAGGAAAAGATGGGGCTCAAGAAGATGAGGTTAGAGGTGGTTTTAGATGATCCAAAAGGAATTATGTCATGTCTCAGTCAGGAGTCCTCCTCTGGCTGGGGTTCAGATTCACATTTGATGTCTTTTTTGATTCATTTTATGTTGATTATGTGCTGCTGTCTTTATTTTTGATTTTGTATATTAGCTGCCCTCGGTAGGTTCCATGTGTTTTGTGGGTGGTCCCCCAAGAGGAGGGGCCACCTGTCAATCTCTTCACCCTGTAAACCTGGAGGGTCTTCCACAGTTCCTGGTGGTTCATTGTGAATGTGCTGTGGAGTTTTTGTGCTTTTGTAAATTCTGTGAAATACCTTTTTCTGTTTTTTTGGATCTTCTGGTCTGTGTATTGACTTTGCTGTTGGGATTTGTATTGGGACTTGTTGACTTGGATGGCCTTCTTGGTAAAGGCAATTTCCTATTAACATTTGTGTTCCATGGAGCTTTGTTGTGATTGAAAAACTTTATTTGTGAGGAGCAAATCTTTTATTTTATAAAGATTCTGTGCTTGCTCTTATTACAGGTTTTTTGAGTGATATCTTCCTCTATTAGGCATTATTGCAAATGTTTGGGATTATGTGCTTTGGAACTCTTTAGCACTTGAGATTCCATCCATCCATCCTCTTCCGCTTATCCGGGGTCGGATCGCAGGGGTAGCAGCTTAAGCAGAGAGGTCCAGACTTCCCTCTCCCCGGCCACTTCTTCCAGCTCTGCTGGGAGAATCCCAAGGCGTTCCCAGGCCAGCTGGGAGACATAGTCCCTCCAGTGTGTCCTGGGTCTTCCCTGGGGCCTCCTCCCGGTTGGACGTGCCCGGAACACCTCACCAGGGAGGCGTCCAGGAGGCATCCTGATCAGATGCCCGAGCCACCTCATCTGACTCCTCTCAATGCGGAGGAGCAGCGGCTCTACTCTGAGCTTCTCACCCTATCTTTAAGGGAAAGCCCAGACACCCTGCGGAGGAAACTCATTTCAGCCGCTTGTATTCGCGATCTCATTCTTTCAGTCACTACCCACAGCTTATGACCATAGGTGAGGGTAGGAACGTAGATCGACTGGTAAATTGTGAGCTTCGCCTTATGGCTCAGATCCTTTTTCACCATGACAGACCGATGCAGAGCCCTCATCACTGCGGATGCCACACTGATCCGCCTGTCGACCTCACGCTCCATTCTTCCCTCACTCGTGAACAAGACCCTGAGATACTTGAACTCCTCCACTTGGGGCAGGATCTCTCCCCCAACCCTGAGAGGGCACTCCATCCTTTTCCGGCTGAGAATCATCGTCTCGGATTTGGAGGTGCTGATTCTCATCCCAGCCTCTTCACACTCAGCTGCGAACCGCTCCAGAGAGAGCTGAAGATCACGGCCTGATGAAGCAAACAGGACAACATCATCTGCAAAAAGCAGTGACCCAATCCTGAGTCCACCAAACCGGACCCCCTCAACACCCTGGCTGTGCCTAGAAATTCTGTCCATAAAAGTTATGAACAGAATCGGTGACAAAGGGCAGCCCTGGCGGAGTCCAACTCTCACTGGAAACGGGTTCGGCTTACTGCCAGTAATGCGGACCAAGCTCTGACACCAGTTGTACAGGGACCGAACAGCCCTTATCAGGGGGTCCGGTACCCCATACTTCCGGAGCACCCCCCACAGGATTCCCCAAGGGACACGGTCGAACGCCTTTTCCAAGTCCACAAAACACATGTAGACTGGTTGGGCAAACTCCCATGCACCCTCCAGGATTCTGCTAAGGGTGTAGAGCTGGTCCACTGTTCCGCGACCAGGACGAAAACTACACTGTTCCTCCTGAATCCGAGGTTTGACTATCCGACGGACCCTCCTCTCCAGAACCCCCGAATAGACTTTTCCAGGGAGGCTGAGGAGTGTGATCCCTCTGTAGTTGGAACACACCCTCCGGTCCTCCTTTTTAAAGAGGGGGACCACCACCCCGGTCTGCCAATCCAGAGGCACTGTCCCCGATGTCCATGCGATGTTGCAGAGACGTGTCAACTTGAGATTCCTATTTCATGAAATAATGGGTTCATAAGGGAGGATGTTCAGTGCCATAGAGAGTGAGGGAAAAAGATTTTGCGGGCTACAGACTAGCCTTGGTAAATCCCGAATATGGACATTAAACTGGCTCTGTGTGTGTGTGTGTGTGTGTGTGTGTGTGTGTGTGTGTGTATTCATAATGGAAGAGCAGTTCATAATATAAACATTAAAATGTCCCATACTTATCCAAAATGCAGTTTGGATATTTGCCAGGACAAAGTAGATGTGTTAATTAGCCTCTATCTTTAAATGGTTGCAGTTTCATTAGCCCAGAATATTCAAAATTCATCTCAAAGTCACAG
The DNA here is from genome assembly GCA_026402145.1 of Polypterus bichir lapradei. Classification (NCBI taxonomy): domain Eukaryota; kingdom Metazoa; phylum Chordata; class Cladistia; order Polypteriformes; family Polypteridae; genus Polypterus; species Polypterus bichir. The sequence continues at coordinate 4,969,487 of JANRMT010062802.1, read as the reverse complement.
TTTTGCCATCAGTCACAGCAGGTTCATGTCTCATTTGTCCCACAGTGTGAAAGAACCTGGCATCTTAATCTGTGCATCTTACCTTCTTAGAGTCTGGCTTAAAACTTTATTGACATTTAGTCTGAGCTGAGCTTCATAATGTGTGAGCCTCAAGTCCTTCCATGGTTCTGAGATCACTTTGTGCTCTTTAAAATGGAACATCAGGGCATCCTGCTCGTCAACGTCTTTCTCACTTCCAAAATGATCCAGCGGTGAATGAACGGAGGTTTTGTAGACAATTCTAGGATCAATGATCATCTTTTTTGGGTCATAGCTTTCTAATTTTGTCTCCCTGTTGACATATTGCATAATATTGACTCCTGGGACATCATTCCATTGAACGGCATTAGGGTCTTTGCCATACGTATCAATTGGAAATACGCGGTTTGAGAACCTGAAGATGTTGGCACCAGGTGTCATCTTCCCTAGAAAATCTATCAGGTCTCTCCAGTTGTCATGTTTATAGGGTACAATGATCTCATCCTGGTCAATAAGAACCAGATACCTGCTGGAGTACATGTGCCTGTACAAACAGTCATTTAGTGCAACAATCTGGCCATGATAGTGCAAGTCTGCATTGTGCAGAGCAAAACTCCAGCTTGTAGATAATGTAAGATACAAATTCGCTGTCCACTCAAACACCTGGACAAACCCTTCTTTGACATAGTAGTCCAGCACCTCCTGCACCTGGTCAGAGCAGCTCGTTTTGTAGAAGATCACCTTGTCAGCCCCCAGCAGTCGGTACATCTCTAGAGATTGGATGAGCTGCAGGACATTACTGAACTTATTAAACATCGTGGAAGTGCAGACGGTGAATTCCTGCTGGGGCTCAGGGGGTCGAGAGTCCTTAGTGTTGTGAATTATTAGTCTGACCCCTGGTGATGTGCCATCACTACTTGTGCTCACAGTCACATTGGACAGAGCTGCTGAACTACATGGGTTTGTGCAGACAAAAGTTGTTGCCCCGTAAGGAAAGGCAAAATGATCTCTGTGCACTTCAGCTGAAATGGGCTCGACGTGAATGCCATCTTCACACTGCACGTGGCAATAGAGCTTTCCTCCCTGGTTTTCGTAGTGATCTCGCTTTGCAATTCCAATAATTCGAATATGGTTCTGGTTCTGTCGGTCATCATAAAATGCTGAAAGAACAAAAGCTTGGGCATCCTTAACTGGAGTGACCAATGTGGGTAATGTCTCTGCATGAAACAAAAAAAGAACACAATACAGTTATAATTCTTAACTGTTTGAATTTCCATTTACTTCTAGAGTTCAAACAACAAAAGTTTGCATTTTGTCTGTGTTAAGCACTATTTTCACCCAAAACTGGTGCTTTTTAATTCAAGCAAGGCCAAATAATTATGTGTGACTGCGTGTAGGTAAAAATATGAATTTTGTGACTCTGTGCTCACTATGAGACACACGATTTCATAAGTATAACTAAAGATACCATGTTCTGTGCCAGCATCAAGCATCTCATAATTACTCACAATTACTCCTAATAATTGCACTAACAGTCCAACCAGGGTAGGAATTCGTTTGACCTCAGAGAAGGAAATGAGAAGTAGTTATGAAGTGTCCTTCTCGCATTCCCGGCAAGGAATAGGAGGCCACATTCTGAGAATGAATGACACAATTTTATGGTGCCCCTTGCTGCAAACTGGCACTCTTGTTAAGTAGTTTTTTGATAGTAGCATAAAAATAACAGTTTGTATCAACAACATTTGTTCAGACTACAGTACTTTAAACTAGAACGTGGTACCAGACAAGGATGCCCCTTGTCACCGCTACTGTTTGCAATCGCCATTGAACCACTGGCAATACACTGTCGAAATGCTGATCAGATAAAGGGGATTATCAGAGAAGGACTGGAACAGAAAATTTCATTATATGCAGATGATATGGTACTGTATATGTCAGACCCACAAAATTCTGTGCCTGCAGTCTTAACAGCACTCATAGAATTTCAAAAGATCTCTGGTCTCAGAATTAATCTGAATAAAAGTGTACTCTTTCCAGTGAATTCTCAAGCATATAATATTAGATTAGACACCCTACCTTTTATCATTGCAGAACAGTTTAAATACCGAGGGGTAAACATCACAAGTAAACACAAAGCTCTTTATCAACAAAATTTCGCCATCTGCATGGAAAAAATTAAGCAAGACTTGCATAGATGGTCAACCCTTCATCTCACTCTAGCTGGAAGAATTAGCACTGTTAAGATGAACACTCTTCCTAAGCTCCTTTTTTTATTTCAAAACATCCCAATATACATCAATAAATCATTTTTTAAGCAATAAGATTCAACAATAACCTCATTTATTTGGAACTCAAAACATCCACGCATCCAAAGAGCGACCCTACAAAGACCAAAGGCAGAAGGCGGCATGGCTCTACCTAACTTCCAGTTTTATTACTGGGCAGCAAACATACAAGCTATAAAAACCTGGACACAATTAGAAGAACATACACAGGCTTGGTCCGCAATAGAAGTAAAATCCTGCAGTACTTCTTTATATTCCCTGCTCTGTGCCCCAAAACATGCAAGTTATCGGCGATATACTGATAACCCAATCGTGCTTCACTCAATCAGAATATGGAACTAATTTAGAAAGCATTTTAAGATGGAGAAGCTTTTATCAGTAACACCTCTGCAAGAGAGCCGCCTCTTTCAACCTTTGCAAACATATGCAGTTTTTAATATCTGGAAAAATTTGGAATTAACTTGCTTAGAGATCTTTATATAGACAATGTCTTTGCATCCTATGAACAATTACATTCCAAATTTAACATTCCAGCTACACATTTCTTTCACTATCTTCAAATCAGGAACTTTGTTAAACAGAACCTTCCAGATTTTCCTCATCTTGCACCCTCATCCATGCAGGAAAAAATATTGCTCAATTTCAAGGACTCGGGCACCATCTCTGCAATATATAAAATCATTTTACAGTCCCTCCCTTTCAAAGGTCCAAGAGGACACTGGGAAAAAGATCTCTCAATTAATATATCCAAAGAGGAGTGGAAAGTAGCAATGCAGAGAATTCACTCAAGCTCCATATGTGCAAAGCATACAATTATACAACTCAAAATTATATATCGAGCACATCTGTCTCGTCTAAAACTCTCCAAAATGTTTCCAGGGCAGGAGCCAACCTGCGAACGCTGCAATCAAGTCCCAGCCTCACTGGGTCACATGTTTTGGGCCTGCACCAAATTAATATCATTCTGGACCCAAATTTTTAATTACCTTTCAGACAGCCTTGGTGTCACAATCCCTCCTAACCCATTAACAGATGTGTTTGCTGTTCTTCCAGATAGGTTTAAAGTGGAGAAGGACAAACAAACTGTGATTGCATTCACTACACTTTTGGCACGCAGACTTATTCTGCTAAACTGGAAGAATCCTAACTCTCCTCTTTTAAGTCAGTGGGAAACTGATGTTTTATACTAATTGAAATTGGAAAAAATCAAATACTCAGTTAGAGGATCTGTACAGACCTTTTCATAACATGGCAGGATCTAATCAGTAATATTTTAGAATAAGCTCTTAAAGCACAGAGGAAGCAATTATTTCTGTATTTCTTTTTATTCTCCATTCATAAGTTTTACTCCGTTGGCCTTGCTCTCTCTCTAAGGGGTGGGGTTCGACTTGTTCTCAATTCTACTTTTTATAAAAATTGATTGATTTGTATGGAATGATTGCAATATAATTAATAAAATTTCAACAAAAAAAAAAGAAAATATGAATTTTGTGACCCTGTGCTCACTATAAGACACAAAATTGCATAAGTATAACTAAAGACACCATGTTCTGTGCCAGCATCAAGCATCTCATAATTACTCACAATTACTCCTAGTATTTGCGCTAACAGTCCAACCAGGGTTGGAATTTGTTCGACCTCAGAGAAGGAAATGAGAAGTAGTTATGAAGTGTCCTTCTCACATTCCCGGCAAGGAATAGGAGGCCACATCTGAGAATGAATGACACAATTTTATGGTACCCCTTGCTGCAAACTGGCACTCTTGTTTAGTAGTTTTTTGATAGTAACATAAAACTCTGACATGACAACAACAACAACAACAACAACAACAACAATAATAATAATAATAATAATAATAAAAACAGCCAGTAGATAATAAATGTAGACGTTGCAACAATGCAGAAGAGCATATCAGTCGTACTGTTGCTGGCTATATAAAACTTGCACCTACTGAATATACACAGAGAGATAATAAATTAGGCAGTTATGTACACTGGACTATGTGCAAGAATCTAGGAGTACAAGTGCCAGACAAGTATTACGAACACCAGCTAGAAAAGGTTGTGAGCATCAACGATATCACCATCATGTGTGATGTTCCAATAAGAACAGATAGAACTATCCTAGCGTAACGTCCTGATATTGTACTGTATTGTATAAACAGAAAGAGAGAAACTGCCTGTTAATCGATATAGCCGTCCCAGATGACTTGAACATCATGTTAAAAGAAACTGAGAAGATCAATAAATACAAGGATTTGGAAATCGAGATTAGCAGAATGTGGAAATGTAAAACTAGAACTGTGCCAGTTATATTTGAAGCATTAGGTACATTAAAGAAAGATAATGATGAAAACTTGAAGATGCTGCTGGGCCATCAATCAGCTAGTGAAGTGTAAAAAATCATACTTAAGGGCACTGCACACATCCTTAGAAAAGTGTTAGGAGTAAATCACTTTCTCTTCTTCTTGTAGCCTGGATTTACCAGCTAAAACCACAAAGACATCATGCAAGAGGAAACAAAACACTGAATAATAATAATAATAATAATAATAATAATGCATAGCCTAGAAGTGCAGGTCTCATGGGGGAAACCAACAGCCTCATCAAAGATGGTCAAGATCAGGCCTTGAACACTCGGTACCACAAGAAATATGTCATGGGCACAGTCAACAGCAGGTGGTGTCTGTGTGATGAAGCTAAGGAGACCATCAGCCGCATAGTGTCTGGATGCTGTGTACTGGCTTAGGAGGAATATCCTGAACGCCACAACAATGTCAGTATGTTCGTACACTGGATGCTGAGCCAATGCTTATCCTACCTCTCAGGCCGCACTCAGTTTGTTCAGCTTAAAACTTTCACATCCCAACCCACCGCTGTCACTTCAGGTGGGCTTTGTCCTGGGAGCCCTACTTTTCATTATTTGCCTCCTTCCCCTCGGTAATATCTTTCATAAATATAACATTAGCTTCCACAGTTATGCTGATGATGCTCTATCTCACTAGCAAACCTACTGCTTCCTTTCCACCGCCCTCGCTTACTGATTGCATAGCAGAAATTAAATCTTGGTTTTCTTCAAATTTTCTTAAATGAAATAAGAAGTGAAAAATCTGAGCTTATCCTGACTGGTATAAAATCAACATTGATAAAACTGATAATTTTTCATTTATTATTGATAATTCCTCCCCTTCTCCATAAGTGTCATCCTTGACAGTACTTTATCTTTTCAGTCCCATATCAGTAACATCTCACTGACTCCATATTTCCACCTGCGTAACTTTAATCGTATTCGCCCCCCGTCCCTCACTCCTAAACACCACTGCTATCCTTGTTCATAGCCCCGTCATGTCTCATCTGGATTATTGCAATTCCCTTTTATTTCTTGCAAATCTCTTTATAAGCTTCAACTCATCCAGAATTCAGCTGCCTACCCGCATCATTACTAGAACCCCTTCTATTCACCATATCACTCCTGCCTTGAGGCAGCTTCGCTGGCTTCCAGTTAAGTTAAGCATTCAATTCAAAATTCTTGTGTTAACTTTTAAGGCTGTCAACAACCTCGCTCCTCCATATCTGTCTGACCTCCTCCATGTTGCCATTTTCTCCCGTACCCTTAGATCCTCTTCTTCCATCCACTTGACTGTCCCCTTTGACCGTCTTACCGCCATTCAGTTGCTCTGCTCCCCAGCTCTGGAACTCGCTACAATCTGAGCTTAGAAGTATTGAATCATTCTCACTTTTCAAATCTAAACTTAAACTCATTTGTTTAAGACTGCTTTTTCTCTTTGACTACAACTGCTCTGTCTGATTTTAAATTTTGCATTTTAGTTTTGTTTATAATGTGTGTTTTATCTATCGTTTAGTGTACTTGAGTGTTTAAAAAGGCACCTATGAAGAAATAATATGTATTATTATTATTATTATTATTATTATGAATAGCTGGGTGTTCTGATGGTAAACAAGTGGTACAAGCAAACACAATAAGTGGTAATTGACACTGGAAACTGTGCCGTAATGTTTGACAAGGCCGTTCCCACAGACCGTACCATCCTCGCCAACAGGCCAGACGTTGTATTCCACAACAAGAAGAGCAAGTTGTGCGTCTCCACTGCTGGGTTGATCCCGCAAGGTAACAACATCATCCTGAGCAAGGAGGCTGAGAAGGTCATCATATATAAAGACCTGCAGATCAAAGTCAGATGCATGGAGAACAAAAGGACAAGAGTGGCTCAAGTAGTTGTAGACACACTGGGAACCATCAAGACCGAGTTCCATGAGCAGCTGGACAAACTTATGATTAGAGTCAGTGCTAAGGAAATCCTGAAGATCACACTCCTTAGCATTCATAGAGGAGTCCTCAACTGAACAATGAGCTGAGTTAAAAGCCTAAGAGGTCTGCTTGGCTACTGGCAAATGCAGAGTGCTGAGTTGAGGGTGATGGTGATGATGATAATAATAATAATAATAATATTCAAAGTAGAAGAAGAAGAACAGCATACAAAGTAGACTATTGCACTAAGCTGTATGTAATTGTTGCCACTGTAATGAACACTTAGAAGGAAAGACCAAGAAATGCTCACTGAATGAGAGTTAAGCCCAATGATGGGCATGTTTATTTAACAATGAAGGACCCACAGCCGTATATTCAGAACAATCACCTTTTCACTGCTATGTTCATGGGAAAAACTTCATAAAGTAAGAGTCTAACTGAAACTTTCCACGGCTACTCCTGAACTGTTATTGGAGTTGCACTCTTCTAGTGTCCCCGATCATCTTCAAGACTTGTGTGCCATGTTCCTGTCCATGATCTCCCTTTATCTTCTGCAAGGATTTATTTATCCAAAGCCTCGGGAATCTCTGCCTGCCTTTTGATCCTTCCCAGGATTAACAGGAATGTTCCAGAGGATCATGAAATGTAGAGCGCAGTGTACCTGTGTGACATTTTGATGTCAATCACATGTTCAGACCTGCCTATCTTCATGGTAATATCCTGGCTACTACAATACACTTGGACTTCAAAACTTTGCAATTCTCATATATGTTTCTTATCCACATTTGGGACAATGATCTTTATGTGCGTACCGATTTCCATGAATGCAGCTTGCTTTAAAAATGACCTCACATGGAGACATGGACAAATAAACGCATCTGTATATTATCTAATGTGTTGTAAGAGTGTTCAAAGTTTGGTGCAACATTTAAAAAATGCTTGGTCGAGACGCACCTAAATCATTGATATTGCAAAGCTGTATTTTTCCTGTGGCCAAAAACTGTAACATTGCCAATATTTTCATGCTGGAAGACATCACATGGATTCTCTGCATTATTCTGCCCAAAGATGGGAAGAGGATCAGGAGATGAACCATAGTCTAAAAACAGGAATGGATTGAAACCTTAACAACAAAACTTGTTTGCACCAAAGCCTAATTGCAAACCAGAAATTAATTAGAATGGAAGTCGTGGTGAAAAAGGAGCTGAGCCATAAGGCAAAGCTCTCAATTTACCAGTCGATCTACGTTCCTACCCTCATCTATGGTCATGAGCTATGGGTAGTGACTGAAAGAACGAGATCGCGAATACAAGCGGCTGAAATGAGTTTCCTCCGCAGGGTGTCTGGGCTTTCCCTTAAAGATAGGGTGAGAAGCTCAGTCATCCGGGATGGGCTCAGAGTAGAGCCGCTGATTCTCCACATCGAGAGGAGGCAGATGAGGTGGCTCGGGCATCTGATGAGGATGCCTCCTGGACGCCTTCCTGGTGAGGTGTTCCGGGCACGTCCAACCGGGAGAAGGCCCCAGGGAAGACCCAGGATACGCTGGAGCGACTATGTCTCCCGCTGGCCTGGGAACGACCTTGGGATTCTCCCGGAAGAGCTAGAAGAAGTGGCCGGGGAGAGGGAAGTCTGAGCATCTCTGCTCAAGCTGCTGCCCCCGCGACCCGACCTCGGATAAGCGGAAGAGGATGGTTGGATGGATGGATGGATGGATGAAGCTAAAAAGTTTACAAAGAAATACATGCTATATTTCAACATCAGGACTATCAAAATGAGAGCAGGTTTTTAGCCTTACAAAGCTTGCTAGTCCAATCCACTTAACTCTTCTTAAAATAACATCAAGTTGAGTTGAGAAGGTCCCTAAAGTCCTACTGTCTACCAGACTGCTTAGTCACGTATTCCATGTGTCTGTAGTTCTCTGTGTGATGAATATGGAAAATAAAATTAGTATATTTGTGTATTAGCATACATAAATATAGGAAAATATATAAGCATTAACCTTAGTACAAATATTAATACAAGTTAGGCCTGCTAAACAAATGGTTAAATAAAGGCCCATGTCATATGTCTTTTTTAATTACAGCTTAGCTTTAGCTGCCTATAAAACCTAGCGAGAGGACCCAGGAAGGGAGAACGATGAGATAACGACAGCTCAAGGATGGAAGAAGGGAAAACACCTGTTGGCTCTCAGCCGACCTAAAAATAAGCGAAGCAGAAAAGTAAAGATAATTGGCAGAAAATAAGAAATATTGGTGGTTCAAATAAAAGTTAATTAGGCCAGCTGCAGAAAAAGGAGTCCGCGGAAAGCAGCGGATAGGCTGCTTCTAGCGAAATAATATATAAACTGTGATTTTTGAACTGTTCAGGGCTCAGTCCAATTTGGCCGAATTGGGTTGAGTCCGTGTTATTGTTTCATTGCAATAAAACAATATACTCTGTTTGTCCATCCTCTGACTCCTAAGAGCCTTCATTCCGGGTGAAGACCTTTCGGTGCTTCTTTTGCTCCGACGATTTTCTCTTCGTCATGAAAAAACGTCCTAATGTTTGTGTGAAATTTACCCTTAACACATTTTCAAAGGTGTCCCTGTGTTCTTGATGAACTCATTTTTAAAATCGCAGTCTTGATTCACTGGACTAATTCCCTTCATAATTTTAAACACTTCAGTCAGGTCTCCTCTTTATCTCCTTTTGCTTAATCTGTTAAGGCTCAGCTCTTTTAATCTTTCCTCATAATTCATTCCCTGTAGACCTGAATCAGCCTAGTTGCTCTTCTCTGGACCTTTTCTAGCGCTGTTATGTCTTTTTTGTACCCTGGAGACCAAAACTGCACACAGGACTCCAGATGAGGCCTCACCAGTGTGTTATAAAGCTTGAGTAGAACCTCCTGTGACTTGTACTCCACACGTCAAGGCGCTATATAACCTGACAGTCTGTTAGCTTTCTTAATGGCTTCTGAACATTGTCTGGCAGTTGATGGTGTTGATTTCACTATGACTCCTAAATCCTTCTCATCAGGTGTACTTTTGATTTTCAGACTTCCCATTGTGCATTTAAACCTCACATTTACAAATACATTACATTTACTGACATTAAATTTCATCGTCCACAAATCTACTGTGCCTGTCTGCTGCCCAAGTCCCTCTATGATAATTGAATGGATTCTCGATTACCTGCCAATCCACCAACTTGGTATCATCTGCAAAACTTAACTAGCTTGTTACTTGCAGTGAGTATAGAAAAGAATTCCCCCCTTTGAAATATTCCCATTTTATTTTGCTTTACAGCCTTAAATGAAAACGCACACAAAAACAGATCTTCCCAGCTTTACTTACTTAATGTAACCTATAACATCCAAGTGAAAGATATCACAACTACAGTTCAGAAAAATGATAAAAAAGATAAAAAATCAAAAACGAGACCTACTGAGATTAACAAAAGGGTCTCCCCTCCAATGTCAGTGTTATTTTGTTGGACCACCTTTTGCTTTAATGACAGCCTTGAATCTGTTGGGATTCTTCTCTATCAGCTTTGCACATCTGATTGAGTAATATTTGCCCTGACTCTTCTTTACAGAACTGTTCAAGTTCTGTCAAATTGGATGATGAGTGTTGGTGGTCTGCTATCTTCAGATCTTTCCACAGATTTTCACTGTGATTTAGCTCTGGGCTCTGTCTGGCCACACCAGGACATTCACTTTTTTCTCCTTCAGCCACTGTGTGGTCAATTTTGCTGTGTGCTTTGGATCGTTGTCGTGTTGAAAGGTGAACATTCTGCCCATCTTTAACTTTCTGACAGAGGGTAGCAGGTTTTCCTCAAATTTGACGGTATTTTGCCCCATCCATTTTTCCTTCTACCCTAACGAGAGCCCCAGGTCCTGCGGCAGAGAAACACCCCCAAGACAGGATGCTGCCACCTCCATGCTTTACTGCAGGTATGGTGTGTTTTGGAGGCATGAAAGCTAAGAGAATTGTTTAGTACATTTTATGGCAGGTAGAATGCCTAGTGGGGACTGGATGGGAGGTCTTTTGGCCTTGGAACCCCTGCAGATTTTGTTTTTTCTCCAGTGTAACTGGACTTGGATTTATTTTTTTTTATTTTTACTGTACTTCCAGCCACTGGACCTTACCTTGTTTTATTGTTACTTATTCTTTAATATTATTAGATTACCTTAATTGCTTTTGTTTTCTTTTGACTTTTTCTTTGTCATGTTGTAAAGCACTATATGCTACATTGTTGTATGAAAATGTGCTATAGAAATAAATATTGTTGCTGTTGTAGAGGATCTCAAGAAGAATAATGCAGAGTGATTGACAATTGGCACCACTCGAGAGTTTATCTGCATAGGATTTCTACAGGTATGTGTGTGGGAATATTGCAGGATGCCTGGCAGCTGGCACCACCCATGACTTTGTCTGGCTAGGATTGCCATGTGATGTGTAAATCATCAAGGGCTGAAGTAGATAAACCCAATAAACATTCCTGGTAAGTCTCATAAACTTCATGATAATACAAAGATGTGTAATAAATTCAGTGTCATGCAACACTGAATGTTGAGGTCATTGAAGGTGATAGTCTTCTTTATGAGGAAAGGTAGCATTCCTGTCCATGCACTGTTCTTAATGTAAATACTGATTTCCTGTGAGTCAGACAGAGCCAACATCCTGCTACTGTGCAGGTTTCTATAAAAGCAATCTCTCCGAAGAGCAATCTGTACAGGTGCTGGTCATAAAATTAAAATATCATGACAAAGTTGATTTATTTCAGTAATTCCATTCAAAAAGTGAAACTTGTATATTAGATTCATTCATTACACACAGACTGATGTATTTCAAATGTTTATTTCTTTTAATTTTGATGATTATAACTGACAACTAATGAAAGTCCCAAATTTAGTATCTCGGAAAATTAGAATATTGTGAAAAGGTTCAATATTGAAGACACCTGGTGCCACACTGTAATCAGCTAATTAACTCCAAACACCTGCAAAAGCCTTTAAATGGTCTCTCAGTCTCGTTCTGTAGGCTACACAATCATGGGGAAGACTGCTGACCTGACGGTTGTTCAAAAGACGACCATTGGCACCTTGCACAAGGAGGGCAAGACACAAAAGGTCATTGCTAAAGAGGCTGGCTGTTCACAGAGCTCTGTGTCCAAGCACATTAATAGAGAGGCGAAGGGAAGGACAAGATGTGGTAGAAAAAAGTGGACAAGCAATAGGGATAACCGCACCCTGGAGAGGATTGTGACATTCAAAACTGTGGGGGAGATTCACAAAGAGTGGACTGCAGCTGGAGTCAGTGCTTCAAGAACCACCACGCACAGACGTATGCAAGACATGGGTTTCAGCTGTCGCATTCCTTGTGTCAAGCCACTCTTGAACAAGAGACAGCGTCAGAAGCGTCTTGCCTGGGCTAAAGACAAAAAGGACTGGACTGCTGCTGAGTGGTCCAAAGTTATGTTCTCTGATGAAAGTAAATTTTGCATTTCCTTTGGAAAGCAAGGTCCCAGAGTCTGGAGGAAGAGAGGAGAGGCACAGAATCCATGTTGCTTGAGGTCCAGTGTAAAGTTTCCACAGTCAGTGATGGTTTGGGGTGCCATGTCATCTGCTGGTGTTGGTCCATTGTGTTTTCTGAGGTCCAAGGTCAACGCAGCCGTCTACCAGGACGTTTTAGAGCACTTCATGCTTCCTGTTGCTGACGAACTTAATGGAGATGCAGATTTCATTTTCCAACAGGACCTGGCACCTGCACACAGTGCCAAAGCTACCAGTACCTGGTTTAAGGACCATGGTATCCCTGTTCTTGATTGGTCAGCAAACTCGCCTGACCTTAACCCCATAGAAATACGCCAGACCCAACAATTCAGAAGAGCTGAAGGCCACTATCAGAGCAACATGGGCTCTCATAACACCTGAACAGTGCCACAGACTGATAGACTCCATGTCACGCCGCATTGCTGCAGTAATCCAGACCAAATGAGCCCCAACTAAATATTGAGTGCTGTACATGCTCATACTTTTCATGTTCATACCTTTCAGTTGGCCAACATTTCTAAAAATCCTTTTTTTGCATTGGTCTTAATTGATCTTCTAATTTTCCGAGATACTGAATTTGGGACTTTCATTAGTTGTCAGTTATAATCATCAAAATTAAAAGAAATAAACATTTGAAATACATCAGTCTGTGTGTAATGAATGAATCTAATATACAAGTTTCACTTTTTGAATGGAATTACTGAAATAAATCAACTTTGTCATGATATTCTATTCTATTTATGACCAGCACCTGTAAATCTCTTTTGAAGTTCTGCCTATTGGAGGGAGCTGAAGCGACCATGTGAAGGTAATTCCACGCCAGGCCATGGGGTGCCAGTTTAATAATAACCTAATTGTGTTATCTCTGCAGACCAAACACAGGAAATCAGGGCTGATTCCATATTGACAACGTCACTTCCAGTTGTGGCACCAAGGACTACGTCACTTTCCGGGTCTGGCGCCAAGATGACATCACTTCCAGTGTGGACCCTTTAAAGCCACCATCTTTCCTGTTAAATGGCAGTTCAGTTCAGGACTCCATTCTACAGGGTGGTCCAGATCTAACTATGCAGATCCAGATCGTTTGGATGACTTTGATTTATGCGTGGACGATTCCAGTTCGGCACGAAGACGATTCTTCATTTCTTCAGTTCGCACACTTCTCGATGGTTTGGGATTTTTCGGGTGATTTTCTATGTAATAAACTTAATAAGTTATAGCGTAATGAAAATTGCATAATTAGATCTGGACCACCCTATGTGTGAGTGCCATTTCCAAACCCATTTTGCAGCCAGGAACAATATATAGGTGGCTGCCCCAAACCTTTTTATGTGTGTCGAGGCTGTTCATTTCACAAAAGGCACAGGACCAACCTTGAGGACCCCTGAATAAGCTGTCACACCATAACCTCTGGCTAGACTAAGTTTTTATCATTTTAATAAGATGTTAATTTGATTATGGCTGTATTTGATTGCTTTTTATCTCAGTCTTTCATCTTTAGTCTTTGTGCATCAGTGGCTGTAACATGACATTTTCCCTTTGGGTTTAATAGAGTAAAGTTAGGTCCATAAATATTTGGACAGAGACAACTTTTTTCTAATTTTGGTTCTGTACATTACCACAATGAATTTGAAATGAAATTAATTCTTCAAAACGTTTAAGGAACATTGAACTATCTTCGTAGTACATGTTTAATTATTCTATCCTTCACAGCAGTCCCAGTGAAGAATATAGATTATTTAAATGAAGTTAAAGTTTTACCTGTATAATATAATAAACATATTTTGCTGCATTTCATCTTAAAAATGATATCGTCATCATATGTAAATACGCGCTTTATAAAGTGGCTCAGGTTGTGTAATATTATAACTGTAGTGCAAGTTTACAGTGAGGTGATTGTACTTATAAGTACAAACAGTTCTACAAGGAGCAATTGATTGAGTGCGTTTATAGTTCTTGGAATGAAACTGTTTGTGAACCGCGAGGTCCGTACAGGAAAGGCTTTGAAACGTTTTGTCGTGGCTGAAGTAGCGTGTGCCTGATGATGAACACCAATAATTCTCTTTCCGATCAGCTGCTGCTGTGATTCACACTCAGATACAGTGATATAAATACTCTGAGTGGTGCAGTGAGAGTAATATGGAAAAAGATGATCCGCTGTGGCAACCCTTAATGGGAGCAGCTGAAAGAAGAAGAAGAAAAAGAAGGTGGTGCAGTGAGAGTAACAACACTAAAGCAGTTATGGTATTTGGAATTCTATGGCTATTCCCTGGACCATTATATTGTTACAAGTTAATTACAATCAGATGCATTACACTAATAAACAATATGGGTTTAGTTTCAGTGTATTTATAAAGCCGCGCCAGGAAAATAAGGAGTAACCACACAGGAACAGTAGCACTTCTTTGACGCTGGGTGCCGCCAGTCTGCAAAACCGAGCTGAGAACTTGCGTACGACAAGGTATGAGGTACCGTGGAAAAATGCGTGGCTTTACGCCAAGTGTAGGTTTTATACATCACGATTTGAACGTGGAGAAGTTCTTATGCAACATTTCTGTGCGTATGCACCGTTTATACATGAGGCCCCTGGACATCCACGGAAGACAACAGTGGTGAATGATCGCAGACTCATTTCCATGGTGAAGAGAAACCCCTTCACAACAGCCAACCAAGTGAACAACACTCTCCAGGGGGTCGGCGTATCGATATCCAAGTCTACCATAAAGAGAAGACTGCATGAAAGTAAATACAGAGGGTGCACTGCAAGGTGCCAACCACTCGTACGCCTCAAGAATAGAAAGGCTAGATTGGACTTTGCTAAAGAACATCTAAAAAAGCCAGCACAGTTCTGGAAAAACCTTCTTTGGACAGATGAAACCAAGATCAACCTCTACCAGAATGTAAATGTTATTGAACAATATTTAATGGAAAGTTCATGTTGTAGATAATGGATTTTATAATGTGTTACACAACCTTATAAATATATAGTTTTAAATATCTAAATTTAAAAACGTGATGTATATAGTAAATTTACATGTTCCAATTAATTTGTTATTAAATGACTTTAATATGTACTGTATGTAAAGTAATGTCTCGCGAGAACACACTTAGGGGTTATCAGGAGAACATGAGAAGGACCTGCCCCATGAACCGCAGGTGGGTGGATGTCTCTCGCGAGGCTCTGCCATGTTGCAAAAAGGGTTTCAAACTGAACCGTCTGAAGCTAAAACAAAGTGATTTAAAGACCTCTTTTCATGACAAGCGGCCAACGAGTTCTCATGGTGTGCTGGCGTGCTGGCCTGGTGGCGTGACGGAGTGAGTAACAAGAGCCCAAGCAATAAACGCCTGTTTAAAAGAACCGACCTGTGTCTGTGTTGTTGTGAAGAGAGCTACACAGAACGATGGCAAGAAAAAAGT
Organism: Polypterus bichir lapradei; assembly: GCA_026402145.1. Taxonomy (NCBI): domain Eukaryota; kingdom Metazoa; phylum Chordata; class Cladistia; order Polypteriformes; family Polypteridae; genus Polypterus; species Polypterus bichir. The sequence goes on along the minus strand of JANRMT010062802.1, from coordinate 4,953,965 downwards.
ATGGAGAAGGAGTGGAACAGCTCATTATCCAAAGCATACCACATTATTTGTAAAACACGGTGGAGTCAGGCAGTGTGATGGCTTGGGCGTGCATGGCTGCCAGTGGCACTGGGACACTAGTGTTTATTGATGATGTGACACAGGACAGAAGCAGCCGAATGAATTCTGAGGTGTTCAGAGACATACTGTCTGCTCAGATCGAGCTAAATGCAGTCGAATTGATTTGGCGACGTTTCATGATACAGATGGACAATGACCCAAAACATACAGCCAAAGCAACCCAGGAGTTTATTAAAGCAAAGAAGTAGAGAATTCTTGAATGGCCAAGTCAGTCACCTGATCTTAACCCAACTGAGCGTGCATTTCACTTGTTGAAGACTAAACTTTGGACAGAAAGGCCCACAAACAAACAGCAACTGAAAGCTGATGCAGTAAAGGCCTGGCAGAGCATTAAAAAGGAGGAAACCCAGCATCTGGTGATGTCCAGGAGTTCAAGACTTCAGGCTGGCACTGCCAGCAAAGGGTTTTCAACCAAGTATTAGAAATGAACATTTTATTTCCAGTTATTTAATTTGTCCAATTACTTTTGAGCCCCTGAAATGAAGGGATTGTGTTCAAAAAAATGCTTTAGTTTCCTCACATTTTTATGCAGTCGTTTTGTTCAACCCACTGAATTAAAGCTGAAAGTCTGCACTGCAACTGCATCGGAGTTGTTTCATTTAAAATTCATTATGGTAATGTACAGAACCAAAATTAGAAAAACGTTGTCTCTGTCCAAATATTTATGGACCTAACTGTATAGGTGGCTGTCCCAAACTTTTTTATGTGTGTCGAGGCTGTTCATTTCACAACAGGCACAGGACCAAACTTGAGGACCCCTGAATTAGCTGTCACACCATAACCTCTGGCTAGACTTATGTTTTTATCATTTTAATAAGATGTTCATTTGATTATGGCTGTATTTGATTGTTTTTTACCTCATTCTTTCATCTTTAGTCTTTGTGCATCAGTGGCTGTAACATGACATTTTCCCTTTGGGTTTAATCGAGTATCTATCTAAAACAAGAAGGTCCTCACCTTTCTCTTTAATTGTCATCCCAACAAACGTCACTGTCTCCTGGGGGGGCTTCATGGCAAAACACTGAGCCAAAGGAGATAGCTGTTCTTCAGCGCCAGGTTCCGTGCTTAGAGTAATGTAGGCAAAGGTGGAGTTCATTCCTTGAAGTTGCTTGCTGGACTGGCAGCCGCACCTCTCTTCTTGTTCTCCTCCTGGACACTCCATCTCTGAATAGAACACTGTACATTTCTCACGGTCCTGAATGTCGAGGTCATTGAGGGTGATATTCTTCTTTATGAGGAAATGTAGCAGTCCTGTCCAGGCACTGTTCTTACTGTAAAGACTGATTTCCTGTAAGTCAGACAGAGCCAACTTCCTGCTACTGTGCAGGTTTCTATAAAAGCAATCTCTCCAAGCAGCGACCTGTAAATCTCTTTTGAAGTTCTGCCTATTGGATTCATAAAGAAAAGAACCAGCACTCCAATCCACAACTTCCACACATCCTTTATTAATTAATGTTTCCAGCTGCTCGTGCATCTCTGCAAAGGAGTCATCTCCATAAATGAAGATTTTTTCAGCTCCCAGGAACTGGTACATCTCAATGTCTCGAATGACCTGTGCTTTCTTATACACACTAAATGCTGAAATACATGCGGTGAAGTTCTGAGGAGGTTCTGCGTCATTGAGAGCATGGATGTGAATAGCAGGAACAGACCACACCTCCTTACCTAGTGCACTAGCGTCAACGCTTATTAAAGTGTCAGCAAAGGCGCATGGGTTCTGGCAGAGTAGGTCCACCAACTGGTAAGGGAAATTATAATCTGAGGAGTAAACATCCACCTGGGCTTCATTAGTGAACATGGTGCCTTTACAATCAATATGGCAACGATACTCCAAATGTGCACTCAGCTTCACAATGGCCGTAAGTCGAATCACACTTTTAGTGGAGTTGACCGTTGCTTGAATCCTTTCATGAAAATGGGCCAACACTGCTGGAGCTTGAGGGTATTGTGAATGGCCTTTTGACTTATGCCAATGATGATAAATGTGTTCGAAGTAAGATGAAATCTCTGAAGATTGTATGTAAGAAAACACAACAATAAAAAGAAAGAAGATCCCGCAAGCCTTTTGAAAGGTTTTCCACTTCTTCTTAGTCACATCTAGCACGGACATGATTTTGATCAAAAATCTGCTGATGAAGAAAGAAGATGCCTAGAAGAAGGAGAAACAGAAGAAAAAGTGAAGTCAGCAGCAAGTCACACAAGTGCTGGATGAAAACTCCAAAGCCTTCCTGTTTGAGACAGGTGGGAAAGTTGCTAGCAGCAGGTATTGGAGATACTTCACTTGAAGCTTTGCTGATAATTGCATGATACCACATTTTATAATGTAAGACAATCTCCATATTTAAAACAAGAGTACTGTAGTCTTGGGCACGGCCATCAGCAGTGTGTCTGTCTGCGGAGAGAGTGTCGACCTTGTTGAGAGGTTTACTTACCTTGGCAGTGACATTCATGTCTCTAGTGACTCTTCCTATGAAGTCAGTAGATGGATTTGGAGAACATGGGGGGGTCATGAGGTCGCTGGAAAAGGGGTGTGTGGCTCTCCTGATATCAACAAAAGGACGAAGGTCCAAGTCTTTAGAGTCCTGGTGCTTCCTGTCTTGCTATATGGTTGGGAGACATGGATGCTATCCAGTGACCCGAGACGAAGACTGGACTCCTTTGGTACTTGGTCTCTCCGGAAAATCCTTGGGTCCTGTTGGTTTGACTTTGTGTCGAATGAGCGGTTGTTCACGGAGCTGATGCCCTGCCCGGGGTTTGTTTCCTGCCTTGTACCCTGTGTTGGCTGGGATTGGCTCCAGCAGACCCCCGTGACCCTGTAGTTAGGATATAGCGGGTTGGATAATGGATGGAGGCACTATATAAAACTTGTCCCTGCTTTTATCACATCCCGCATCGATTAGAGATAGATAGATAGATAGAAAAGGCACTATAGAATAGATAGATAGATAGATAGATAGATGTGAAAGCTACTATATAAAAGATAGATTGAGTTAGAATCACTATATACTGTACATGTATATATTGTGACCACTAAAGGGCATTGCAGCACCCCAAACCCCAGACACCCCAGATCTCACAGAAAGAGGTCCCAGTTTAAATAAAAGGTTTATTTGCAGAAATACTTTTATAAAAGGCTTCAAAAGTAACACATACACAATACAATTCTTCTTCTGTCTCTTTTCTTCTCCTCCACACTCCAACATTAACTAATTTGCATACAGTTCTTAGATTTGCCAAAATTGCTACCCTGTGTTAAAAATATGTTCAGGTGAGTTATCCTAAGCACAGGCATAAGTAGGTTCTGCAAAATTATCATAAAAATGAAAAAAGATAATCTGACAAGGTATCAAGTACAAGGATTAGGTGATCTGCGTCTTGGGAATAGGGTGAGAAAACAAAGAACTGTCACAAGCCTCCTGGTATGTAGAAATCCTACACTTGCCAGGATACCCAAGTCTTTATGTAGTCACACCTTTGTCAGAAATTGGATACAAAGCTTAATATTTAAATGCAAAGTAAAGACAGCCCCTGTTGAAAGCTGCGGCGGCACAGCCCACCATACTGAGTCCCTGTTGAAAGATGAGGTGCAGTTCACGGCTCGGAAAGGGACTCGGAAAGTTGGTCTGAGCAAAGCAGCAGTACAAGAAGAGTAAAGACATTAAAATCTGTGATTTGTCGAGTTCTTGGTCATTTTTTGACAAAACCAAATTTACACAATGAACGCTGAAACACACTCACACTTACCCCTAAGAAGTCTACCATCGTCCGCATACTGGCACTGTGGGTTCTCATGGAGCACAAACGCGAATATCGGCAGACTTTCTTTGCAGCCTTTATCGATTTTCGCAAAGCATTCGACTCAGTTGATCGAGCTGCCCTTTGGGACATCCTGAGGATTCGCGGGATGCCCTCGAGGTTGCTGGATATCATGGCCAGCCTGTCCACTGGTACTGTGAGTGCTGTGCAGAGTGGAGGCAGGACCTCTGTGTTTTTCCCAGTTGATTCTGGGGTTCGTCAGGTGTGTGTGTTCTGCTCCTACTCTGTTCAATGCTTGTATTGATTGGGTGTTGGGCAAGGTTGTGGGGTCCAGCGGCTGTGGGGCATCTGTTGGTGAAGAAAGGTTCACAGATCTTGACTTTGCTGACGATGCTGTGATCTTTGCTGAGTCAATGGAGGCTCTGATCAGGGCACTCGAGAGACTGAGTGAGGAGTCTGAGTGTCTGGGCTTGCGAGTGTCCTGATAAAAACCAACAGCCAGGCCTTTAATGACCTCTTGGGCACGGCCATCAGCAGTGTGTCAATTTGTGGAGAGAGTGTCAACCTTGTTGAGAGGTTTTCTTACCTTGGCAGTGACATTCATATCTCTGGTGACTCTTCCTTATGAAGTCAGTAGATGGATTGGGAGAGCATGGGGGGGTCATGAGGTCGCTGGAAAGGGGTGTGTGGCGCTCCCGATATCTATGCAAAAGGACGAAGGTCCAAGTCTTTATAGTCCTGGTGCTTCCTGTCTTGCTATATGGTTGCGAGACATGGATGCTATCCAGTGACCTGAGACGAAGACTGGACTCCTTTGGTACTGTGTCTCTCTGGAAGATCCTTGGATACCATTGGTTTTGACTTTGTGTCGAATGAGCGGTTGCTCACGGAGTCCTGAATGAGGCACATTACCTGCATTGTGAGGGAGAGTCAGTTACGGCACTACGGCCATGTGCCGCATTTTACCCGAGGGTGATCCAGCTCATAAGATCCTCATTGTTGGGGACTCGAGTGGCTGGACCAGGCCAGGGGGTCACCCACATAACACCTGGCTGCAGCAGACAGAGGGTAATTTCTGGAGTGTGGAACTGGACCGCGTGTCTGCCTTGGGGGGTTGCCAATTGGGATCCCAAGTTGTTTTGTTGTGTAGTGGGTGCGGCAACACATTGTACCAGTGAATGCTACCCAACTTGACTTGACTTCACTTACTAGCCCTCTATGGACCTCCATTACAGAGCGAAAAATAAAACATTTCTATTTCAATCGAGAATATTAAGACTTGAAACATTTAAATTAAAGCACACATTTAGATATTTCAAATATGTGATGCAGCTATTCATGTATATTTTGCACTTCTACCACATGAAATTAATCTTTTACATTTCTTAAGAACACCTACCATTAGGGTGGCTTACGCTAATTCAGACTTTTTTAAAATTATTACATAACTCTGGTTAAACTACCAGCTTGATTTAAAGGGGATAAAATTGAAGGAGTGAGTTGGATGATCTTTCTTAGTTCATTAACATGGAAAGACTGGAATCTGGCTAAATAGCAAAATACAATTTATATTAAAATTACCCACTTAGCTTATCTACCCCGCACAAACTGGAAGGGTGTAAAGTAGCAGTTGTACGCTTTAAAGACTGCTATGTCGGCCACTTGTTTGTTGCAAATACACTGCATAACTCCAGTGCTGATGAAAAGGCAGAATACCTTCATGGAATATTTTAGGATTCTAATGACAAAGACAAAAACTGCATGTCTGTCAGTTACATCACCTTAAGCATCTATTTACTCTAAGGCTGGGTTTATATTTCACACAACGCGACGTGTGCGCCTTCAGACGCTGCTGCTACTCAAGCAGTGTATTGTTTAAACTTGCATGCATACTTTATGTAAATCTGGGGGCAGTTAGAGATATAATAATGAAGAAGAAGAAGAAGAAGAATTTATAGAGCGCTTTTCACAAACCCAAGGTCATTTTACATATAGATGGGGAAAAAAAAAAATGATGACACAGAAAATAAAATTTTGTCGACAAGGAAAGTTTTGAGTTGAGATTTAAAGGTGGAGAAAGAGGAACAATCTTGGAGAGACTGAGGAAGAGAGTTCCAGAGTTGAGGGGCCATAACACTGAAGGTCCTACCAGGACCAGGGTGGAGAGTCTGGTGTGTGGGACAGTAAAGAGATTACTGCATGAGGACCTGAAAGAGTGACAAGGAGTGAATGGAGCTAGGAGATGAACAAGGTAATGAGGGGCAAAGTTATGTAGAGCTTGGGTGGTGAGAAGCAGAATCTTGAATTTAATCCTTGATGGAACTGGAAAACAGTGCAGTTAGGAGAGAACAGGGGAGATGTGAGCAGAACGCTTTGTGTGTCTGCAGAGTTCTGAATGTACTGTAGTCTCTGTGTAGGTTTTGCTGGGAGGCCAATGAAGAGGGAATTACAGTAATCAATACGAGATATTATGAAATAATAAACCAGAGTTTGAGCATCATTAAAGGATAGAAATGGACGGAGTTGAGCAATGTTACAGAGATGGTACAATGAAATTTTGGACAGAGGCCTAATTTGTAGCTCAAAGTTAAATGATGAATCAAACAAAACAGTAAGGTTTCTGACAACGGGAGTGGGTTTGACAAGTGTACCATCAATAGAAACAGAGAAACTGGATGCCTTAGAAAGTGGGAGTTTGGGCCTACCAGTAACACTTCAGTTTTATTGGCATTAAGTTTGAGAAATTTATTTTCCATCCATAGCTTAAGATCATTGAGGCAGTCAGTGAGTGTGCTGAGAGGCGAGTCTGTAGGGGATTGTGTACTAAGATTTATCTTTATAGTGACTGCTTAGCAGTGGAAGTTAAGGCCATGTCTGCGAACAATCTGACCCAAAGGAAGGATATAAAGTAGAAAGAGTAATGACCCAAGGACTGAACCCTGAGGGACACCACACGACACAGGTGAGGTGAAGGATTTCTATCGGCCAAGTGTGACAAACTGTTGACTATTAGAAAGATATGATGTGAACCACTGAAGTGCTGAGCCAGAGATCCCTACAACGGAGAGAGGTGAGTGGAGGATTTCATGATTAACAGTGTCAAATGCTGCACTTAAGTCAAGAAGGAGGAGAATATGAAGTGAACTGCAATCTACAGACCGGAGAAGATCATTAACTACACGGAGAAGAGCGGTGTAAGTGCTGTGCTGTGTACAAAAACAAAACTGAAAAGGCTCATAGAGTGTATTGCCTAGAAGAAAAGCATGGAGTTGTACAGCAACCATGCCTTCCATCACTTTAGTCAGAAAAGGAAGATTAGAGATAGGCCTGTAACTGGAGAGAGAAGAAGGATCCAAGTCAGGTTTTCTAAGGATTGGGGTAACTACAGCAGTTCTGAGGGCAGTAGGGACAGAACCTGAAACAGAACCTGCATTTATCAATGAGGCAACAGGAATACTTTTTTTTTTTTTAATTTTATTACAATCATTCCATACAAATCAATCAGTTTTTACAAAAAATAAAATTAAGAGCAAGTCAACTCCCACCCCTGAGAGAGAGAGCAAGGCAAACGGCATACAATTTAAGGCTTGTAGACATACCTAAATTAATAAGTTTGATAAGCCAATAGAGATGAATGGAGAAGAAAAAGAAATACAGAAATAACTGCTTCCTCTGTGCTGTAAGAGCTTATTTTAAAATATTACTGATTAGATCCTGCCATGTTTTGAAAAAAGTCTGTACAGATCCTCTAACTGAGTATTTGATTTTTTCCAATTTCAAATAGTATAACACATCGGTTTCCCACTGACTTAAAAGAGGAGAGTTTGGGTTCTTCTAGTTTAGCAGAATAAGTCTGCGTGCCAAAAGTGTAGTAAATGCAATCACAATTTGTCTTTCTCCACTTTAAACCCTTTTGGAAGAACCTCAAACACAGCTGTTAGTGGGTTAGGAGGGATTGTGAGACCAAGGCTGTCTGAAAGGTAATTAAAAATTTTGGTCCAGAATGATGTTAATTTGGTGCAGGCCCAAAACATGTGACCCAGTGAGGCTGGGACTTGATTGCAGCGTTCGCAGGTTGGCTCCTGCCCTGGAAACATTTTGGAGAGTTTTAGATGAGACAGATGTGCTCGATATATAATTTTGAGTTGAATAATTGTATGCTTTGCGCATATGGAGCTCGAGTGAATTCTCTGCATTGCTACTTTCCATTCTTTATATGATATTTCAATTGAGAGGTCTTTTTCCTAGTGTCCTCTTGGATCTTTGAAAGGGAGGGACTGTAAAATGATTTCATATATTGCAGAGATGGTGTCGGAGTCCTTGAGATTGAGCAATATTTTTTCCAGCATGGATGAGGGTGCAAGATGAGGAAAATTGGGAAGGTTACTGAGGAAACAGGAATACTAATGATGGATGAGCATGTCTTAAGCAGAGAGGTGGGGTCAGGATCAAACAGACAGGAGGAGGAATTAGACTTATTAATAAGTTCAGAGACGGCGAGAGAGTCAAACGACGAGAAACAAGTGAGTCTTGATGATGGAGATGGCAGATCGGAATGAGTGAGTGATTGAGATGTGGAGGCGAAACTGTGATCGATTTGATCAATTTTGGTATTAAAGAAATGTAAGATAGCCTGACACTGTTCAGCTGTATTGGGGCATGCTAGAGGAGGGCGCTGGAGGAGTTTATTAACAGTCCTAAAAAGTGTTCTAGGCTTAGACTTAGCACCATTTATGAGAAAGGAATAATAGTTATTGTGCTCAGTGCAAAGCTGTGAGTGAACTATGAGGCCTGTTTTCTTATAAAGCCGCTCAAGACACCGGCTAATGGCTTTCATAGCTCTGAGCTCATGGCTGTACCAGGGACAGGAGTGGGTGGCTGGAACCTGCCTAGTCCTTAACACCTGAATTACCAGAGCCTACGAAAAAACTTGTAGATCCGTCCCACCTTAAAGTGCTTTGCACCTCTCCATCAGCATCTTTTGTCCTCTAAATATGTGGATAAACAGCAAACAGCAAGCAGTCCACTATCACATCCCCCACTGGCGCACAGTTTTCTCAGCTCAAGTCTGTTTACCCGAGTGTCAGTTGCTTGAAGTTGTATAGAGTGAGAAGTCAAGAAAAATGTCACATTTTATAAATACTATATCGTTATTCAGAACACATGCATTTCATGTGTGTTCCATGTCTACATAGATCTATGTACACACATCGTTAAAACAGAAACGTTTTTCATGTTTTAGTCATAATTGACAAAATGTAGACATGAAGTTTATAATGTGTGAAGCCTGAAGTCCAAATATCAAAGAAACACTTTCACAAAAGGTACAAATATAACAGAACAAGTGCGCTTTTATTCAAAAATATAACTGCAGAAAAAAACCCCGCATTTACCTGTGACATTGACACACATTTACTAGGAGCGCATCGGTGGCGCAACAGTATCAGCTCTTGACTGGTAATCTAGACTTCCCAGGTTTGATCCTAGACGAGTCCATTTTGAGAAGTGAGCTGCATGTATTCTTACTATTTTTGAATAAAAAACATACATTTGACTCCAGTCTGTAACAGCCGGTGTAATTTATAATACTTGTAAAGGTTAGCTTTTTAAAATTTTTTTATTCTCTCAGCCACGGGACATCAGCTCATCGCAAGATGAATACAAGCAAACACATACACTAGCGTCATTTTAGCATCTCCAAATCCCCAAACTTTCATGTCCTTTGAAGGAAACTGCAGAACACTGTGAAAACCCACCAGGAAAACATTCAGACTCCAGGCAGGGAACACCAGAGAAGTGACTCTGGACTGCGAGACAGCAATGCTACCACTCCGCCACCATGTTGCACTCACATGTGGAATTTTTAACAGTATTAATTATTTAAATGAAGTTAGCAATTTATCTGTAAAGCATAACATACATGCTTTAACACATTTCATCATTAAAGTCATATCATATCTATCTATCTATCTATCTATCTATCTATCTATCTATCTATCTATCTATCTATCT
>JANRMT010062802.1:4894945-4944067 GCA_026402145.1 Polypterus bichir lapradei | reverse complement strand
TCTATCTATCTATCTATCTATCTATCTATCTATCTATCTATCTATCTCTGTCTATGCACAGAGCTGAAGTATCATAAATTTGTAGCAGTGCTACTATGAATTAAAACTGCATCTCCCAGCAGTCCCTGCAGGGGCTGTTGGGGTCAAAGGTGGTCAGAGGGGTTTAAAAGGAGGGCAGGTGTCCAAGGGAAGGAAAAAAGGTGTTATTTTTGTTGCTGTATTTTGTGTTTCGTTTACCTGTCGGACTGCCTTCTGTTAATTAAGCCGTATTTAGTCGCTGTGTCCTGGATTGTATTCGTTGTTGGGGTCTGGATCGTCTTCTGTCTACCTGTGTGCTGAGGACTGATTGTGGATTCATGGCTTTCCCGCAAGTGTAGGAGCGCTCCTGAACCATCCATCTGTCTTCACCCTTACAGTGTCTACTGGTAGGACTGATTTTTCATTCCCTTTCAACACACAGATCTTTGGACTTACTCTCGTCATCTCTCGTTACATCTGGCGTGGTATTCCATGGACTTTGCTGTGTGGAGTTGTGTTTTTGTGTTTAATGTAATATCGCCGTAGGGGTACAGGGGTGGTATTGTTTTCATTTATATTATTTAATTTCATTATATTCTTTAATTGTTGTTATTCCCCAGTGTGCTTTATTTTGTCTCTATTTGTGAGTGTGTGCGGGCGGGCCAAGGGTGGGAGCGTCCCTGGGATCCTCTATAAAAAATAAATAAATCACCGTCATCTTGACGGTGTGAATCTTAGCGGCACCGGACCACTACAAATTTAATGTGTTATGTGTGGCAATCCCTGCCTGCCACAAATGTCAGCACAGGAGGAAGCCCCAGAAGCACTTAGCGATTAACAGCTGGGTTGGTTTTAAGATGACATTTACGACCTACTTTCATTACAAAATAAACTATGAGATTAAAGTCGAAATTTCCACTTTAACACTAGAATTACCAGAGTCTACGAAAAAACTCATAGATCCGGCCCACCTTAAAATCGTTCGCACCTCTCCGCCAGCGTCCTTTGTCGTGTAAATGTGCCGATTAAAGACAAGCTGCAAGCAGCCGGCTATTCCATTCCCCCACCGACTTAGAAAGTACACGAACTTCTCCCAGCTCACGCCTTGATTGATTATCTGAGAGTGAAGTGGAGTTTTAGAGTGGAAATAATAGATCGTTATTTGGAACACACGCATTTCATGTGTGTTCCGTTTCTACAGTAATCTGTGTTAACACATTGTTAAAACAGAAACTTTTTTATATTTTAGTAATAAATGTTACAAAATGTAGGCATAAACTATAAAATGTGTGAAGCCTGAAGTTCAAACATCAAATAAACACTTTCACAAAAGGTTCCAGAACAATACAACAGATTCTGTGTTAATCACGAAATATACCCTTTTTTTTCACTGTGTCTCTAATTTTTTTTTTCTGTGGCTCAAATACACTTGTGTACCATCTGATGTTGTTGCGAATGTGCAAACAAAGAAAAAAATAAAAGACAAAGACAGCACAGAAGATGGTATGTGAGACCTTAAAGATGAATCGCGTCTTTACGATGGAGATATGCGACAGTTGTATTGCCTAGGCAAGAAATAGATGAAGAAAAGTAGGAGAAATACTTTTGAATGTCAGCATTTAAGTTTGATGATTTACATCACCACATCGAACCATTCATCAAACATCAAAGCGTGCACATTGATCCTGTAGGATCTACAAAGGGGCTTGCTGTCACATGTTGATAGTAAACAGAGACTCTAACGTCACGTTCCAGCTTGAACACACTGTTATATAGTGCCTGCCAAATAATACAAAGAATACACGACACAATTAGGGCTTCTCGCAACTGAGAAGACGTGGAGGATGTCTGCTGACTGGCCAATCAACCACAAGTGTTACCTGGTAAGTAACCACTGTGATGGACGGCCGGTGTTTTAGTCTGGCCGGGACGTCCCTCAGCTAGAAGAAGGAGCCTTTAAAGCACACTACATCCCCTGGGACGCTAGATGGCAGCTCCCATGGACGGAAATGGTTCCCCAGATTCCCGCAGGGTAGCATGGGACATGGAGTCCGATTCTTCAGCCCTGCTGGGTGCCGTGGGTGCCGCCAGGGGGAGCTCAGCAGGAACCGGGGGAATATTATCACGATGGTAACCTGGAAGTACATAGGAGTCACGAGGATGGAAACCCGCAGTACTTCCGGGGCACCTGAAGAAGGCGTTTGACCCGGAGACGGAATACTTCCGGGTCATGGACTTTAAAGTATTATGGGAAACCCCAGCAGATCGAGCCGGAGTTGGGTGGTAGAGAACAGAGCTGCTGGGAGAGGAGGATTGTATTTATTGTTTATTTTTGATTATTGAGAATTGTGGAAGGTGCCGTGCTTTGGGCACTTTATTGGAAGAAAATAATTAAAGAATTCTTCTTGTACTTTTACACATGTGTCTTGGACATCTGTCTGGTGGGTTCAACGGGGCAACAGCGACCCCTAGTGTCCACACCACCCAAATATCAGATTTTGATTAGACCTTTGCATGTTGTCAAACACTTGCGGGCATTGTTGCCCCATTACTCCCAACAGACAGATGTAGACACAGGGTAAAAGCACTAAGAAGTATTTTAATGTTTCTTCTTGGAAAACAGTGTCTCCCAATCATCCCAATCACAATGAACAGGCAAATACTCCACACCTCCCAGCAAGCGCTGTCACACTTTTCCCGACTCCAGCTCGCTTGCTGGGTCTCCAGTAGTCCTTTTTATAGTTCTTGGCCCGTAAGTGCTTGTGTTCTTACGGCCACATGACTTGCTAGCACTTCTGGGTCAGAAGGAGAACCGGTCTTTTCTTTAGCCTGGAAGTACTTTGGAGCTTCCGTCCTCATGACCAGGGAGTACTTCCGGGATATAGATGAGGCACGACTCCTCCTGTGCCTTTACAGCTCCCCCTGGCACCACCCACACCACCCAACAGGGCTGAGCAACCAAACTCCAAGGTCCAGGATGCCCTGCGGGAATCCGGAGCACCGCTTCATTCCAGGGAAGCTGCCATCTAGCATTCTGGGGGAGGCAGTGTCCAAAAGTATCTGCCTTCCCCCATCCTTCCATCTTTTGGGCGTCCCGGCCGGGTTGAGTTGCTGGTCATCCCACACACGTCAAGTAAGTGAACCAGCTGCTGTGGTACAAAATCTGAGACTTTGCCTCGCACGCTGACATTTGAGGTTCGGTCTACCGAAGGGGAAACAAAAAGTCCGTACACCTGATGAAGCCTAATTAGTGCAAAACATGTGTTGTGTACTCTTCGTATTATTTAGAAGGTACTATGTAAGATATCTATGATCTGCTTCTCGCAAATGAAAGGACACGACAGCTGACTGGCCGACTAACCACAACTGTTACCTGGTAGGTAACCACCCAAATATCAGATCGTGATCAGACCTTTGCATATACACAGTGGAACCTCAGGTCACGACCGCAATTTGTTCCAAAACTCTGGTCGCAGCCTGATTTGGTCGTGGCCCAAAGTAATTTCCCCCATAGGACTGTATGTAAATACAATTAATCCGTTCCGGAGCATACGAACTGTATGTAAATATATATTTTTTTAAAGATTTTTAAGCACAAAAATAGTTAATTATACCATAGAATGTACAGAGTAATAGTAAACTAAATGTAAAAACATTGAATAACACTGAGAAAACCTTGAACAGAGAAAACTAACATTGCAAGAGTTCACAATACAGCCTTACAAACCGCTCGCTGTAAACACTTTTTTTTAATGAGTTTTAATCACAAGGAAAAAAATAACATTTGAAAAATCCTTCATTTATACAAAAACTAACCATAAACAACCAAGAAAACTAACCTTGCACGCACGCACGTCTTACCGAGAACAATGTACAGGGAGAGACTGAACACGTGCCGAAATCATCAGTGCGTTCGAACTGGAAGGGAAACTGGCTTGCTCGTCACCCGAGTGTGTGGTCATGAACAGATGCAAAAGTTTGGTGAACTTTTTGGTCGTAACCCGATTTGTATGTATTCGGAGACGTTTGTGACCCGAAGTTCCACTGTATACAGTAAATATAAACCCAATAACAAAAGACACATCCATTCTGTGGTTTTGCTTCCGATGCAGAACTGAGTGACCGCGATAGTTTAGAAGTTTAATAACTACTGAATACACAGGCCTCAAAACTACCGAGTCCACTGGTTTGAGAGCAGGAACAAAAAGGATTTAAAATAGACATGAGAGGTGTGTAATGTTGGCATCAGTATACCGGCGAAACAGGGGAGTGGCTTCTGAGAGGGCGCAAGCCCTCCTCTGGTCCTCCTGGGCGTCCCGGCCGGGTCGCCACCCCAGCCACCTCTGACAAGTATTACACATAGGAAGTAAAAATGTTAGGTTTGAATACACAATGGGAGGTCGGAAAATCGAGAGTCCACCTTATGAGAAGGATTTAGGAGTCATAGTGGACTCTAAGCTATCGACTTCCCGACAGTGTTCAAAAGCCATTAAGAAGGCTAACAGAATGTCAGGTTATATAGCGCCTTGATGTGCGGAGTACAAGTCACAGGAGGGTCTGCTCAGGCTTTATAACACACTGGTGAGGCCTCATCTGGAGTACTGGGGGTCGTTTGGGTCTTCAGGCTACAAAAATGACATAACAGCACTGGAGAAGGTCCAGAGAAGAGCGACTAGGCTGATTCCAGGGCTACAGGTGATGAGTGATGAGGAAAGATTAAAAGAGCTGAGCTTCTACAGTTTAAGCAAAAAAAGATTAAGAGGTGACATGATTGAAGTGTTTAAAATTATGAAGGGAATTAGTCCAGTGGATCGAGAGGGTTATTTTAAAATGAGTTCATCAAGAACACGGGGACACAGTTGGAAACTTGTTAAGGGGAAATTTCGCACAAACATTAGGAAGTTTTTCTTCACACAAAGAACGATAGACACTTGGAATAAGCGACCAAGTAGTGTGGTAGACAGTAAGACGTTGGGGACTTTCAAAACTCGACTTGATGTTTTCTTGGAAGAAATAAGTGGAGAGGACTGACGAGCTTTGTTGGGCTGAATGGCCTGTTCTCGTCTAGAGGGTTCTAATGTTCTAATGTGAATGAATTGAAGGAAAGTCCTTAATCCATAATGTGATAAATGGGTTAACGTTCATACTATTCAGTTCTTCAATCAGTTTGTGAGGCTGGATGGGATGGAGTGCTGAAGAAAAATCCAGAATTAGTTCTGTGATATAGGAAATAGGCTTCAGAAAACCTTCAACCAGTTTATTTGCACCGGTGGGGAAATTCATTAAATAAATTAAACAATGACCCCTAAACTCATCTTACTATGGTAGCCTGTTTTAGCCTGTTTGAGGCTAATGAAAACAAATTTGCATTAATTAAAGCCTGTCATTTTAACAAATTATGGTTTATATGAATCTTTTTCTTAATCTTACATTTCTAAAAAATGTCAGTGGTACCAATTAGAAAAAATATTTCAAGATTATTTAATTTTGGTTCATAATAATTTGTCATACAACTGAAATCCATTTTTTCAGTGCACTTGTTGGTGGACTTTCTCTCCAATGACCTTATCTTTTCAGTTTACAGAAAGCCATGGAAACAAGCATTATGGAGTTCTACCACCAAGGTGAATGAGGCTTTTGAAGGGAGGATGATCACCACAGCGGTTTGAGGTGGGTAACTGTAATTGTTATAGAACGGATTTTGTGAGATTCTTGTATGGATTAGACATGTTAAGGATTAATATCTGTGACACTAATACCTTCTGGTGTCTCATTTACATCTCTTTGTGTCACGACCCATGTTGTTCTTCTCCTTTCCTAGTTTTTCAAATCTCTTTAAAAGGTCCTTAAGTGTCACATTTGTGTCCCCTGTCATTCTGCCTCCTCTTTTGTTTGTTTTTCTCACACCCACTGTGTTGTAGTGATGAAGCTTTCCCCCCCAGGCTAGTTTAGTCATTCCTCATTCTGCATTCTACAGTAACTTTCAGTTTATAATGTATGATTTGGCAGTTAGTGTGTGACTGAAGTGCCTCTTTAACTGAGTAATGAACCCGTTCTTCCACTTTATTTTGGGTTTCACCTTGATAAATCATAAGCTTTGTGTTTCGAGTTGCTAAAATATTCAAACATGTTTGTCTCCATTTATACAAAATCAACATCTGCCTGTCTGTATGTCTGTCCGCTTTTCATGAAAGAACTACTTAATGGATTTATATCAGGTTTTTTTTCTATAATTTCCTCAAACATTCTGGTTGATTTTGCAGCCTCTCTCATTACGCTAAGTATCATAGTTCGTTTGCACTACCGATTTATTTGCGTGAATCCGAGAGAGGTGCAGCGGGCAGAGGAGAGGGGGACGGAACCCTACTTAGTCACACGCCAGCCTCGGGGCATACCTTACATCCACTTAGCTAGCAAACGAGAGAACTACTTTAACAGATTTAGATTGGGCTTTGTTCTGTAATTTGCTTGAACCTTCCAGTTGGTGTTGTAACTTCTCTCATCGCACTAAGAATCCTAATTCGCTTGCAGGAGTGATATATTCGTGCCACTCCAAAAGAGAGGCTGCGGGCCAAGGGGAGGAGGAAGCATGACATCAGGAGTGGGGAGGCAGGAACTGTCCTGATTCACTTCTACGCAGGTGAAGCCACAGGAGACGGGTTGTATTTACAGTGCATCCAGAAAGTATTCACAGCGCATCACTTTTTCCACATTTTGTTATGTTACAGCCTTATTCCAAAATGGATTAAATTCATTTTTTTCCTCAGAATTCTACACACAACACCCCATAATGACAACGTGAAAAAAGTTTACTTGAGGTTTTTGCAAATTTATTAAAAATAAAAAAACTGAGAAACCCCATGTACATAAGTATTCACAGCCTTTGCTCAATACTTTGTCGATGCACCTTTGGCAGCAATTCCAGCCTCAAGTCTTTTTGAATATGATGCCACAAGCTTGGCACACCTATCCTTGGCCAGTTTCGCCCATTCCTCTTTGCAGCACCTCTCAAGCTCCATCAGGTTGGATGGGAAGCGTCGGTACACAGCCATTTTAAGATCTCTCCAGAGATGTTCAATCGGATTCAAGTCTGGGCTCCATCTGGCGGCCTGGAGGTATTGGCTGGGATGAATGGCCAGCCATAGTCCACAATATATATATAGAGTAGATATATATTTTGCTCCCATAGTAACTCTTCTCACCCCAATGTAATTTTAATAATCACACTTTACGACGCTCTCTGTCAAATCATTTGCTTCAGCCCTCTGATTAGCGGTCCGGCCTGTGCAGTGAGTCTGGGCTACCTGCACCACTTGTGTCAAAGCTCATTAGGTACGCTTGCTGCCAACAATATCCAGCTTGAACATCATTTTGTTTTTCTTTGTATTCCAAAGTTATCAGAAGTTTAGGGAAATTGAATGCTTAATACGGGTATGCCATTTGAAAACATTGCCAAGCTTACAGGATTAAACCAATAGAGTCCGACTGCAGGTAAGACAGTCTGAAGTCTTAGATTCAGCGACCTGAGACATTCTGAGGCCCATAAGCTGACATCTCTTTTGTCTCCGCACACTTTCCAGGAATCCTTCCATTGTTTCGCCAGTGAACTGACACCTACATTACACACCCCTCAGGTCTGTTTCAATTCCTTTTACTTCCTGATCTCAAAACAGTGGATTTGGCAGTTTTGAAGCCTGTGTATTCAGCATTTATTAAACTTCTAAACTACAGAGGCACACATTTTAATATTTCAAATATATGATACAACTCTTATTGCTTATTTTGTACTTCCATCACATTAAGTGAATCGGTACATTTCTTAGGAAAACCCTGAATTAGGGTGGGTTTAAGCCAAGAGTTCCCAAAGTGGTCGATATCGACTTTCTAGGGGGTCAATAGTTTCAATTAAAAAAAATTTGGGGGTCGACGACAGCAAAAATAGACCCCCTTACTACTGCTATTTGTTTGTTACTTCAAAATATCTATGATCCCAATAGGTACCTAATTAAGAAGTAAAATAATTCAAAAAAACTCTTTTTTGATAAAAACACATTACATACCAAACTTGCAAACGAAAACGTAAAATGTGTCATTAAAAGAGTCACACGTAAGAATGCATGAAAATACAAACATGTCTGTGCATTTTCTTATCCAGCGTTTCTCAACCTTTCATAACAATTTTAGTTGCACCCCCCCCCCCCAACGTTTTTTTGAAAGGAGCCCACTAATACCAATTTGTTCTTTTTAAATTAATGATATATCAGAGATGCATATTTTATTATACCTGCTTAACTTTTATCGACATTTATCTAACTCTATATTTATTTTTCTAGTATCAGAATGTATTTTTCATATTTTCGATTCTTATTTTGTTTTTTTCACATCTTCACGCCCCCCCTTTTTGTTACTTCACACCCCCCCTAGGGGGGTCCGCCCCACAGATTGAGAACCACTGGTCTTATCAAATGTATCAAAACAAATGCAGACATGAAAAACCGTTGCACGTCTGCACTTGCTTGAGGTGGGACAAGATGACAGATATTCGATATTAGCAGAATCTATCAGTCTTGCACAGTCATGCTTTCATAAAACACTAGAAATCGGTTCGTTTGATGTGACATGTACTTATTTGTGATTATTTATTGAGGAGCAGTACTACAAAATAGAAAATCAGAGGACACAGTTTATTCGAGTTTGAACAAAAATCTTCTGTTTCAAGTAAGTACATACTTTATTGTTTTTTTTTTTTTTTTATCACAGGGGCTGTCGAAATTGTTTGTTAATGAAAGTTTTTATTTTTTCAGATAATAATATGACTGAACCAAAAAAAAAACAAAAAAACGCAGACAGTACAGCAAGGACTATTTGTACTTATTTTGATTACATAAATGTCAAAAATGTAAAAAATGTATTTTTTTGCTTTAATTTTCATTAGTGTAGGTTTCGATATTAAATGTTGCACAAGACAATGTCATATTCCGTAGTCTTTTTATCTTTTTCAATCATTAATTACAAGTGATTAAAATGAAAAGTTTGATATCTAGTGAAATATTTAATATCGAGTACTGTACAAATATATTAATCTGAGTAAGTAAAGTAAATGACTAGGGGGTCGACGGTTTTAAAAGTTTTTGGTACAGGGGTCTGCGGACGAAAAATGTTTGGGAACTCTTGGTTCAAGCTGATTCAAATTTTTATTTATTTATTTTTTTTCTCTCTCTCTCTCTCTATACATTGTGGGTGTGTGTGATTGACGTCCATGTTACTGGTTTCTTGCGTTTATTTTACAGTAAACCATCTTCTTGATTTCCTGTTCTCACAGACTACAAACCTCATATACTGTACACAGGTTGACCAGTATATGACACATAGGTAAATTAAGTTAATTTACTTAAAATAATCAAGCTTTATATCCAGAGCTCTCCAATATTTGCATAACGCCCTGACCCTTTTGGGGCAGCAAATTCTGTGGAATCGCCACACCTTTGAAAAGTTGGAAAGAAAGTTCAGGAAGTTTTAAACCGTCATCTTCTTCCAAATGCTATGGGTTTAATGGATTTGTAAAATCCGATTTATAGTCTGCTTCTTCTCCTTTCTCCTTATGTTTCCCCACTTGTGATGTCGATGTGCTTGATCAGTCTTCTCCAGACAACTCGGTCCTGCACCTACCTCCTCACCAGTGAAGCCAAATTCCTTTACAATAAAGTATAATATAATTACACTACCTTTTTAAACATCGCCCACCCTTTCTCTTTGTTTTCAATTCAACGATGTTATTAGATTACATGAAGAAATGCAAACAACTTAAATATAACTGGTTTACCTCGTGTAGTGATACATGAATTACCGCGCAATTAGTAAGGGGAACAGCGTAGCTTGAATGTTAATTAGACCCGATATTTTTTTACGTAACTTGTCCGTAACCTTCACAAAATCATTGACGTGTGCTTTAACAAAGCATGATTATAAGATTGACTTTAAATAGATGGAAAGACCCGACATAATAGAGACATTCTTTGAATTCAAAGGTTTTATTGTTTAACTATGCGATATTTTAAAAACAAACACATAATATTTGAAAGTAGCGGCGATAATACGTTTGAAATAAAATACATCTATGTATCATAATGGCATAAACTCAAGCTTTTCAGTTTTGAAACATTCAGTGAACACTATTGAGATAAGTCGAGTGAAAAGGCATTTTTACATTGGGGTTGAGTGAATGATGTAGACGCTGATTCAAATTTTTATTTATTTATTTTTTTCTCTCTATATATACATCGTGGGTGTGTGTGATTGACGACCATGTTACTGGTTTCGTGCCTTTATTTTACAGTAAATCATCTTCTTGATTTCCTGTTCTCACAGACTATAAACCTCATATACACAGGTTGACCAGTACGACACACAGGTAAGTTGACTTAACTTAAAATAATCAAGCTTTATATCCAGAGCTCTCCAATATTTGCATAACGCCCTGACCCTTTTGGGGCAGCAAATTCCGTGGAATCGCCACACCTTTGTAAAGTTGGAAAGAAAGTTCAGGAAGTTTAAAACCGTCATCTTCTTCCAAATGCTATGGGTTTAATGGATTTGTAAAAGCCGGTTTATAGCCTGCTTCTTCTTTCTCCTTGTTTCCCCACTTCTGATGTCGATGTACTTGATCAGTCTTCTCCAGACAACTCGGTCCTGCACCTACCTCCTCACCAGTGAAGCCAAATTACTTTACAATAAATTATAATATAAGGTAGATTTATACTAGTTTTTTAAACATCGCCCACCCTTTCTCTTTGTTTTCAGTTCAATAATGTTGTTAGATTACATGAAGAAATGCAAACAACTTAAATATAACTGGTTTACCTCGTGTAGTAATATATGAATTTCTGTGCAATTAGTCAGTGGAACAGCGTAGCTTGAATGTTAATTAGACCCGATATTTTTACTTGTCCGTAACCTTCACAAAATCATTAACGTGTGCTTTAGCAAAGCATGTTTTTTTATAAGACTGACTTTAAATAGGCGGAAAAACCTGACATAATAGAGAAATTCTTTGAATTCAATGGTTTATTTGTTTGACTATGCGATATTTAAAAAAAAACACATATTTGAAAGTAGCTGCGATAACACGTTTGAAATAGAAAACATCTATGTATCATACTTGCATGAACTCAAGCTTTTTAGTTTTGAAACGTTCAGTGAACACTACTGAGATAAATCGAGCGAAAAGGCATTTTTACATTGGGGTTGTGTGAATGATGTCGATGGAAAATGTACATATAATTAAAATATATAAAGCTGTCAGATCACGCAGTATAAAGATACAGTCACGCAGCCAAACACACGCCCGCCGGTTAACATGCACCTCAACGGCACGTCTGTGGATACTCCGACATG
The DNA here is from genome assembly GCA_026402145.1 of Polypterus bichir lapradei. Taxonomy (NCBI): domain Eukaryota; kingdom Metazoa; phylum Chordata; class Cladistia; order Polypteriformes; family Polypteridae; genus Polypterus; species Polypterus bichir. The sequence goes on along the minus strand of JANRMT010062802.1, from coordinate 4,932,655 downwards.
CGCGCCCACGAGAAAAAGGCGTCCAGGATGGCCGGAGAGATAACACAGTGCTGCCCACATGCCGGGTACTGCTTTTTATTTAAACGAATCCGCTGGGTAAAGTAAATAAATTTCTTAAATCTGAAACAATAAAGCTGCTTTAGCTGTAATATTTAGAATCCAGTTCTGGCGCTTAATTGATTTTATTTGCTTAGTTCAAGTTGTTTTTATTAGAGGAAATGGCTCGGATTCACAGAGTATAATCTAAACTGCATCTCATTTTTTATTAACATCCCTTAAATATTCCATTCTCAGCTAAATTCAAAGTATTATAATAGTTTTGAGGATAATTAAACCAAAATACGCGTATATTTATTTGATGTTATTTATACGAGGGAGGTTGAAAAAGTTTCCGTACTTTTTAAAATTCCATTTATTAAGAATTTCAAAAACAAATTACTTCACTTTTCTACATAGTCACCACTCTGGCACCTTCATTTTTAAGAGTGAAATATCGCTATTTTATATCAGCCAAATGTACGTTTTACCATCCATCCATCCATTATCCAACAGCCATTACAGGGTCACGGGGGTCTGCTGGAGCCAATCCCAGCCAACACAGGGCGCAAGGCAGAAAATAAACTCTGGGCAGGGCGCCAGCCCACCGCAGGGCGTACGTTTTACCAATAATTCTTATTAACTCTGTTGCCCTCTATGAGCATTCACAAGTTTCAAAGAAAATTCTGCCAACATGCAGAATTTATTTATTTATTTATTTATTTATTTATTTATTTTCTGCGAACGCCCCCGGCACATCATTAGCAGCTCGTTAAAGCGATACAGACACGATCAGTCAAGTACGAGGGACGTTCAAAGTTTCCGCACTTTTATATTTCCGTTGGTAACGGTGAAGGCGGGAGGAGTACTAATTGGGCATTAAAACGTAGGTACGACGCTGGGAAGACTGCATCGCAAACGAAGGTGACTATGTAGAAAAGTGTTCGTAATTTGTTTTCGGAAATCTTAACAAACTGATAAAAAAATGCGGAAACATTTTAAACGTCGTTGGTATTTAAGTTAGGTTAACTGGGATCAGCAAAGTCATTCAAAGCCAGAGGCGTAGCTCGAGTTTCGTGCCGCGCTGTGCGGGGCCGGCTTCAATTTGCTGAATATGTTAACCTATTTAAATTGAAAATTAAAATGACGTATAGAGAAAAAATAATTTTGCATAGATGTATTCATACATAGAGAAACAACAATCATTTTTCACATATAATTATTTATAGGCATCAACTAGACAATAATATAAACCGTGTTCTATTTTTTAGTTTAATATAATCACGCTGCGAAAACCAGAACCAGTGTTGTGTACAAGTGATAGGTGGGGATGTTTTCTGCGCAGATCAAGAACGCATTCGGATTGATAACGAAACGAAATTACAAATTAGCTGTTTATCTTCCTAGAAATTCTTATCGGTGTAATTAGGTTTATTTTTGTTATTGCCTCACACATTTCAATTGCTGTGTCTGGTGCCGTCATAGAAGAACAGTCTGAAAATGATTTCTGAAGCATCTGTGGATAAAAATCAGAGAATTCAGAGAATTTATTTTACTTTTTTCATTGATAAGAGATATTTTTCCGAACCCTGCTGCTTACACACGAATTGTACTGAGCGTTTTAGCCAATAATGCCAACCCCAAAACTGTGCCGCCCGGGGCGGACCGCCTTCTCCGCCCGACCCTATAGCTACGCCACTGTTCAAAGCATCAACAAAACTCCTAAATTAAAACACAACCATCATGTTACTATGATGGGGAGATGAACTCGTGCATCGCCCCTCTAAAAACGAACATGTCACCTCAAAGTCTCAGACCCCAAGGATCTTTCTAAACACCTTATATTGAAGCCAAACGCGTGAAGAAAATCAAGCGAGCCATACCCGAGTACGTGTTGTGTAACAACTGTGACAAAATCAAAACACTAGCACCTTTTTTGGCCATATCGATTAAAAAAAAAAAATAAAATAAAGAAATTAAGACATTCACAATAGTTATATAAATATCGGAACCCATTATTATCATGCACATTGTACACGTATGTGTACGTTCAAGTTTCTTTCCTGACAGTGTGGGATGGAAGCCGCACTAAAAGTCAGAAACTAGACGAGAAATAAAGTCATCGAGTTTTAGCAAAGAAAGATGGCGATTTTTTTCTTTCTTTCAAAAAGAGGCGCAGCTGAATATTTTACCCATTTCTTTCATTAAATACTTCATGTTGATTGCGAAACTGGGCCTGGAATGTCATCTTGAAGGAGAAAATACCCACCGATTCCAGTTGGTCCGGTTTTAGCTCTATTAGCCGCCTTACCTGTAAATTCAACTGCGGAACAAATGTTTTGGGGGCGACATTTATGCGCTTTCTGATATACATTTAAATGAAACGGCCGTCTGCTTTAATTTATTTATTGAAACGAATTGAACTGATTTTATGCAATTCCGACACATTTTAGATTCAGTTATTGTGTGTTATGTATTTTGAATTTGGGAAAAGTTGGGCTTCCTCCGGGTGCTCCGATTTCCTCCCACAGTCCAAAGACATGCAGGTTAGGTGCATTGGCGATTCTAAATTGTCCCTATGTGTGCTTGGTGTGTGGGTGTGTCTGTGAGTGTGTGTGTGCGTGTGTGTGTCTGTATGTGCGCCCTGCCCGGGGTTTGTTTCCTGCCTTGCGCCCTATGTTGTCTGGGATTGGCTCCAGCAGACCCCCGTGACCCTGAAGTTAGGATTTAGCGGGTTGGATAATGGATAGATGGATGGATGGATGGGTTGGATAATGGATGGATAAACTTTATCGTTTGATATATTTTCAACAGCCGTCTTTCGATTTATTTCGCTAATCTATATAACAGCAAAATGCCATTTTTGAGACGTCCAAGGAGCGGCGTTCAGCCCGTTGATTATTACCAATTAGAACAACATCTCTTCAGATTGCAGAGCAGGCAATGGTTGGATGTCTTAAAACATTGAGCTTAACATTACCACCCTGACTAAAACTGATAAAGTTAGATATGAAAGGCACTATATAACCGATTTGACTGTTGGCCCTTCACTCAAATCACTTTAGATTTGTACATTTACTTATTTTGGCCAACGCCATTAACCAAAGTGACTTACAACATTTACGATACAACTGGTTACGTTCCTTGGTTTTCCAATTGGCGAACAGGCCGGTCAAGTGACCTGCTCAGGGTCACACAGTGTCATGGTAGAATTTGAACCCACGACCTCAGCGTTTAAATTCCAAAGCCTTAATCATTACATTATACTGCCTGCCACTGAGAAGATGCACTATTAGGGATGACGTCTGAATATTTTCATTTTGTAATCTATGCAATGAAACCACTGGATCCAAAAAGACGAACTTCTAAATGTCCTCAATTTTCTGTTTGTCATCAATGAAAGTGTCGCCTGAGATAACCAGGCGGGTAATCTTACTGCATCGAGCACTACAGAAAGCCTTAATGTTTATAAAAGATTGTCCTGTATGTGCAACTTACTCACTGTCTTCAGCAGAACGTTTGAAGAGAATTAAACAAAGTTAGATTTTTTTAACAACTTAGTTAAAAGCATAACTGGGAGAGCCTGCTCCAAAAACAAATAACTCCAACAGAAAGTTAATAATAATAATAATAATAATAATAATAATAATAATTAAAGTAATTGAACACAACAACCCGTTTGCTAAATTCTCATCATATCAGTCCTGTCGACTTGAATATCTTATTCTAAAATGTTAAAAATGAAATGATTCCTATTAGTTCTCGGAGATCTGCACCGTGTACAGGCGCGTTCCATTGTGTTCTGTTCCATTATTATGGTCCGACTAGTTGCGGTCATTGCAGATGATATTTCCAGTAAAGGCTCAAATTGCAGATGATATTTCCAGTATGGTAATAACTGATCTTATTGAGCATGTGGTCGTGAAGACTTTGCCGCCCCACACGCCCCCCCCCCCCCCCCCCAATTACTTCAGACTATCCATTTACAATTGGACGTTGCCGCATATATCACTCCGACATAGACAGTTCACTCTACAGAGCCTCCAGGTAATGGATGACCCCTTTTATCTTTCCTAAATGTTCCGAGGTTTGGTTCAGGTATCCTGTAACACCTAATAGGACTCAGCGCGTTGTAAAATATAATGGAAGAAAATATATAATGAAAAACTCACCCGGGACGCGGCAGAAGGTGTGTTGGTGCCTTTTGTAAATAACTCAAATCGATACTGAATGAAATAGGACAGGTGCAACAGCCCCGATGCTGCTTCCTGATGCTTTATTATTGTTATGCCAACATGGGCGTCCCCACGTGTCACTTGGCCGGTCCGTGCCTCTCTAGATGAGAAGGATGACATTGGATGTGACGGTGGACTGAAGATGTGAACGACTAACCTCATTCAACCACGGAGCGTTAAGAGGAGGCGGCAACAATTCGGTGGAGATGAAGCCGCAGCGCCCAGGGAATTAAAAAAATAAAAAGCTAATGTAAAAACAGGAATGTTGTAGAATGGCTTCGAAACCACACGTTCTTATGTAATATTTCTCTGATGCTACACGATTGTGGTTGAGTGAGTTCTCTTGTTTTTATTTCCTTTTTACAGTTGCGGTGCTCTGCTTAACGTTAGTATGTCTGCAGGAGTTCACGCATTCTAGCAAACGCATGTTTCGCGTTCTGCAGGGGCCGCTTATTACGGTTGATGGTATCTTAGCGACATTGGGGCAGGTGGCGCCGTGGTGGAGCTTCGGCCTCCTTAGTAAGGAGATTCGGGGTTTTCACATCGCAGGGCTTTTCCTATGTGGGGTTTGCGTGTTCTCCCCGTGTCTAGTAGGTTTCTTCCCACAATCAAAAAACGTGCCGCTCGTTGATCGGCGAAGCTAATCTGTGTGTGTGTGTGTGTGTGTGTGTGTGTGTGTGTGTTTGCTCAGCACTTGTTGTTCCCACCTTGCTGCCCGGGTTAGGCTCAAACGATCCTGCTCAAGATAAAGCAGGTATAGAAAGTGGGCTGATTGCTGAAAATACATAAAATAAAAGTAATGATCAGTTCGGGAATCATATCTCGCTAGTTCTATATTTTGAAGTAGAATTTATTATTATAACTATTTAAAGGGAAAAAAAGGAAGCAGAATTGTATATTTGAATTCCATGACAGACATTATACTTTTAAGCACTGTTTAGCCAGCAAATCCGACAAGAAAATGTGAATATGTCTGTTATATCTCTTCCATAACAAACAACACGTTTAAGGTGAGGGGGACCTTTATAACCGAGGTTTCTTGGTGTGAAAATAAATAAATAAATAAATTAATTAATTAATTAAAAGGCAAAAATGTCTGCGGAAAAGTCAAAGAGTGAAGACGAAAGAGCCACACGGTGTTTGTTAGGTGCATTAAAACCAATGATGTGCACCGCTGCACAGGAAAATCACCAGTCGTTTACAAAAACTAAACATATTTGAAATAAACGTTTATTATATTTTGAAAATATTTTAAAATACGTTACAAAACACTTCAAGGATAAATATGGATTAAATAATGTTGCAGTATACTTAAATGCACTGTGACATGTGTACATTATTGCTGTTTTTGCATAATGCATGCATGTTCCAAAATATAAAAATGTATTTCTCAATGTTTAAAAATATTTGGAATAATATACTGTAAAACATATATATTACAAAGTATTTAAAAAAAAAAATACTGTCAAAAGTTATACTATAAAATATATTTTAGAGTATATACAGGCATTTCAATATATTTTAATATGTGTTTTTCTTTTTTTGTAATTTTCCAGTAGAAAAATTGCTTCAGAACGGTTTCTCTATATTCCAGATACGCAGTATTTCTGGTTAAAACTTATTAGAACTAATATTGAAGAAATATACATTTCACAAGGGTTATAACTCTATTACGGTGTTACGGTACGGTGGCGCAGTGGTAGCTCTGCTGCCTTGCATTAAGGAGACTTGGGTTCGCTTGTTCTCCCCGTGTCTGCGTGGGTTTCCTCCCACAGTCGAAAGGTACATTGGCGATCCTATAATTTTCTATAGTGTGTCCTTGGTGTGTGGGTGTGTACCCTGCAGTGGGATTAGTGGATTTGTTCCTGCCTTGCGCCCACTGCTGGCTGGGAATGGCTCCAGCAGACCCCCGTGACCCTGTGTTAGGATATAGCGGGTTGGAAGATGACTGACTGCCTATAACTGTTAACAATTCTTCCTGACTTGCCGAAACACATCAAGCATATACGGTAAATGTTTCAGCGTGGATTAGAAGTGCTGACAGCAATAACAGGGATTATTAAGAAGCCTGTGTTTAAAATTGTCCAGGGAAGACTATAAGCAGTGGATGATCTTTCAGAAAGAACCGAATGCACAGTATATTGTATGTGTCATACACAATGCAGTTGCAAATATGTCTGTTAAAATATATTAATGGAAATGTATGTTGGATTATATAAATTAAAAAAGCGAAAATAAGTATATGAACTGCTTGTTTTTATATCATATTGTGAGAAATGCCTACATATTTTTTAGGTGTATTGCAATATTTTTCATTTTGGTAAAGCTGAGGTAAGTAAACCTCTTGACGAGGTTGACAGTCTCTCTATAGACAGACACACTGCTGATGGCAGTGCCCAAGAGGTCATTGAAGGTTAAGCAGTGAACAATTTTCTTTATGCTCCATATTGACTTCAATAATAGTAATAATAATAATAATGATGATGTTGAAGGGCTGCATGGTGGCGCAGTGGGTAGCGCTGTTGCCTCGCAGTTAGGAGACCTGGGTTTGCTTCCCGGGTCCTCCCTGTTTGGAATTTGCATGTTCTCCCCGTGTCTGAGTGCGTCTCCTCTGGGTACTCCGGTTTCCTCCCACAGTCCAATAACATGCAGGTCAGGTGCATTGGCGATCCTAAATTGTCCCTGAAGTGTGTGTGTGTGTGCCCTGCGGTGGGCTGGCGCCCTGCCCAGGGTTTGTTTTCTGCCTTGCGCCCTGTGTTGGCTGGGATTGGCTCCAGCAGACCCCGGTGACCCTGTAGTTAGGATATAGTGGGTTGGATAATGGATGGATGGATAATGTTGAACAACACAGGGGCCAAAGGCTAATGTTTCAAACTTGATGTGATTTCCTTCCAATCTTGAGCACTCGTCAGACTTTCATTCGGGTCTCCAGCCCCACAGACCCACTCAGGACGCTCTCTCTGCCAGTGTGTTTCCTCACTCAGAGTCGCGAGACTCAGAAGAAGGTGCATGTCGTGGGAGTCTCGGGAGAAATCACCCGGATACTGGGCGACAGCTGTCAACGTGCAGAAAAAAGGCTTCACTCGACCAAACCGCCGCCATTTATTGCGTAGAAGTAACCTAAGAAGATACACGTGTTTGATCCAGCTCTTGTTCAGTAAGCGGACACCTAAAATGCCATTTGGTTTTAAGATTAGGCACCTACTCTAAATTTTTAAGATTAGGGACCCTGGTGTACCTGGCCTTACCCCCATGAACCTTAAGTTCAGGGTGTGTAGTAGGGGTGAGCCAGTCTTAAACAAACAACAAGAAGGAGATGGCGTCCGCTTTCTGAACAAGACCCAGGAGAATTGTGTGCAAAGAAAACAAAGACCCAATTACATCCGACTGAGCCCATATTTTTCTATTGTTATTTTTTTCTTAAGACCATTATATATTTTTTAAATTTAATATTGACTTTTATGAGAACATTATCATGCATTTTATTTAAATGGGTGAAAACATCAACCAAACAAAATGAAGGTCTTGTAATTAGTGGCAAAAGCAAGTGGAGTTGATACTCGAAGCAATCAATCGATGTAAACACAGACGTCAACAAGGAAGCAGTGCACGATTTATGAATTGCACAATCTTCACAGGTCTATAAAGACTTCTGCAAGTTTTCGTTACAAAGAAAAGCTCCTTGCTCAGAGTGATGCCAGAGAGGAACCATTTTCCTGGGAAAAAAAAAAAAAATTGAATTAATATGTAACAAGTTCCAATTTTATGAAATATGATAGGCACCCGGATTTGAAAAGGACTCTTCTGACAGATAATAACGCAGGTGAAGCTCAAGCTTTCTTTTTTGGTATTTAGTATCTTGTTAGTCAAGATTTCTGTTTTATCCTCAGATAAGGATATTTTTTAAAGCCCAAAGAAGCAACTTCATAATCAAAGAACCCTGTAAGGAATTAAATGTTTTTTGTTATAGAGCAGCAGAGCTACTTGGAACCCCACAACCCAATAAAGTGCCATTAAGAAAACAGGATTTTTAAAGATGTACTACTTGCTGATGATTTAAAAAAAAACTCTTTTATGTTTTGCAAATGTTCCAATGAATAAATTAAAAAAGATTAAATGATCGCTTTTTTTTTTCTACAGACACTAGCAGCATGATGGTGCAGAGGTTAGTCAGAGACCCTCACCCCTTGGTGAATCAAGCACAAACATTCGAGGTTACGTCCGCCCCCCCTTGTTGAACAGAGTGTGATCATCAGAGCAGGTGACAGTTGTCCCCTTTGGTGAATCGAGTGCAGTCATTGCAGGGTGGGAGAAGGCTCCTCGTTGGTCAATCATGCACAAACACGATTGTTGGAACAGAATGGTGAGGTCCCCCTTGGTGAATTTAGCACAAACATCAGATCGTCATGGGGAGAGGGGCTTTCCCTTGAATGGGAGAGACACAGTATGAGTAAAATGTATCATTGGTGACTCATGCACAAGTGTCATTGTCATTGTGCTGTCCCTCTTGAACATAAACATCAGAAGTTTGATCCCCATTGGTGACATGAGATTAAGGTAAGGGGGCTGTGGCCCCTCTTGGTGAACTGAGTGCAATCATCTGGGGCTGAGTTCAGGGCCGGATTAAGACGAAATTGGGCCTGATGCTGCAGTGTAAGAAAGGCCTATTTTTTCTCGGCATTGGCGCACGTGCATTCGACACTCACCGTACATGCGCACTCAGACCGACCAACGAGCCTTAATTGCTTGCAACGCAACCAGCCAGCCTTTATGGAACATGAATAATAATAACGACGTAGTATCGTAACAACTCGAGATTAACATCAGACTATGTAACATCAACATTCAATAGCAATTGTCTGAAAAGTGCACTTAATGCAGAAAACCGAACAATGAAATACACAAAATTTCACAATTCTCTTATGAAACAGAGTAAGAAAAAATGAATTTGCAGAGACATTGGGTCAAAGTGACTCAGTTCAGGCTCTTGAGGGTAAAAAATTTGTCCACGATTTAAATTTCATAATAAATCAGAATCCTGTTGAGGATTTTAAAAATTCTAAACATCCACTCCGGGCCCGCGGGCCATCTTTTAGTTTTTACCTTTACAGATAACCATTTAAATAGCCATCGATTTTTACTGTACAACTAACTTTCAAGGTGAAAAATTGACTACGTGGCACTTACCGAACAATAATAAAGTGGTAAGAATCCCCAAGATATTGCAAAAAACGCAGCTAAATTACTAAGTAAACTGTTTGATAGCATTAACTTGAAATCTTCGGTTAACAATAAACACAACGACGTTATAGTTACGTCACAGTGCAAAGAACAATAGTAACTGTACTGTATAATAAGTAACACTGTGTCTAGGCGTCCGAAAGTTGGACTCCAAATTTCATTCTAAGAATTATTTTGAGGTTAATATAGCAAAGGAAAACTGTTCAACACACAGAAAATTCTCGTCTGCTTTCATCTGGGCCTATTTCAGGACTGAGCCTAATGCTGCAGCATCAATAGCACCCACCTTAATCCGGCCCTGGCTGAGTTGAAGGTTAACCAGTGAACAATTTTATTTATGTTCCATATTGACTTCAATAATAATTATAATAATAATATTAATGTTGAACAACACGGGGGCCAAAGGCTAACGTTTTAAACTTGATGTGATTTCCTTCCAATCCCGAGCACTCGTCAGACTTTCATTCGGGTCTCCAGCCCCCCAGACCCACTCAGGACACTCTCTCCGCCAGTGTGTTTCCTCACTCAGAGTCATGAGACTCAGAAGAAGGTGCATGTCGTGGGAGTCTCGGGAGAAATCACCCGGATACTGGGTGACAGCTGTCAACACGCAGGAACAGACCTCACTCGACCAAACCACGGCCATTTATTGTGTAGAAGTAACCTAAGAAGATACACATGTTTGATCCAGCTCTTGTTTAGAAAGCGGATGCCAAAAACGGCACTTGTTTTTAAGATTAGGCACCTACTCTAAATTTTTAAGATTAGGGACCCTGGTGTACCTGGCCTTAGCCCAATGAACCTTAATTTCAGGGTTTGTAGTAGGGGTGAGCCAGTCTGAAACAAACAACAAGAAGATGGCATCCGTTAAAATTACTTTAACATGGCCTTTTTATAACTTCACTTTAACTTAATACTGATACTCTGTATGTTCAATTCTTCATAATAACTATTTACAGTGGCTCCAAAATCCATACTGACCCCTACTCTCTCTTCTGTTTCTTTTTCCGGTTTCTTTGTGGTGAAGGCCTGCGCCACCACCACCTACCCAAAGCATCATGATGCACCAACATTGATGGACTGGAAGCCAGAAGTCTACGTGACCATCATCATCAGGTCCTTCCTTGAAAACCCTAAATACAAAGAGGACTGTTTGATTTATGTTAGGTAGAGGGGACTGGGCGGTCTCTTGGTCTGGAACCCCTACAGATTTTATTTTTATTTCTCCAGCTTTTGGAGTTTTTTTTTGTTTTTTCTGTCCACCCTGGCCATCGGACCTTACTTATTCTATGTTAATTAATGTTGACTTATGTTTATTTTTTATTACTGTGTCTTCTATTTTTCTATTCATTTTGTAAAGCACTTTGAGCTACATTTTTTTGTATGAAAATGTGCTATATAAATAAATGTTGATTGATTGATTGATCCGCTTTCTGAACAAGACGCAGGAGAATTGTGTGCAAAGAAAACAAAGACCCAATTACAACCGACTGAGCTCGTATTTTTCCATTATTATTATTTTCTTAAGACCATTATATATTTTTTCAATTTAATATTGACTTTTATGAGAACATTATCATGTATTTTATTTAAATGGGTGAAAACAGCAATCATCTGGGGCTGAGTTGACTGACCACAATCATCAGGTCCTCCTTGCCTCACACTTTTAGACTTCATGGTGGAGGGCCGGGACACCTCAGTAGTGGAAGGACAGGGGGAGAGAGTTTATTTAGAAGCTTATCTCCCCCCCTGAACACTAGTGGGCAGGACCCCCTGGCTTGCAGCTAAAGCTGATCCCTGCTGAACTCTTATTTTTAAGAGTGAAATTGAGTTTTCTGTAGGAACTCCTGCAACTTTAATTCCTACAGACATCAGATTGACTGGGGCTTCAAAAAACAGGGCAAGTGTACAAATGCAGGGGGGTCCGCAAAATAGTTGCTGTTCTAATTCTCTGCTGGAGTCCACTTGTCTGGAGTTGTAAGGCAGGCTATCGTTCTCCTTCAGGAAGTAACTTCACTGCTTTGAAACATTTCGGTCAGGTGAACCGATTTGTATAAGTCACTTTAACATGCCTTTCAGCATTATTATCTGTTTTTGTTTGGTATTGCGATACGAAGTTATGGCCCACCACAGCAGGCTAACCCAGGAAAGGATCATTTAATCATTTAAAACAAACAATTTAACTTTCATTTAACAATCCAGATTTCTCTGAAGAGCACAGTTCTCATCTAGTTACGCTTTGTATGTGTAACCAACTTTCTATGTGCACAAGTGGTGGTTCTCCCAGGGTGCTGAGATCCCAAAAACACACCTCGGCCCTGACAGCCTGGCCTATTAAGAACTTCCAGGAGTCACGTGACTAGGCTCAGATAAGAAAAAAAAAAAAAAAATGGACCGTTCCCTTACTGAAAATACTAAGGCAGACCACATGATTCATTTTAATGCTTTAGTGCAAGTCCAGTCCAGTTGGGGAGCCTGCACCAGTACAGCGCGTTATCGCACTCACTATGCAATTAAACAATTCAGGATTCCAGTTGGTATCCCCCCAGGCAGACACGCGGTCCAGTCCCACGCTTTAGAAATCACCCTGTATCTGCTGCAGCCTGATGGTACGTGGGCAACCCCTTGGCCTGGTCCAGCCAACAATGAGGATCTTACGAGCTGGATCACCCTCGCGGAAAATACGGCCATATTGGCGTAACTGACACTCCCTCACAATGCAGGTCATGTGCCTCATTCGGGACTCCATGAGCAACACAAAGTAAAACCAATGGTACCCAAGGATTTTCCGTAGAGTCACAGTACCAAAGCAGTCCAGTCTTCATCTCAGGTCCAGCCCATACACCAAGCACACACTAGGGACAATTTAGAATCGCCAATGCACCTAACCTGCATATCTTTGGACTGTGGGAGGAAATCCACGCAGACACAAGGAGAACATGCAAACTCCACATAGGGGGTACCCGGGTCTCCTAACTGCAAGGCAGCAGTGCTACCACTCCACCACCGGGGCGCCACACTTTTTCCTAATTACTGCTAACTGGCTCCTTTCCCCTTTATTTTAATAGCTCTGTTTTTAAGGCTTCAGTCCTCTGAATTGATTCATTTATTCATTACGAGCCAACAGGTGACCAGCTAAAATGGGGCTTCAAACTCCAACCAATTTCACCCCAACCAGCTTCTTAATGAGAAGCCGATTCTTGCTGTTAATTAAGCCCGTTATTTAATTCTGTGTCCTGTTGCTGCAGTCATTCTGCCACAGCAGACATTTCCCAAACTGTTGATTTTCTGTTTTTTTCTAATCACACCGTCGAAATGGTTTGGTGTCCTGAGAGATCAACCTTACTGAGACCGTCACCTTTCTTTATTTTCAGATATTGTGTGATCGGCAGCGGCGAGCTGCCCATGTTTTATGTCTCGTTATTGTTTGGCTGCTAATTAAGGAAAAAGAGACAACTAAGGGGCCTGAGCCAAGTTAATTAAAACTAAAGCAAAAGAAGTTAATTAACAGTAAAAACTGGTCACTAATGAAGAAGAGGGTTAGAATGAAAACCTGCAGCCACTGCGGCCTTGGAGTTCAACATCCCTGCATTTCGCTCGCCCCACTCTACACGCTTAGTCAGTGGGATGAACCAGCAGCCCCAAGATCGCCTCAACCTGCGCTCCCTCACGGAGCCCCAGCTCGTGCTGCCTTCTCCTTCCTGGTGTCTGGATCGTCTCCCATGACTGCCTTTTCCCTTCTATAACCTCCTTCTGTTCTCTCTTTTCTTTTTTCCTTCCCCTATCCTTCCGGCCCATAAATATACGTCTCCGTGGGCACAGCGCCATATTCACACGCCGCAGTAAGCCGATGAAGCACGGAGACGGACACGGCGAACTGGATTTAAAAATGGGCCATATTTATTTTTGAAGCCGCGGACCCACTATACCACAAATAGCATTATAAATGCAAGTTTCAGTTTTATTATTTATGTACTGTATATAGCTTAGCTTGAAGCCAGGTCCATAGTAATGCAATTTGCCTTAATGACGGTTCAGTTGGTAAAGATGTCATCACCAAGTTGCACTTGTTTTATTTTTATTTGGTGAATACTGTGTAATGTACCTGGGCTTGAAGTTTTGAAGTAATAGTATTTTTACCGGAAGTTGCACAATTATTAATTTTATTATTATTTATTAGTTTAAATATTATGCAGTTTAATAAAAGTTGTTTAAGAAGTCACTTTAACGTGTCAGTGAAAAGAGAATGTTAACATTAACAAAAAGTGTAGTTGGTTTACAAAAAAATATTTACTATTTATTCCTTTTCTAAGACAGCGGTTCTTAAACTTGCGTATTTCGCTCCCCCCTTTCTACCTGGAATAATTCTGCGCCCCGTGCATAATATAAATTAGATGAGAATAGCCCATGATACAACTAACAAAGGTATGATATCATCCTATCATTTTTACTTCCATAAGATCTGCTTGTCTTCGGCTAACTTCAAAGAAATATTTGCAATTTATTTATTTTTTAAAGTGCTTTAATAATTGTTAAAATGCCGTGTGTGGTTTTTGGTAGTAATTCTAATCCCAAAGAACAAAGAATACATTATTTATTCTTATTTAATTATTTTTTATGTAAAGAAACGATTAAATATGTTTTAATTTTTAAAAATCTCGTAAACGAGGACACCTATGAAGTCAATCTGCGCGAGACGAACGTATTTTCGTCCGACAAATATTATACTGTTGTTAGTTGTATCATGTAACCCAATACGTATTAAATTATTTAACTCAAAATGGCAATATTGGCTACGTTGACAATGTGGTGCAGTCGCGCCGCATTATCACCTGATCTGCTGTTACCCAAATGTTAGCGACAGACACCGATACGTCTCGAACTTTCTGGATTGAAAATACGCGACTATAAAAGCAGCAGCGGCGGCGCCACTAGTCATAGAAATAAACTTCAAATAGAAAAGGAGCTCAGAGTGTCGCATCTCGAATATCAAACCACACCTGGACAGGCTGTGTACCTTAAAGCAGGCACAAGCAGGCACATATCAGTCATTAGATCTGTGCCTTAGAAATGTTTTATTTTAATTTTAGTTATAAGGCATTCGTTGTGATTATATAGTTGCAAATTTAAATTTGAAATAAAAATGTAAAAAATTAATTTTGATGTCTTGTTCATTTATTCGGCACGCCCCACAGTTTGAGAAGCGCTGTTCCAAGACCTGTTCAGTGCAATATAACTTTTGAGAAGCCCCTCTGGATATTTTACTGAGTCTAAATGCCTCTTTGGATGGTATGTTGTCAAAATTTTAGTTTAAGTTATTTGCAAAATTTGTTCAATAAAAAGGTTCTATATTTTGACCGCAAATGTCATGTAATGTGATTCCTTCTTTTCATTAGTGCCCCCCTCCTTGAAAACTTTCGCTTTATGGGGCCATGCAAATCTGTATTAATACTTGTGTGCACATTTAAATGTTTTTTTGTACAATCCACAGTTCTTATGACAGTGGAATAGGTTATTCTTAGCCCGTCTACTGCAGTAATTGCAGTGGAAAATGTGGTTAACTCATGCATGGGGAAAAAATACCGTCGAATACCATGAAACTGGTACAATTTTGAAAAATACCGTGATATAGAATTTTGGTCATACCGCCCAGCACTACTTCAGGGTCACTGATGACAAATATGAGGTGACTTTTGAGCCTTTACTAGGCATCTATGGTCCATATCAGAGAGTGACAAATGACAAAGTTTCATTACTATAGAGAATATTGAGACTTTAAACATTGTGTAGTATGGTGGCGCAGTGGGTAGCGCTGCCTCACAGTTAGGAGGCCTGGGTTTGCTCGCCGGGTCCTTCCTGCGTGGAGTTTGCATGCTCTCCCCAGGTCTGTGTGGGTTTCTTATGGGTGCTCCGGTTTCCTCCCACAGTCCAAAGACATGCAGGTTAGGTGCATTGGCGATTCTAAATTGTCCCTAGTGTGTGTGCTTGGTGTGTGTGTGGGTGGATGTGCCCTATGGTGGGCTGGCACCCTGACCGGTGTTTGTTTCCTGCCTTGCCCCTTGTGCTGGCTGGGATTGACTCCAGCAGACCCCCGTGACCCTGTAGTTGGGATCTAGTGGGTTGGATATTGGATAGATGGAACATTCAGTGCAGTGGTAGCACTGCTGCCTCACAGTTAGGAGGCCTGGGTTCGCTTCCCGGGTCCTTCCTCTGTGGTCTGCATGCTCTCCCCATGTCTGCGTGGGCTTCCTGGTGCCCTGCCCAGAGATTTGTTCCTGCCTTGTGCCCTGTGCTGGCTGGGATTGGCTCCAGCAGACCCCCGTGACCCTGTGCTAGGATACAGTGCATTGGAAAATGACTGACTGACTGACTGACATTGTGCACATAGGAGACAGCTTAAGGACTCTCATGAATGTAATTTCCCCTCCGCTCCGGGGATTGGTGTCGTGTTCTAATATTTCTTCTCCTCCTCTCTCTGCAGACTGGAAGATTGGCCGTTAATAACACCACTGATGTCACTTCAAGGGTCCTTCTACTCAGGTCCGCCATAATAATCTGATCAAAAACACATACAAATATAAAGATAATATGAAACAATTATACAAAAAAAAAAATGCAAAAATATTGCACGTATTCAAGCATATTTTGGAATTATATTTTTGGAATGATATGTTCAATACTTAATAGAATGGTCAGAAAACTGACTCTTGTTTGTTTAAATTTCATTATTTTAGTTCATAAAGATGAAATTTAATTGATAGATCAGCATTTCTCAACTTTTAAGTATTTGTGTCCCGAGTTTTCATAACAGTTTAATCGCGACCCCTAACATTTTTTTAAAACCATAATAAAATGTATTCTTATATTTTTTGCTGCTGATACACCGCTACAAGTTTTATTATACCTACTTAACTTTTATTGACATTTATCTAACTCTATATTTATTTTTTTAGTATCGGAATGCAGTTTAAGGTCATTTGTTTTGGTTTCAATAGATGTATTTTTCATATTTTCGATTCATGTTTTCTTTTTTTCACATCTTTGTGCCCCACAGGTTGAGAACCGCCGACCTAACCCTTGTGCTCGACAGCTTATCAGGTAATCTGCACTTTCTCGTTTTTTTTTTTTTTTAGCACATTTGCAGAACCTGCTGCTGTTTGTGCTTAGAATAACTCATCCGAGTTACCTCCAAAGGCATCAATTAGAATTGTTTGTCGTTGAATGAACATGACAAAACGTGACACACAAAGGATTAACAGAAAGGGAAAGAAGAGTGTCACAATACACACATTTGTGTGCCAATTATAATAAGAAGCTTAATAAGATCTTAGGTTATGGCTGTAGACGGCTAGCTATTTAGAGAAAAATGCCTACCGCAGAGTCAGAAATGAGCATAAAAGAATGGCAGACATTCTTCATTTTTTGCTGCCGATACACCGAAACATGTTTTATTATACCTACTTATCTTTTATCGACATTTATCTAACTTTTTCATATTTTCGATTCTTGTTTTCCTTTTTTTCACATTTTCGCACCCCCTTTTTTGTTACGTGCCCCACAGGTTGAGAACCGCCATGATAGATAATACAGTTCATATTTGTTGCTAATGTATTTCTTAATGAGGTGGATTATAAAAAAAATCGTATATCATATGATGGAATAAGAAGCATGAATTGAATGAAAATTAGAGATTATGAAAGGTCTTCATAATGAATAAAATAATCACTACCGTATCACCTTATTTTAAAATGTTATAACAATAAAGAGTCCAATTGAGTCATCAATCAACTACAGGAGAATGGGACGGAGGAGGAGGTGGTGGAAACTATAGATGGGTAAATTTATTTTACAATGCTACAAAAAAACAAAAATACAAAATGTTCTGTTTCCACTTCAGTATAAATAAATGTACATTGTGATATGATGAAGGCTAATTTTTGTCTCGTTAAATATCCATCCATCCATTTTCCAACCTGCTGAATCCAAACACAGGGTCACGGGGGTCTGCTGGAGCCAATCCCAGCCAACACAGGGCACAAGGCAGGAACCGATCCCGGGCAGGGTGCCAACCCACCGCAGGACACACACAAACACACCCACACACCAAGGCCAATTTAGAATCGCCAATGCACCTAACCTGCATGCCTTTGGGCTGTGGGAGGAAACCCACGCAGACACGGGGAGAACATGCAAACGCAACGCTGGGAGGACCCGGGAAGCGAAGCCGGGTCTCCTAACTGCGAGGCAACAGCGCTACCACTGCACCACTGTGCCACCCGTCTTGTTAAATATTGTAATAAATATCTCATTAATTAATTCTGGGGCGGCACGGTGGCGCAATGGGTAGCCTCTGCCTGGCAGTAAGGAGAACCGGGTTCACTTCCCGGGTCCTCCCTGCATGGAGTTTGCATGTTCTCCTTGTGTCTGTGTGGGTTTCCTCCCACAGTCCAAAGACATGCAGGTTAGGTGGATTGACGATTCGAAATTGTCCCTATTGTGTGCTTGGTGTGTGTGCCCTGCCCGGGGTTTGTTTCCTGCCTTGCGCCCTGTGTTGGCTGGGATTGGCTCCAGCAGACCCCCATGACCCTGTAGTTAGGATATAGCGGGTTGGCTAATGGATGGATTAATTACTTCTGAACTACAATTATGGGTGGTCTTCAGATTTTGCAAGATGGTTTTGATGTGAAGCTTGCAGTATGGAAGTGAAAGTACCTCCAGCTACTAAGGACAAAGAATCAAGGCACCAAGCGCCCCCATTGACTTCTGCTATTTGCCTGCGGAGAACCTGAAAACTAAAATGCAAAGCGGAAAATGCAAAGTGAAACATGAAAATTCAGTGAGCTGCTAGTGGCTCCAGTGCTTATTTGTGGTTTGCTTTTCATTTTTTGTAGCTTCATTGTTGTTCGGGCTGAAAATGAAATTGCAAAATCTGTTATTTCGTTTTATTCTAAATTTTTACAGCATTCTTGCACATAGAGTTTAAAAATGAATTTGCAAATGACAGAGTGCATTTTCATTTTTTTAATTTTCATTTCCTTTTTGGCAGATAATACCTCTCATAATCCAGGACTGGGTCACAAAGTCCTGCCAGTAAAGACCAGACAAACCTTTCCCTGGCCACACTTGCCAGCTCATGCTTTTGATTCTAAAGTATTCCTAGGCCAGGGGTGGTGAACTCCAGGCCTCGAGTGCCACAGTAGCTGCAGGTTTTAATTCTTACCATCTTCTTAATTAGTGACCAGTTTTTGCTGCTGATTACTTCTTTTAATTAACTTGACTCAGGCCCCATAGTTGTTTCTTTTTCTTTAATTAGCAACCAAGCACTAATGAGACACAAAACAAGCCACCACATGAGCAGCTTCGCTGTACCCATCACACAGTATCTGAAATTAGAGAGGTGATGGTCTCGGTAAGGCTGATCTCTCAGGTCACCAAAACATCTTGACGGTGCTCTTAGAAAGAACAGACAAACGACAGCTTTTGAAATGTGTGCTGTGGCAGAATGAGAGCAGCAACAAGCCATGGAATTAAGGAACGGCTTTAATTAACAGCAAGAATCGGCTTCTCATTAAGAAAGTGATTGGAGTGAAATTGGTTGGAATTTGAAGCCCCAATTTAGCTGGTCATCTGTTAGCTCGTTTCACATCTCATTTCTGCTTGGCTGTCATTTAAATCAGAAAGGAATCAATTCAGAGGGCTGAACTCTTCTAACAGGGCTATAAAGTGAATTAGCAGTGAAAACTGGGCACTGATTAGGAAAAGGGTTAGAATGAAAACCTGCTGCCACTGCGGCCCACCAGGCCTGGAGTTTGCCACCCCTGTCTTAGGCCATATGGGAGATGTAATCATCCAAGTGAGTCCTTGGTCTTCCTCAGGGTCTCCTCCTAGCTGGTCATGCCTGTAAAACCACCACAGCGAGGCGTCCATATCAAGTGCCCCAATTACCTCAACTGGATCCTCTCAATGCAGAGAGTGACAGGTTGGACTGGTCGCATAACACAAAGGAATTACAGAAGAGAGGGCAGAGCAGGCTATCTTAGGAGTCTGCATTTCTTTAATGTGGGTAGTGACATCCTTCACATCTTCTATAACTCTGCCATGGCCAGTGTGAAGTTCTGGACTGGTAACGCCACTTCAAGAGAGGCCCACCAAATTAACAAGCTAATTAAAAGGGTAGTCACAGTAATGGGACGCACTCTGAATTCCCTGGAGGTTGTAATGGAAAAGAGTATGACGACAAAACTGAGTACCATTATGATCAGTGCTGCACATCCTCTGTCTGTGACACACCAACATTGAGGGCTTTCAGTGAATTATTCAGGGGAATTGTGTCAAGAAATGTGTCTGGGTCTCCTTTATATCAACATCAATATGCCTGTATAGCACCTCACTGGGACTGCCAAGTCAGAAGTTTTCTTACATTTTACAATTCTTAGTCATTCTGGTATGTGTATATATATTTGTTTATTGGTCTCTTTATGCATTTATTTAGTGTCACACATGTGCGCTTAGGAGGCAGTCAAAAAGCTCAGAGGTGAGTGAAATATCGCAAGAGGAAGGATTGTCATGTGGTGCTTACCTGAACCTCTTCTCTTCACAGGAGAACCGAAGAAAAATTATTGTGGCTATTTCCGGGCTTCAAAATGGCCGCCGTGATGTCACTTCCGGCGACTCCATATGGCATCACTTCCGGTTCCTCCCCGACGCCATTTCCTGCCAACCATTTCCTGTTCCCATCATCCACCATTCTATAAAAACACCATTTTGTCAATTCCACATTGTTATCTGGTACAATACTTGTAAGTTTTGATCAACCTTTTTGCATCTCTTGCTTTTATTTGTCCGCAGGACAATATATGGGGACGCTCCCCAAACCTTTATCTTGTGAAGATTCCTTTTTGTTTGTGGTATTTCTTCCACATTAGTTAAAGAGCTTCTATAAATAACTGAATGTCCCATTCAGGACAATTAAAGTTCTATCTAAAAAGTTCTATCTACTGTGCTAATTTCTTTCATAATTTTATACACTTCAGTCATGTTCCCTCTTGATCTCTGTTTGCTTAAACTGTAAAGGTTCAACTGTCCTAATATATGTAAAGTAGTTAAGCACTTGAAAGTAACCTTGTATTATGGAAACTGACCATTGAAGGTAAAATGATGTTAATTAACCTTTGTATGTGTGGGACTTTAAGGAAACATTGTTACTGTACGTACCTCAGGTCTTTAGAGACCCGGCATACAAACACATAAAAATCAAGCCACGAACAGCCATAATTGTGAAAGTGTTCATTAAATACCCTGCCCTTCCTTGCACACTACACATCTTTTTAGACTCATCTCTTATATATATTTCTCGTCTGGTTCGTCCTGCTTCCACTTCAAAACCTGTCCCGCCCACACGCAACCGACACGGCATTTCTCGATTCCTATTCGTCCTCTAAAAACCCTTCCCCAGGCTACCTGCAGCTCTTCTTCAAAGCTATCTTGGATTACATCAACAAGATCTTCGCGTGGAACAATACAAAGGACTATCAGATGCACTGCAAGCAAAGGCTGAAAATAACAACGTACGTGTAGGCAAAAATGATCGTATTACCGTTCCACATTTCCAGGAAGTCCAAGATACATGCAACAAAACTATCAGGATGCCATGGCCATAGTACTTAAATTCAGAAAGCCTGATTTATTTATCACTTTTACATGTAATCCTGCTTGGTCGGAAATTCCACATGCACTGTCAGATACCCAAAGACTCCGAAATATTATGCCATCAAAAGGTCTTTGCAACGGAACAAGACTCATCGTTACCCGAATACATACAAATATTATTCAGCGCAAACTGATCGCCATCCATAATTCTGAAACAATCTTCATTCCCAGAATCTCTCTCCTTCCTTCCGACACCAATCTCCCTTTTACATTTAAACGCACACAATTCCCACTCAGACTCGCCTTCTCCATGACTATCAACAAGTCCATCCATTCATCCATCCGCTATCCAACCCACTGAATCCGAACACAGGTCTGCTGGAGCCAATCCCAGCCAACACAGGGCACAAGGCAGGAACCAATCCCGGGCAGGGTGCCAACCCACCGCAGCTATCAACAAGTCCCATGAACAAATGTTTGCAAAGATTTGCGTTAATCCACAACAAGCAGTCTTCAGCCACGGTCAGTTGCACGTGGCTTTTTCTAGGGTTAGATCTTTCGACTCATTATCTGTCATCTCCAGCAAAACACAGATTCACAACTGCATCTTTCAAGAAGTATTTCTTTCTTCTTGATTTCTGAATTCCTTTCTCACCGTTTTCCATTCCTATTCTTACACCACCGTATGTTACGGCAGGCATCGGCTAGTTATTAATATTTTAGTATTTCTTTCAAAGTATAAATAAAACACAATCACATTGTGCTACTCAGTACAATAATCACAGATCACAGTTACGTCATTGTGATCACTGCAACATGGCACCACAAACTGCTGTGTTTATTTGTTTATTTTGTAATACAAACTGTATTTTAGTCCAATGATATTAAACATATGTGTGGCACTTTCTGTGTATTTTTGTCTACTTTTGCTTGTTTCAGGTGAAGCGTCTGTGTAGTATCACCACTGTGTGCAGTTACTTGCTCCCCTTCAGCTTCATCCTCCTCTTCAAGTTCATCCTCTTCGTTTAAGATTTGCCCTTCTACAATTCTCTGCCCAAACAATCAATCAATCAATCAACATTTATTTATATAGCACATTTTCATACAAAAAAAATGTAGCTCAAAGTGCTTTACAAAATGAATAGAAAAATAAAAGACACAATAAAAAAATAAACATAAGTCAACATTAATTAACATAGAATAAGTAAGGTCCGATGGCCAGGGTGGACAGAAAAAACAAAAAAAAAAAAACTCCAAAAGCTGGAGAAAAAAAAATAAAATCTGTAGAGGTTCCAGACCAAGAGACCGCCCAGTCCCCTCTACCTAACATAAATCAAACAGTCCTCTTTGTATTTAGGGTTTTCAAGGAAGGACCTGATGATGATGGTCACGTAGACTTCTGGCTTTCAGTCCATCAATGTTGGTGCATCATGATGCTTTGGGTAAGTGGTGGTGGCGCAGGCCTTCACCACAAAGAAACCGGAAAAAGAAGCAGAAGAGAGAGTAGGGGTCAGTATGGATTTTGGAGCCACTGTGAATAGTTATTATGAAGAATTGAACACACAGAGTATCAGTATTACATTAAAGTGAAGTCATAAAAGGCCATGTTAAAGTAATGTGTTTTCAGCAGTGTTTTAAAGTGCTCCACTGTATCAGCCTGGCGAATTCCTATTGGCAGGCTATTCCAGATTTTAGGTGCATAACAGCAGAAGGCCGCCTCACCACTTCTTTTAAGTTTAGCTTTTGGAATTGTAAGGAGACACTCATTTGAAGATCTAAGGTTACGATTTGGAATATAACGTGTCAGGCATTCCGATATATAAGATGGAGCGAGATTATTTAAGGCTTTATAAACCATAAGCAGTATTTTAAAGTCAATTCTGAATGACACAGGTAGCCAGTGTAGTGACATCAGAACTGGAGAGATGTGCTCGGATTTTCTTTTCCTAGTTAGGATTCTAGCAGCTGCATTCTGCACTCATTGCAAGTGATTTATGTCTTTCTTGGGTGGTCCTGAGAGGAGTGCGTTACAGTAATCTAGTCGACTGAAAACAAAAGCGTGAATTAATTTCTCAGCATCTTTCAATGATATAAGAGGTCTAACTTTTGCTATGTTTCTTAAGTGAAAAAATGCTGTCCTAGTGGTCTGATGAATATGCGATTTAAAATTCAGATTACAGTCAACGGTTACCCCTAAGTTTTTTACTTCCGTCTTAACTTTTAATCCTAGTGCATCAAGTTTATTTCTGATAACCTCATTGAATCCATTATTGACAATTACTAATATTTCAGTTTTCTCTTTATTTAGTTTGAGAAAATTACTATTCATCCATTCAGAAATACCAGTAAGAAATTGTGTTAGTGAATCGAGAGAGTCGGAGTCATCAGGTGCTATTGATAAGTACAGCTGTGTGTCATCAGCATAGCTGTGGTAGCTCACATTGTAACCTGAGATAATCTGACCTAACGGAAGCATGTAAATCAAAAAGAGCAGAGGACCCAGGATAGAGCCTTGTGGAACACCATATCGGATATCATGTGTCTTTGAGATTTGATTACCACAACTCACAAAGAATTTTCTACCTGCCAGGTAGGATTCAAACCAATTTAAGACCCTGCCAGAGAGGCCCACCCATTGACTAAGGCGATTTCTAAGAATATTGTGATCAATGGTGTCAAATGCAGCACTCAGATCTAAGAGGATGAGAACAGATAAATGGCCTCTGTCTGCGTTCACTCGCAAGTCATTTACTACTTTAACAAGTGCAGTTTCTGTGCTGTGATTTATTCTGAAACCCGACTGAAATTTATCAAGAATAGCATGTTTATTGAGGTGGTCATTTAATTGCAAAATGACTGCCTTCTCTAGAATTTTACTGAAGAAGGGCAGGTTAGAGATGGGTCTAAAAGGCAGAGGGGTCAAGATTATTTTTCTTCAGCAGGGGTTTAACTACAGCAGTCTTAAGACAGTCTGGGAAGACCCCCGTATCTAATGACAAATTAACTATGTCCAGAATATTGTCAATTAGCACGCATGATATTTCTTTGAAAAACCTTGTTGGTAATGGGTCAAGGACGCAAGTGGAGGGTTTCAGTTGAGAGATTATACTATGTAATTCAGGTAAATCTATCCTGGTGAAAGCATTTAATTTGTTTATAATGGAGTACCGGGGCTTTGGAGGTTCTGCAGTGTTGGGGAGATATACTATGTTATCTCTAATATCATTAATTTTTTGATTGAAAAATACAGCAATGTTCTCACAGGTTTCACTGGAAGTATTCTAGGGGTATTCCTTTGTGTTACCTGGTTTAACAGATGATCAATTGTAGAAAATAAGACTCTGGGATTACTAGCATTGTTATTTATAATATTAGAGAAATAGCAGCGCCTCTCAAGACGGACTGTGTTATTGTATTCTGTTATTTTAGCCTTCAATATCTCATAATGGATAGTTAGTTTAGTTTTCCTCCATTTACGCTCAGCTCTACGACATGTTCTTTTTAAATCAGACACTCTTTGGGTCTTCCATGGAATAACAATACTAGAAGATTTTTTAACTGTCTTTTCAGGTGCGACTATGTCAACAGCAGCTCTTACTTTAGAATTAAACAAAACAAGGACATGATGGAATCAGAAATCTCTCTCTGCCATACCTTTTCGTTCTTTGTCTCCCTGCTACCTGCCTCTAACTTATCATCTGCTATCAACGACAGGACTGTTTCAAGGAATTGCTGCGCTGATAAGCATGATGGCATTCCTTTTCTTATCTCTCACCTCTCTAAACTTGTAAATACCTAAATAATAAGCAACGAGAGAGACACAGCTGTAATGATCATATAAAGACACAAAGAAAAACTGAATCAAGCATGTTGTGTTGTTTACAAAAGTAGCCCTTAAAATGTGCATGTAAAAATCCTAACACTTTACTGCATTTGGGGTCACTAGTGATCCTACAAATAAATTATCATAATAAAATAATTTTAACATATTTTTGCCAGTAAATTATTGTGAATGAAAAGAATGACGGGTGGCACGGTGGCGCAGTGGTAGCACTGCTGCCTCACAGTAAGGAGACCTGGGTTTGCTTCCTGGGTCCTGGACAATGACTGACTGACTGAAAAGAATGAAGGATACCTTGGGGAACCATGTCCACATTGTGTACGTGACCCCTTGGGATCTGTAAACACAATGTCACAGGTATGTGTACAAGATTAAAATGACTAACCTAAGTTCAGTTACGATACACAGCGCACTTCTTTAAGAAAGCCAATGAAGACAGACCTGCTCTATAAATGACTCAGAAGAATCACCTCCTTCAAATAATTCCAATTTTTATCAAGCTAACAAGATTCATCCCAAAAACACAACAATAACAGGTTAATTAAAAAAAGGAGTAAATGTGAAATTAAACATGAAAAAAAAAACTCTAACTGTGCCACGAGGGAGTCACATGGTGTATTATGTCATCACTACCACACTTATACTGGTACTAAAATACAATGGAAGCCTGATCATATTTGGTGTTTTCAAACATTTAACTTGTGCTCTAATGGTGTTGTTGACTCTAAAACAACCGTTGTCTGAAGAAGAATAAATAGATATAGATATATGATTGATAGATAGATAGATAGATTGATAGATGGAAAAGGCACTGTATGATAGATAGATTGATAGAAAAGGCACTATATAATAGATAGATAGCTTGATGAAAGGCACTATATGATAGATAGATAGATGAAAGGCACTATATGATAGATAGATAGATAGATAGATTGATAGATATATATTTTTTTTTTTTAAAACAACTTTATTAAATTCATTATGAAATTCATTAAAAACACAAGATCTAACCACAGAAAAAAATAACATAATAAAATCACATTTTGAACTTCTAAATGCCTCCAGTCCATCCCTTCTTCATTTCATAAATACCCACCCAAACTCTTGCCCCTTCATTCATCTCTTCCATTCCCACAATCACACTCATGTATTACAATACTTTATAAGATTTCTGCTCATACTATTCTGATATTCTATTAATTATAAAATTAGAAATAGAATACAAAGTGAAGTTCATCATTGTCACAAGTACACAATACATTATTTACACACCACTTATCCTTAAACTGTAAAGAATTTCTAGTAGATTTATACAAATTCAAATCCACTTCTTTTTGACTTTTACAAGTCATTTTAAACAATACTGTGGGGTCTGTGCTGCCTGCTCCTTTAACCTTATTTTTCTGGGTTTTCCATATTCCCAGTTTCACCTGTCCTAAAATAAAGTTAACCAGGTTTATATTTGTATTTGGTTTTTTTGAGCTTTTTACCCCAAACACAAACACCATCCTAGCATCCAGCTGCTGTTTCATTTTAAAAAACATAAAACAGTGAAATACAGTCTCCCTCAACCCACAGAAAGGGCAGGTATCTGAAACCCCCTGGACAAATAATTGATAGAAAGGAGTTCACAGCAACTACACCATGCAATATCCTCCACTGTAAATCCCCTACCCTACTGGTCAATGGTGGTCTATATAGCGCTCTCCAGGCTGGCAGGGTTCTTACAGGAATGGCAATCTTCTTCCTCCAGGGTGTGTCGGCCTTCATAAAAAGATAGATAGATAGATAGAGTGAAAGGCACTATATAATAGATAGATAGATATAGATAGTGTGAAAGTCACTATTGTCACGCACAAGCATTTAGGGAGCAGTTTAAAGACCGAATGAGCAGCACGATATCGCACTTCAGGGGACGACAGCAGTGTACTAACTGCTCTCTTTTTGTTCCAAAGGAAAAGATGAGAAAACGCCGCCTTGAATTCACCTGAAAACCCTAGCCAGCAGAACAAGCCACTTCCAGGTTCCTTCCTTCCCTCTAATCCCCCAATGATGAGGTCACCACATCCCATCTACATCAGCAGCTCATTTCCCAGCATTCCCTTTCCATTTCCATCCCCACAGCATAAAATGTCCACTGATCATCATATTCACTGTCTGTGTTGTATTTGATGACTGACCAGATAACTAAAACAAATCGGTTCTTACAGTATATGTGGATGGATTACCCAACTGTTAAAGATTGTGTTTGTGCTTTCTTTTACTATATATATATATATATATATATATATATATATATATATACATACATACATACACACACATATACACACAGTATATACATTGAGGGGTACAGCCCGGACACAGACAGGCAGACATGTTCTTTCTCCACACGCGTGTTAATTTACAGCTTATTTACAGTGCACAACCCAGTGCCGCAGCACCAATCACCCTTTAAAGTCCTGGCCACACAACAATGCCTTGCTCAGTCCTTCTGACCGCCTCCACTCCTCTCCTCCGAGCTCCGTCCTCTTCCACCCGACTCTTGCTGTCGACTGGAGGGAGGCGGTCCCTTTTATCCGTTCCCGGATGAGCTCCAGGTGCTCCCCGACAATTTTCCGCTGACACGCCCCAGTGTGGCGGAAGTGCCGGCTGTTCTCCCGGAAGCTCTCCGGGTGTCCCTGCTTCTCTTCCCCCCAGCACTTCCTGGTGTGGCGGAGGTACTGGGGTCCAGGGTTCCCAAGGCATTGGGGTGCCTCCTGGCGGTGACCATGAGGCCCTACAGGGTGGGGCTTCCATGCCCTGCAGCCGTGGCCCCCAATGCAACCAGGAAGGCAGCCCCCACGTGATCCCAGCTGGGCGCATGCCCACTTCCAGTCCTCCAAGGCGTCCCGGCAGGGTCATGGCCCCTGGCATCCTTGACACTGCCCCACAGCCAGCGAAGACTACTCGGGAGGAGCGGCCCGTCCCGCGTGGGCAGCATATCCCCGAAGCGGGTCCAACTCCTGGGTCGTCGAGGTCCGGCCCTGTTCTCCCAACAGGGATAGAGGCGGAGACGCCACCTGGACACCACCAGTTGGTGTCCTCCTGTGCCTCGCACAGGTTGCGCTCCCCCCTTTTACCGGCACCCCGGCGCCCACTCGTTCGCCACCCCCTCCGAGGTTTCCGAGCCTCTTTGGTAGGGGCCACTCGCTCCTCCGTAGCCTCCGCCAGCCGTGGCGGCACCCCCTCGCCAGCGGAGAGTCCTTCCCTCAGATGGCCCGTCTCCTGAGGGCAGGTTCCCAATGGAGTAGTTCCAACTGCCAGTCCGGGATCCTGTCCTGCAACAAACAGAAAGAGAGGGGCAGAACCACTGCCTGGACACCCTTCCCTGGCGTCCATTCGTGCCACGCACTGGCAGTGTTCCCCCCTCCATCCGACACCCCGGTACTTGCCTTTTCGGCACCCTCTCCGCGGGTCCCATGTCCCTCTTGGTGTTGGAACCGCCTGCAGTCTTTTCCTCTCCACCGGCCTCAGGGATTCTCTCTGCCCCCGCAGAGGGCGGCCAGCAACCGGACGTGAGCCGCCTGCCTCACGTCCTCCCATATCGGAGGAACCGGCATTCTTCCCTCGATTCCTCCTTTTCCTCTGGGACACCCTGACGGTTTGAGTCTCCTTATTGTGCAAAAAGAGACTCCGTCCCGTCTGTGTCCCTATAGAGCAGCGCGAGACTGCCGCCGACTCGGGGCGGAGGGCGCTAGGACCTGGGGCACTCAACGGTCCGTGTCCTGCCAGCCCTCTCGTTTTCTCTCCCCTCATTGCGCGCACAGCCTCCTGCCCCGCGTCCACTGTCGGAGGACTGCCTACTTGTTGCTGGTCATTATTATCACAGCCGTTTTCGGCAGATCCTCCCTTATTCTTTACGGGGACGGCTTCACTTACCTTCCCCGCCGCGTCGTTCCAGCTGAGGTCTCCAGCACCGCGCCGATCCGCCCACTGTCGCAGCGTCTTCACGGACGCAATCGCCTTCACCTCCAGCTCCTTCAATCCCTTACGGATGACGCGTATCACCTGAAAAAGCGACTCTGCGGGCATTCCTCCAGCTCACACAGAGCCACCGGCAAGCACAAAGGGTTAACCGACGGCAGCCCTACCTTCTCGTCAGGGAAATCCGCCGGCCACCCCCTGCGGGGCCCTTCCTCCGGCCCCATCGGGTCCTTCTTCAGCACGGGATTGACATTCCTGAGGCCCGCCTCCATCCAATCATCGGCCGGCACACCAGACACACCAACCAATCCCGTGCCTGCCTCAGAGCGAGACTTCCGGTCCTTGGCCATTTTGGCTCTGTTTCTCCGGGTGCGGTGACGTCGTTCCAAGCAGCTTCCCAGCTGCTGCGGCCTGTCGAGCTGCAGCGACTCCATCTTCGCAGCCCCTCGCACTGCCGCCTCTGCGTTGACGACAGCCCGAGGATCGGCACGCTGTTGCCACTGACGCGGATCCGGGCAGTCCCTGCCTGCAACACAAAAAGTAAGTGTGCCCCCGCAGGTCCGTTCACCACGGGGCAGGGCACTTACCTCCCGGATCCCGTCTCTCTGGGGCGCCGTCCTCGCCGTGCTGCCGTCTCGGACGTCCTCCGTGACAGCGGGCCAGCAGGAGCCCGGTGCAGTTCGGCAATGTTTTTTCCCGTCACCCCGCACCAGGGGAATATGGCCCATTGGTGGACCGGTGGCGGTCCGTGAGGCGAATCGCTCCCGCGGGGTATCAGGTAGGAAGTCCGATCTGGGATGCCATTGTAGGGTACAGCCCGGACACAGACAGGCAGACATGTTCTTTCTCCACACACGTGTTTATTTACAGCTTATTTACAGTGCACAACCCAGTGCCGCAGCACCAATCACCCTTTAAAGTCCTGGCCACACAACAATGCCTTGCTCAGTCCTTCTGACCGCCTCCACTCCTCTCCTCTCCTCTCCTCTCCTCTCCTCTCCTCCGAGCTCCGTCCTCTTCCACCCAACTCTTGCTGTCGACTGGAGGGAGGCGGCCCCTTTTATCTGCTCCCGGATGAGCTCCAGGTGCTCCCCGACAATCTTCCGCTGACACGCCCCAGTGTGGCGGAAGTGCCGGCTGTTCTTCCGGAAGCTCTCCAGGTGTCCCTGCTTCTCTTCCCCCCAGTAATTCCTGGTGTGGCGGAAGTACTGGGGTCCATTGTTCCCAAGGCATTGGGGCGCCTCCTGGTGGTGACCACGAGGCCCTACAGGGTGGGGCTTCCATGCCCTGCAGCTGTGGCCCCCAATGCAACCAGGAAGCCGGCCCCCATGTGATCCCAGCTGGGCGCACGCCCACTTCTGGTCCTCCAAGGCGTCCCGGCCGGGTCGTGGCCCCTGGCATCCTTGACAACATATATATATAGTTTCAGTTATTTCCTCACAGCTTTAACTTTACCTCTTTATGAAGGTTTTTTTTTTCTTAACATTAATTATATTTTTTTGTAAAAACTTTGTGGTGTCTTCAATGTGCAGAATTTCATTTCTATATAACTGAATTATTACTAACTCACAGTTAATACCCTGTTAAAGACATGGCTATACCTGGAACTGACCGTGCCTTACTTTGTTGTTAGTGTCCTGCAGTCAAGGAAGTTTGAGATTGTCTGCCATTCTTCTGTGCTCATTTCTGACTCTGCGGTAGGTATGTCCTCTGAACAGCTGGGCGTCTACAGCCATAACCTGATTATTATTAGGTTACTATTAACCTTATTATTATTATTGGTACAAACGTGTGTAATGTGTGACACTCTTTTTTCCCTTTCTGTTAATCCTTTGTGTGTAGCTGTTTTGTTTCACAAGATCTTGTCACGTTCATTCAACTACAAACAATTCTAATTGATGCCTTTGGAGATAACTCGGATGAGTTATTCTAAGCACAAACAGCAGCAGGTTCTGCAAATTTGTTAAATGAAAATGAGAAAGTGCAGATTACCTGATAAGGTGTCGAGCACAAGGGTTAGGTTGGCGGTTCTCAACCTGTGGAGCGCGAAGATGTGAAAAAAAGAAAACATGAATCGAAAATATGAAAAATACATCTATTGAAACCAAAACAAATGAACTTAAACTACATTTGGATACTAGAAAAATAAATATAGAGTTAGATAAATGTCGATAAAAGTTAAGCAGGTATAATAAAACTTGTAGCAGTGTATCGGCAGCAAAAAATATAGGAATACATTTTATTAGGGTCTCAAAAAAACGTTAGGGGGGGCGCGATTAGAACTGGTATAAAAATTTAGTCGCAAATACCTAAAGGTTGAGAAATGCTGGGTCAGGTGATTTATGACTTGGGATGAGGGTGGGAGAACAAAGAGATGTCAAGAGCAGATCAGGACATAGAAATCCTACACTTGTCAGGATACCGAAGTCTTTATGTAGTCACACCTTTATCTGAAATCGGATACAAAGCTTAAATTTTAAACACAAAAACAAACAGAGCCCCTGTTAAAATCTGGGGGGGGGGGGGGGGGGAACGACCATTATACAGAATCCCTGTTAACAAGTGAGGCAAGGTCCTTTGCATAAGTAAAATCAGATTTTTGGTCTGATCATGTTACAAATCACGAGGGACTCTGAAAGTTGGCCGACACAAGGCAGCAGCACGAGAAGAGCAGAAACTTTTAAACTTTGATTTGTTGAGATTTTTTGTAAATATTTGACAATTCCAGATTTACACAGTGGACACTGAAATGCACTCCTCATTCAGAGAGTTCTGTACAAAGCTTGCAAAGTAATCTGTAAACAGAAAACAATTCCCATGTTAATTGCATTTTATGCATACACTGAGGAGGTATCTTTATGTTTATGGTGCTAATGAGATGAAGCACATTTACCTCAAAAATTTGTGCTTCATTGATGTTATTCACCCATTTTTTAATGTGTTTAATCTGGGTTTGTGGGTGGACAGAGTATATCAGGAGGAAAACTCCCTGACCGGCCAACACACTAATAGACCCCACCACAGTCCAGTAAAAAAGGTTTTCCCTGCACATGTCTGGGAGGTGGGAAAGAAAACCCATTTAACCAATGAAAGATGCCAGACGTTATGTTTCAGCCAGGGTTCTTCCCCTGGGAGGGGTATCTTTGTTTTCTGTCTTCTTCGTTCATTTTTGATTATTTTATTTGTATTTCATTAATTTATGTTTATTTGCATTTTTTTTTGCATTTAAGTTTGTCTCTGTATCAATTCCTTTCTCGTGCGCCTTATGTTTTGTACCCCAGGAGGTGGGACCACCTGCCCATTACCATCAGGAACTTCCCACAGTTCAAGGTGGTTGGGAGTTTAATGAGTTTTAGTGGCTTTGCTTGTGTTTTTTTGCGACTTATTTATTTATTTTTAAACTTTTCCTCCCTTCTTTGACCATTCTTGGAAGATCTGTACTAAAACTTGTTTATTTTGGATTGCCTAAGCCTTTCAGGCAACATCTTTCTGCATTTTTGTACTCCACAGAGATTTCTATGTGCTTCTGGACATTTTTTGAGAGGTAAACTTTATTTTTTTAATATACAGTACAGTGGCACCTCGGGTCACGACCGTAATTTGTTCCAAAACTCTGGTCGTAACCCGGTTTGGTCGTGACCCGAACTAATTTCCCCCATAGGATTGTATGTAAATACAATTAATCCATTCCAGACCGTACGAACTGTATGTAAATATATTTTTTTTAAAGATTTTTAAGCACAAAAGTAGTTAATTATACCATAGAATGCATAGTGTAATAGTAAACTAAATGTAAATACATTGAATAACAATGAGAAAACCTTGAACAACAGAGAAAACTAACATTGCAAGAGTTCACGCTATAGCACTATGAACCGCTCACTGTAAACACAATTTTTTAATGAGTTTTTAGCACAGGGAAAAAAATGAAAATTTGAAAAATCCATAATTTATATAAAAACTAACCATAAACAACCAAGAAAACTAACCTTGCATAAGTCGAGTTCTGGCATGAAGGAAATGAGGAGGAACTGGGTGAAGAGGAGATTAAAGTTTTGAGGTAAAGTCCCTCTGCGTGATGCACGTCTGACCGGGAACAACGTACTGTACAGGGAGAGACTGAACATGTGCGGAAATCATCAGTGTGTATGAACTGGAAGGGAAACGAAATAGAGCGCAAAGAGTTCACAGCGAATACACAGGGAGAGACTGAACACGTGCGGAAATCATTGGTGTGTATGAACCGGAAGGGAAACTGGTTTGTTTGTCACCCAAGTGTGTGGTCATGAGCAGATGCAAAAGTTTGGCAAACTTTTTGGTCGTAACCCGATTTATACATGGTCCTAGATGTCCGTGACCCGAGGTTCCACTTTAATTAGAACTGAAATAAAAACGCGTCGCGCCCAATCCACCGGGCTCATTTCATGAATTGAGACGGCCTCTGTAATTGTTTCCAATGCCAGGGGTCAAATGATCCGGTCCTGAAAGACCACTGTGGCTGCAGGTTTTTATTCTAACCCTTTTTTTAATGAGTGCCCTGTTTGTGCTGCTAATTAAATTCTTTTGAATTCATTTTAATGGAATTGCTTTTTTAAGATTTGCTCTCCTGAATTTCTTCATCGTTCCTCTGAATTGCTTCATTTCTTTCTTTAAATGGTACAACATCTTGAAACACTTTGAAAAATTATAAAAGAACTTTAGCCAATGCTAAACAAGGACCAAACACTGAAAAATGTATTTCCTGAACCTCCACTCCTGGCATACAGACAACCACCAAACCTTTAGCAACTAACTGTCCGAAACTCCGTAAGTGAACCAACAGAAAATGGCACATCTCCCTGCCAACAGAAAAGATGTAAAACGTGAGCCCACATTTATAATACAGACCGTATAGTTATACCACACTGCCAAGTTGAACATCACATAAAGGGATCATTTTCCTGCAGATCATCTAATGTGGTCCCCCTAATTCTGACACTGACACTGCACTCTATGTGGGAGAAACTGGACAAACACTCCACCAAACGAATGAATTTCCACAGGGTCCACATTAAACATGGCAGTTCCTGCAGAGGCCCACTTCAACAGCCATGGACACTGTGAGAGGGACTTTAAAGTCACCGGGCTTATGGGCAACTTCAGAACACAGCAAGAGAGAAAAGAATGCAAAGTCAAACTCAGGCTAAAATTGAATACATTACAACATGGCTTGAATAGAGACATGGGTCTTATGGCTTGGTATGAGGATTGTTTGCATCTCTCAGACTGACACAGACAACCTGACTACAGACCCACATTGTACTGAAAAACTCATCAGAAACTTCAAAAGACTTTGTTGGACAGTCATCTTATCAGAAGATCTTGACCAGACATTGTTCTTTTCTCTCTTGTTCAATTAACCCCAGCCTGAATGAATCTATTAATTTTTTTACATTTAAGATTTCTCATTTAAAGATTTGCCAATGTTGTTTCTTGTCCTAGTGTTTATATAAACACAGGGAACTCCAGTTTCTGTATTACATCTTTGCCTGAAGAAGGGTCCTGAGTTGCCTTGAAAGCTTCCATATTGTAATCTTTTTAGTTAGCCAATAAAAGGTGTCATTTTGCTTGGCTTTTCTCTACATTTAAATGGTACCCAAACAAAAATGAATGTGATGTGAGGGAGCCAACAGAAGACCAACTAAGTGAGGGCCTCAAACTCCAATTTCACACCGACCAGCTGATTAATGAGGGGCCAATTCTTGTTGTTAATTAAACTCATTCTTTCATTTCATGGCTTTGTTGCTGCTTCGTGGTCCATTAGCAGACATTTCTGAAATTGTTGATTTTCTCTTTCTAAGAGCTCTGTTAAAATGTTCTGGGGACCTGAAGAGATCGAAATTCCTGATACCGTCATCTTTTTTTATTTTCAGATATTGTACTTTCGACACCAGGGGGGTATTTTCCGTATGTCGCTTAAATCATCCGAGATCAGATGCATCATCTTGGACGAGTCAATGCCGGTGAAACTCATCCAGGAAAACTCGGTTTTTCAAACGCAGCCATGTAGTAGATTAGTTGAGCTGGATCTAATCATCCAAGATGA
Organism: Polypterus bichir lapradei; assembly: GCA_026402145.1. Lineage (NCBI taxonomy): Eukaryota > Metazoa > Chordata > Cladistia > Polypteriformes > Polypteridae > Polypterus > Polypterus bichir. Next base: position 4,897,602 of record JANRMT010062802.1, on the reverse strand, counting down.
TTGCACATGCCCACGCTGATTGAAAAGCCCATTTATATTCATCCATCCATTATCCAACCCACTATATCCTAACTACAGGGTCTGCTGGAGTCAATCCCAGCCAACACAGGGCGCAAGGCAGGAAACAAACCCTGGGCAGAGTGCCAGTCCACCGCAGGGCCTCATATATATTGAGTCTAGAAAACATGATCAGCAAGTCTTTGATAGGCTGTAACAAAATGAGAAAAGAACGGGCGCATTTTTTCCACACACACAGAGCAGGACCTTTTACTCGAAGGATATGAAGAATTTCAAGATTTAATATGCACAAGGGGTAACACTGCAAAAGCAGCCCAAGCCAGAAAAGATGGCTGGCAAGAAGTGGCCGAAAAATTAAGCGCATAAGTAGTGTGTATTGTACTTACTGAATGCAACGTTTCCTTTCCTATGTGTCAGATTAATTATTATTTACAGTAATCCCTCCTCGATCGCGGGGGTTGCGTTCCAGACCCCCCTGCGATAGATGAAAATCCGCGAAGTAGAAACCATATGTTTGTATGGTTATTTTTATATATTTTAAGCCCTTATAAACTCTCCCACACTGTTAACATTATTAGAGCCCTCTAGACATGAAATAACACCCTTTAGTCAAAAGTTTAAACTGTGCTCCATGACAAGACAGATATCATCTTTTTATCTTTCTCACAATTAAAAGAATGCAAATATATCTTCTCTTCAAAGGAGTGCCCGCATCAGGAGCAGAGAATTTCAGAGTGAGAGAGAGAGAGCGCTCGCAAAGAAAAGCAAACAATAGCACTAATAAATAAATCAATACGTGTGTTTTTAAGCATTCCGAAGCACCGCAATAAAGCGGCATTTTTTAGAGGAGCGTCAGTATCTTCTAAGCAAACAGCCTCTGTGTAAACAGCCCCTCTGCTCACACCCCCTCCGTCAGGCGCAGAGAATATCAGAGAGGGTGAGAGAGAGGCAGAGACAAGCAAACAATCAAGCACCGCGCGGGATGCATATCTTATATCATTGAGGAGTTTTAGTTAATATGTAATACATGCTCTGATTGGGTAGCTTCTAAGCCATCCGCCAATAGCGTCCCTTGTATGAAATCAACTGGGCAAACAAACTGAAAAAGCATGTACCATAAATTAAAAGGCCCATTGTCCGCAGAAATCTGCGAACCAGCGAAAAATCCGTGATATATATTTAGATATGCTTACATTTAAAATCCGCAATAGAGTGAAGCCGCGAAAGTCGAAGCGCGATATAGCGAGGGATTACTGTAATATGTCATAATTCCAGATCAAACATGAGCATAAGGAGAACATGGGAACAGGTTAAAGTGACGTACAAAAATATACTTCAAACTGGTAAATTTTGGTATTATTTAAAGAATTGTTGACATAAAGAATCATATATAATATAAAAAAAAATAATTTTAAAGCTAATAAGAAGGCAGACAAGCAAAAAACAGGTGGAGGTCCACGCGGTCCAGACCTAACCCCTGCAGAAGAGTTGGCTCTCCAGCAAAATGCCCATCGCCCTGTTTCTGAGGGCATTCTAGGGGGAAGCTCCTCCTCAGAACCAGTGGCAGGATGCAGTGATCACTTCATTTCAATTAAAGGATGGTCATTGCATATATTTGTCCTCAATGTGTGCCATAGGTATGTTCCATATAGCCCTCTTTTTTTTTGTTGGGTCAGTTGCAGGGAATGTCACATCCCTAGAATCTGTGTCTGACCAATGTGATATTGACGAATGACAAATATTTGATGAAGACACTGTGTCTGATTATTCATCAGGAGGAGAGGTAAATGTTCCAAATAATGTTTGATCAAGCTACACTCTGATCAGTCCTATGTGCCCAAATCACATTTGGAAATCTGGGGTAATGAGAATGTTAGGCTGATTGTGAGATTCTTTATGGAACTGTGGGTGTTTTTGCCTGTGTATTACCTACCTGCAATGGCAGGAAACACCTCTTTTATTGTCTGCATGCTCAGGTGTCCAGGAAACACTATGAAAACCCGAAGGAAATATTTCAGAGCCAAACAGATTTTATGAATTGCCTGGCAAACTGCACTTTTAGATAGATAGATAGACCCTGCTATCGTGGGCTACATCAGGAGTAGGCAGGAGGAGGAGTATAGGAACCTAATCAAGGACTTTGTTAAATGGTGTGACTCAAACCACCTACACCTGAACACCAGCAAAACCAAGGAGCTGGTGGTGGATTTTAGGAGGACCAGGCCCCTCATGGACCCCACGATCATCAGAGGTGACTGTGTGCAGAGGGTACACACCTACAAATACCTGGGAGTGCAGCTGGATGATAAATTGGACTGGACTGCCAATACTGATGCACTGTGTAAGAGAGGACAGAGCCGACTATACTTCCTTAGAAGGCTGATGTCCTTCAACATCTGCAATAAGATGCTGCAGATGTTCTACCAGACGGTTGTGGCGAGCTCTAGGCAGGCAGGCTCTATTGTAGGCACGGAGCTGGGCAGTTTGACATCCGTGGCAGAGCGACGGGCACTGAGCAGACTCCTGTCAATCATGGAGAATCCACTGCATCCACTGAACAGGATCATCTCCAGACAGAGGAGCGGCTTCAGTGACAGACTGCTGTCACCGTCCTGCTCCACTGACAGACTGAGGAGACC
>JANRMT010062802.1:4864784-4879157 GCA_026402145.1 Polypterus bichir lapradei | reverse complement strand
CTCTTTCTCGCTCGCTTGCTCGCATACTCGCACTCTCTCTCTCTCTCGCTCGCTCTTGCACTCTCTCTCTCACTCGCTTGCTTGCGCACTCGCGCTCTCTCTCTCTCGCACACTCGCACTCTCTCTCTCACTCGCTTGCTCGCGCATTCGCGCTCTCTCTCTCTCGCTCGCACACTCGCTCTCTCTCTCTCGCACACTCGCACTCTCTCTTTCACTCGCTTGCTCGCACACTCGCTCTCTCTCTCTAGCTTGCTTGCTTCCTCACGCACTTGCACTCTTTCTCACTCGCTCTATCTCTAAACGCTTCCTATACAATCAAGACGCGCGTCGCACACGTGGCAAAACAATTTTCGTGATTTTCTTTGTAAAAATTAGGCTGCGCGCCCATAAAAGCAGCTTCACTTGAAATCACTTTGTGATTGTGCACGGGTATAAACGTCCGCTGAAGTGTCAGATTCTTCTTTAACTCTTCTGCTTTCTGTATCTTGTGCATTGCATTCAGGTCTTTCAGGTTATCTTGATGTTTTGTCTCATAGTGCCGTTTTAGATTAAATTCTGTAATTACACCCACATTAGCTCCACAAATGAGACACACGGGTTTACTGGCAATGTCAGTAAACATATACTCAGCCTCCCATCGGTTTTTAAAGGCTCTATGTTCAGAATCACCTTTTCTCTTTGGCATCGTGTGGGCTAGCTTCACAATAATTTGCAGCATCATAAGCTAGACTTGATTAACGGAGTAAGTGTTCGGCAAGGCAGCTGAAGCGCTGCATTATGGGATCTGTAGTTTATTGTGTTACCAGCGCTTCATATCCCTGGGCCATTAATAACAATAATACAGTATATAAAATGATCTCGCGGGCCAGATATAATTACACGCCGGGCCAGATGTGGCCTGCGGGCCTTGAGTTTGACACATATGGACTAAATAGAACTTGAAAAGATATATTTTTTCAAATGTGATCGCGCACTACAGTACATCGAGCCCGCGTGCTATTGTGGTTTTGCCTGCGTGTCTCAATAAGTCATCCTCCCCTCGCTCTTACTTTTTTACCGTTCATCTAATGAATACACTGAGTATGGCTTTACCAAAACAATCATTGATGGCGAATAAAGTATTCATTATTCGAGTATGTAGATCGGGGTATATATATACATATATATATATACCCGCGTATCGCAGCGGAGACGTAGTGTGTTAAAGAAGCTATGAAAAAGAAAAGGGAACATTTTAAAAATAACGTAACATGACTGTCAATATACAGTAATTGTTTTGTGAGTGTTACTGAGTGTTGCTGTCATCAAGGATTTGATTATCATTATTTCTTTCAATCAGGTTCGTATTTGTAGGATGTGTTGTGTTCAAGTTACATTCCGTGTTTGTCAATCGTTGTAAAGATGACAGGTTTCATTCATCGATTCGTTTCTTACTGCATCAATAAACAGCTCGATTTCTTCTTTATCTGAGACCTGACACACTGCATGCACGGGTTTTTTTTTTTACACTGTCTTCCTTTAGCGGGACATTCACTTTTTCCACCGTGTGCTTTGTTTCCGCAGTACCTGCAGTTATGAATAATATGCTTGTATGTATCAGACGCTTCATATTTTTTTGCTGCCTTTTCAATTGTGTAATTCGGTTTTTGTTCAGCGCTCTTTGGAACTGTTGCTTTTTGTCTGTGCACTGCGTCAGTTCACGTGAGCCGCTCGGTGTACATGCATCGAAGGTTCCCAGCTGTGCTGGTGCCATCTCGTGCTATGTCCATGGCTGTATCTAATGTTACCGAAGTCCCGGCACTTAAAACTTTCTCTCGCAGTTTCGCTGAGTTTGTGCCAAACACCACCCTGACCATCTCATCTTCCTCTGCATAAGCACAGTCCTTCACCCGTGAATATTTACCCGTGGCAGTGTTTCTATTGGATTGCCGCTGACGGACGGCCTTATATGGGCAGGCACTAAATTACAAACGCCAGCAGCAGCCTGTCTATGAACTTAATTTAAAGTTTAGGTTTACATCGTGCTTTGTTTCCGAAGCAGCAGAACTCATGAATATGGTTGTATATATCACTCGCTCGCTTCTTATTGTTTCGCTGCCTTCTCAATTATATAATGCATGTTTTCTTCAGCGCTTTTTGGGCCTCTTCCTGGTTTTCTACGTACTGAGTGATTACGTGGGAGGCGTGATGATGTCACACGAAACTCCGCCCCCACGGGTTTCACGCTCATCTCCATTACAGTAAATGGAGAAAAACAGCTTCCAGTTATGACCATTACACGTAGAATTTCGAAATGAAACCTGCCCAACTTTTGTAAGGAAGCTGTAAGGAATAAGCCTGCCAAATTTCAGCCTTCTACCTACACGGGAAGTTGGGAGAATTAGTGATGAGTCAGTGAGTGAGTGAGTGAGTGAGTGAGTGAGTCAGTGAGTGAGGGCTTTGCCGTTTATTAGTATAGAAGATTAATTGACAAGTGGCTGGTCTACCATTTCCAATTTATCATAGAAGACACAAGTTGTGATTCACCAATTCTTGGTAGTTGACCGAGCCATCATTGGCCAATTCTTGGTAGCCAAAACGGGTTTTAAGTGGTCAATTCTTGGTATGCGATCCTTGGAAGAGAAAAGTGATCTGATTGATTCTCACTGGCAAGAATTACCTCGACTCACGACTGCTTGGAGGTGCCACCCAAACAGTCATGTCATTGACTTATCCATCCATCCATTATCCAACCCGCTATATCCTAACTACAGAGTCACGGGGGTCTGCTGAAGCCAACCCTAGCCAACACAGGGCGCAAGGCAGGAAACAAACCCCGGGCAGGGTGCCAGCCCACCTCAGGGCACACACACACATACACACACCAAGCACAATTTAGGATCGCCAATGCACCTAACCTGCATGTCTTTGGACTGTGGGAGGAAACCCACGCAGACACAGGGAGAACATGCAAACTCCATGCAGGGAGGACCTGGGGAAGCGAACCCGGGTCTCCTAACTGCAAAGCAGCAGTGCTACCCTACTGAATGCTGAATACTTTATTTCCTCAAGTGAAGAATCAGAAAAACTCCTAAAAGTTAATGAAGAATACTATTCATAATGGTATGGTTTCAGTTTTATAGATGGTTCCTAAGGTCAAACATTTCATTAGACAGGTGTTCCAGAATTTCAGGTGTTAATTAGATAAAGGTTAGCTGATAAAATATTATGCAATACTATTGAAGTGCTGCCAGTTCTTTAGGTGACGCCATAAGATATGAATTGTGTGGCTGTTTGTTCTGTTTTCCTGACTTCATCTAAAGATCAGAGTTTCAGATAAAATTATGGCTTCAGCAATTGATACTGTCTGCTCCATTTTTTGCAATAGAAGGAAGTAAAATAGTTGATAGTCTGTCTAGACCTTTTTCAAAGGGAAGTGCTATTATTAGACAAATTCCCTTTAAGTGAGGAGGAGGAAGAGATGAAAATATAACAATAATACAGGAGGCTATTATCTGCTCTGACACGTATTATGGGAAACACAAGGATAGACATTAGGGAATCCATTCCTGGGCTCATGATTATGCATTCCCAGGAATGAAACTGTTGTAATTCCCAGGAAACCGGGAACGGGCAAGCTCGCATATATAGCGAGTAAAAGTGTAAAAATCGATCAAGAAATAACAGAGTTATAGTTGAAAATAATTAAGTGGCACAGTTTTTGGCACACGGTGTAGTGTGTTGCCGATTAATTCAGTCAACAACAGACCAGCAGCAGTCGTCAGTCTCCCAGCTCCCACTAAGACTGAGCACAGTGGACTGGGAGGAGTCTGCACTCTGCAGCTCACAATTGCCGGGATGGGGCAGACTTCATTGACGTCTGTCAGACAACAGCTTTGAACAGCAACTTGAAATTGCAATGTGTCAGTCTGTTGCATCCGCATTATCTGTGCCAAGAAACGTGCCATCACAGAATGATAAAAAGAAACTGGATGCATCGGTAAAAGCTGAAATGGCTGTGTTTCAGAGCCAGTTGTTTAGAACAAGTGTATCAGTATCTGATGACTATGCCGCCTACTTCAGTGGAGGCACAGCGTGCTTTCTCAGCGGCTGGCGTATTTTGCACGAAGTGCGCTCTCGCCTGGACGACTGTATGCTGGACACGTTGTGCTTTCTACGCTCTTATTACCGCAACTATTTAGATACATGTACTTACGAGTATGACAGCATGAACTGCTTGTAGATAAGGTTAGTCTTTTATTGGTGTCAACATATTTCAGTAGTTTTATTAAAAGTAAGTGTCGGTCGTTCTAAAACGGTTCACATGTGAGATGCCCCTGCACTGTGTCATCCCTGGGAGCCCGGGATTCCCGGGAATGACATGCAGGATTCCCGAATTCCCAGGAATGGATAAACCCATCCGGGAATGGATTCTCTAATAGACATTTATGTGAGGTCATGAATAAAATTAAAATTACTTGGAAGGAGAGGGGGCCCAAAATTTCCATGTTGTCGCAATAATTTATTACAAAACGGGTTAGGGGTGGACCCCTAACCCCTTTTTAAGGTGGCTATGTACAGTGCCATGGATAATATCTGGGACAAAGGCCCATCTTTCTTTGATTTCCCCTCTTCTCCACAGTATAAAATTACAAATCAAACAACTCAGACCTAATTAAATTGGACATTGCAGACTTTTACGTAAGGGAATTTGCATACATTTCGGTCTCATAGCACTTTTTTTTGCATACCCCCCCCCCCATTTTACAGTACTATAATATCTGGCACATAGAAATGGTGGGTCTACTAAAGCCATCATATTTAGGTCTTTGTCGCATATCCCTCACATGAAATGACTGCTTGAAGTCTGTGATTCACAGACATCACCAACTGCTGAGGATCTTCTCTGGTGATGCTCTGCCAAGCCTCTAATGCAGCCATCTTCAGCTCCTGCTTGTCCCTTCTTTTCAGCATATCGAAGACATGCTCAATGGAATTTCAATCAGGTGACTGGCTTGGCCCTTCAAGAATTTTCCATGTTTTAGCTTTGAAAAACTCCTGTGTGGCCTCAGCAGTATGTTTGGATTGTTATCTTGTTATAGGATGAAGCACCATTTAGGAAGTTTGGAGGCATTTACTGGAACTAGAGCCGATCAGATGTTTCTATACACCTTAGAATTCGCTGTGCCACTGTCATTAGCAGTTCCATCATCAATGAAGAGAAGTGTGCCAGGACATGTGGCAGCCATACATGTCCAAACCATAACACCCCCATCACCACCATGTTTAACAGATGAGGTAGTATGCTTTGGATCTTGGCCAGTTCCTGATCGTCTTCAGGCTCTGCTCTCGCCATCACTCTGATGCAGGTTCATCTTGGTCTCCTCTGTCCACAAGTCCCTTTTCCAGAATTCTGCAGGCTCTTTGAAGTCCATTTTCACAGACTGTAATCTTCACCTCCTGTTTTTGTGTTCTGCATCTTGCAGTGTGGCCTCTGGATTTCTGTTCATGAAGTCTTCTGCTGATAGTCGTTTGTGACACATCTACATCTGCCACCTGAAGACTGTTTCTGATCTGACGTTCAGGCGTTTGGGGTTTTTTCTTGACCATATTTAGGATTCTTCTGCCATCAGCAGTGGAGGTCTTCCTTGGCCTACCAATCCCTTTGTGATTATTGAGCTCACCAATGCGTTCTTTCTTCTTTGTGATATCCAAGACAGTTAATTTCAGTCATCCTAAGGTTTTATCGATGTCTCCAACTGTTTGATTCTTGTTTTTCAGCTTCATAATGGCTTTTTTGACTTTCACTGGCACAGATCTTGTCCTCATGTTGACCAATGACAATTACAAACTCCAAAGGGTAGTAGCAAGCCGAGGTATCTTATGAAGCAAAGAAACAAACCCAAGGAATCACAAACACCTTTTGCTTATTTTTGATTTCATTTTTATGTGCAGTGATCCCCCACTAGGTCGCGGTTTAGCTATTGCACCCCCCGCTACATTGCGGATTTATTATTATTATTATTATTATTATCCATCCATCCAGTTTCCAACCCGCTGAATCCAAACACAGGGTCACGGGGGTCCGCTGGAGCCAATCCCAGCCAACACAGGGCACAAGGCAGGAATTCAATCCCGGGCAGGGTGCCAACCCACCGCAGATTATTATTATTATTATTACTTGGGGGCTCCACCCCCTGCTTGCTTCGCTCGCCCACCCCCGGGTTTGGTATACTGGATAAACAATTTAAAGAGATTGTTATTTTCATGGGAATTGTTACATATGCATTATTTTCATTTTTACTTTAAAAATTTTGTAAAAACAATATTTGTCCTTTATTTCCTGCCCCGGGCATGGCTAAATGTCTTTGTCGCAGGACTTATAATGTTGCTTGCGTTGTGAAGGGGGGGGGGGCGACTGAACGCATGCTAAAGAGATGCGATCGATTCAGCTGCTGTCTTGCTGCTGGCCAGCAGTGTGTTCTGTTTGTCGTGCTTTGCGTCAATCACGTAAAAGCCTGTACAGCAGCTGTCCTTTTGCCACTTCGCGTCTCTGAAACTAGTGTTCTGAACGCTTGGATCATCTGCTGGCAAGCTGCATGTTCTGCTTGTCGTCGTTTTAAGAGTTGGGAGCACCTGAAGTGTGTCTGCCAAAAGCATTCCAACAAAGGTTCAATGTCCATGAACTTGTTTTAAATTGTTTGTAAGTAGGGCGTGACGTGCAAAAGTCACCGTCTCACGGGTCTTGCTTCCTAAGGTTGTAATGTCTAGTCTCACGTGATGTCAAAGTGTCTCTCCGAGATGATCACGTCTCGATCGCTTCGTTCAAACCAAGGAGGCGCGCTACTCTCCTGTCACTTTGCGTCTCTCCCGTTCCCATTGTGAAGGGGGGGAGCTGAACGCACGCTAAGGAGAAGCAGACGGATCAGCTACTGGCTTTGTGCTGCTTCTGTCAAGATGACTGCTCTGCTCGTTGCTCTGTGCGTCGATCATTTAAAGGCCTGAACAACAGCTGTCCTTCTGTCTCACTTCCTTGTCTTGGGTGATATTAAAATACCTCTCGCGGGACCTCAGATTGTCTTCCGAGAAGACCATGCCTCGTCTCCCTGGTCTCCTTGCCAAGATTTTGTTTTATAATAGAGAGATATTACTCATATTCTTAGCCCGATATCCAGATATCATATGTGTTTACAAAGTGTGTTTTAATAAGTTTACATGTGTTTAAAGCATCTGGGAGGGGTATTTTAAGGCTTAAACTATAAAAAAAAGTTTATTTATATGGTCTTTCTATATCGCCGATTTTCACCTATCGCTGATGGGTCTGGAATGTAACTTCCACGATAGACGGGGGATCACTGTAGTATGCGAACTCTAGTATATAGTTTGAGTGGTGTGGTTCCTGCACTATCGCTTGTTGTAAGGGTTCCAATTACAGTCACCATAATCAGAGTTATAACAGGCCTTAATAAATAATTGTATTTTATACTTTGCTGCTCTTTTTGTTTTCTCATTCATTTGAAAGGCGCCTGCTCTGGACACAACGATCAGTTCATTGTGAACCCACCTTATCACATTTGTTTCGCTTCTGTTTTTGACTCTTTTGAGAGAGATTTTGATGTCTTAGCTCTTAAACTGCCACATACTTGGTGGTTAATGCACCCCTGGATGCCAAATACTTTTTTCATGCACTTTTTAAGTAAATGTAACAATTCTCAAAGAAAATGTGAAATTTTAATGGAATACACACTTTTTTTCATGCAAAGAGCATCACAATTACTGCAGCACTGCTCACTTTACACACTGCCAATGAACTGTAAACACTATTAAAAAAACTACTGCAACAATCTATTATTATATGTACAAGGTGCAACTGACGCCATGGATGAAATTCAGTAAATCACCGAGACCAACTGCGCTTGAACTGGCTGCACGCAAGCACACAGAAGTAAGCACTGATGCTTGCAGGCTGCTCTAGTGCAGCGGCTGAATCCCAGGGACAGTGATGCTACAGTTCTGTCGGGGCCAGCAGTGGTCATGAGCGGGCTGCTCAACAAATTTACGGTACTGACCAACCAGCTCCGGCCTGCTGGCAAATTACTCTGCGAAGCGAGTATATGACGTATGAATTTACGTCACTGAATATACTCGGCTCCGGCGTGCTGGCAAATTGCACAAGGAAACAACATTAGTTGGTTGTGGAGTTCAATGAATGTACGTCGCCGAATATACTCTGCTCTGACGTGCTTCCAAATTGTTCTGGAAACCGACTTTAGCCAGTTGCAGTGTTCAACAAATGTACATTGCCGAATATACTTGGCCCCTATGTGCTGGCAAATTGCATTGGGAACCAACTATAGCCAGTTCCAGTGGTTTAAGGGTTAAACAGATGTCAAGAGTTCAAACTTCAGATGTCTGCCTGTTGACACGATGAGAACCATATACACATTCAGCCACAAACGTCTCACCACCTCCAGGGGTCTGTTCCAGAAAGCATGATAAGTTAAATTAAATTGGGTGCTAATCCCATTCTAGAAAACCAGGATTAAGCCAAAGGTGCATTTCTTGAACAGAATTCTGTGATCCATGAGGCTAAAGATGCAGATGTCTTGCACATCCTTATTTTTTGGAATTGGCTCGGAATTTGCCTGCACCAGAAGGATTTGATGAAATCCAACTCCATTACTGGGGCAACCAATGCCCTAAAACTAACCTGAAACAGAGAAGCTTTAACATGCAGCATTAACACTTTGAACCCTCAATATTCAATGTCAATGTCAAATTTATTTATATAGCACATTTAAAACAACATAGGAATGCTGTGGCCAAAGTGCTTTACAATAATAGAATAAAAAGAAAAACCATACAATTAACATAAATAACATAAATAGAAATTTATTTATTTATTTATTATATTTTATTTATTTATTTTTTTATTTATATATTTTATTTATTATATTTATTTCCTTGAACCGTCACCTTATCGTGGTGGAGGGGTTTGCGTGTCCCAATGATCCTAGGAGCTATGTTGTCCGGGGCTTTATGCCCCTGGTAGGGCCACCCAAGGCAAACTGGTCCTAGGTGAGGGATGAGACAAAGAGCGGTTCAATAAACCTCCGATGAAGAATAAAAACCTTGGACGACGTTTTCCCTTGCCCGGACGCGGGTCACCGGGGCCCCCCTCTGGAGCCAGGCCTGGAGATGGGGCTCGATGGCGAGCGCCTGGTGGCCGGGCCTGCACCCATGGGGCTCGGCCGGGCACAGCCCGAAGAGGTAACGTGGGTCCTCCTCCCCATGGGCTCACCACCTATGGGAGGGGCCAAGGAGGTTGGGTGCAGTGTGAGTTGGGTGGTGGCCGAAGGCGGGGACCTTGGCGGTAAGGCAAAGCTCTCAATTTACCAGTCGATCTACGCTCCTACCCTCACCTATGGTCATGAGCTATGGGTAGTGACCGAAAGAACGAGATCGCGAATACAAGCGGCTGAAATGAGTTTCCTCCGCAGGGTGTCTGGGCTTTCCCTTAAAGATAGGGTGAGAAGCTCAGTCATCCGGGAGGGGCTCAGAGTAGAGCCGCTGCTCCTCCGCATCGAGAGGAGTCAGATGAGGTGGCTCGGGCATCTGATCAGGATGCCTCCTGGACGCCTCCCTGGTGAGGTGTTCCGGGCACGTCCAACCGGGAGGAGGCCCCGGGGAAGACCCAGGACACGCTGGAGGGACTATGTCTCCCGGCTGGCCTGGGAACGCCTTGGGATTCTCCCGGAAGAGCTGGAAGAAGTGGCCGGGGAGAGGGAAGTCTGGGCTTCTCTGCTTAAGCTGCTGCCCCCGCGACCCGACCTCGGATAAGCGGAAGAAGATGGATGGATGGATGGATGGAGAAATAAAATAAATGAACATAGATAAAATAAAAAATAAATAGAAGTAATGTTATATAATCACAATGAAGAAACCATCAGTATTACTGAAGGTCACAGAGTGCAAGTGAATAGAAATGAGTCTTTAATCTCGTTTTGAATTGTAGACGACTCTTTTATGTGACGAGGTAAAGAGTCCCACAGGTGAGGTGCCACAGCTGTCCCCCTTAGTTTGACACTTGGTACGAGGGACAACAAGAGACAACTGACCAGAAGATCTAAGAACTCTGGATGGCTGGTGTAAAACACACAATTCAGATAAATAGACAGGAGCGAGCCCATGTAAAGATTCAAAAACTAGCAGCAAGATTTTAAAATCAATTCGAAAACTGACAGGCAGCCAGTGTAAAGAAGCTAATATTGGAGAAACATAATCAGACTTTCTTACCCCAACCAGAAAGCGAGCAGCAGCATTCTGGACCAACTGTAACCTGCGTATCAGGCATTTGCTAATCCCAGAATATAGCGAGTTGCAGTAATCGAGGCGAGAAAAAATAAAAGCATGAGTAGCTTTCTCAAGATCCCTAGAAGATAAAAAAGGCTCGATCTTACCTAATAGATGAAGCTGGAAAAAGCAACTCTTGACTACAGAATTAACTTCTTTCTCAAAAGAGAGATTACTGTCAAAGATAACACCAAGATTGCGGACTTGAGGTTTGCAAAAGACAGAGAAAAAGCCGAGAAGTCCAAGACTAATTTGGGCTTTAGCAGGCGGACCCAGGAGCAGAACATCGAATCATAAGATCAAAGTCTATAAATGTCCTGTCAGAAATGCTGATGCCGGCTGCACTATTTAGGAAGCAGAAAACAAAAATTACAAAACGCTGAAAATTTCATGCCCTGTCCCGAATGAAGAGTCAATACAGAATCACAACTCCTTTGCCAAATTCTACCCAGATAAACAAAATCACACCGTGATCAAACATTCTGGCATGCACAGAAAAGGGACTGCACAAATGTTTCCATTTTTCTTCCGAGGCTTTTTTTATATACAATCAACCTTCCAATATATGACATGTTCCATGACACACATTGTAGCGTCGAGCTGACATCGATGCAAATCATAGACATTTTCTGCCCTTTTTCTTGCAAAGAATCTTCAGAATGTTGGAGATGCCGCACACCAGAAAGGTGAACGCAAAAGTGTGTCCATCTTTAAAGCAGCAGCTGCTCATACAGACGCACACTAACACACACAGACAGAAGTTGGTGATGTGTGCTTGTTTATTTATTATCCAACCATCCACCCATTATCCAACCCGCTATATCCTCACGACAGGGTCACAGGGGTCTGCTGAAGCCAGTCCAAGCCAACACAGGGCGCCAGGCAGGAAACAAACCCCGGGCAGGGCACCAGCCTACTGCAGGGTGTTTATTTATTATTTATATCTATATTTCAATTAAAGGTGTTACAAGAAATACTAATGTAGAGGATTCGAGGAGGGTTGGATTGGGGAATTTCAGGGGAGCCCAAGAAGATCTCGCTTAGGGACAGCACTGTTAATGGAACCAGACTGGGATTGTTGATTGTGTAACTGAAGGTCTGCCATGGATTGTTAAAGGTTGGGTTATTTGGGTTTTATGCAGTTAAACTACATTTCTAGACTATCAAAACCATTCGAGTGTGTTATTGATCTGTCAACATGTAATATAAATCGATGTGACTTTGCTGTCGTTGTTTCTTTCCAATGTGCAGTGCATGTTTTATGAGTTATATGTTTTTTTGTTTTGGTAACTTTCCAGATTATTGTAATAAAAATTTTGTATTGCATTTTTTATTTTAATATTATCTTTATGATAAAAGCTGTTCTTTTGTGTATCATTATAATAAACACATTTAATACTAGCTGTCCCACACGGCTCCGCCGATGTAATAGTGAAAAAGGAGAAACTTTAAAAATCAATTATAAAAACAAAAATGCAATTCTGGCCAAGTGGAAGGTAGATGCTCTCCAACATTGAACGTTAGCACTGTATCTGATCATATTCAGCTCTGATGGGAGAACGTCCCTCACGTGGGGAGAAAAGCACGTGGCCGTGATATCTCTGGCAATCAGCAGCTACCCTCTAAAACACACGTAGCTGTGATCTCTCTGTCAAAAACGTCAAACGTTACTCCTTAACAATCTGTAGATGATAATGTCTGTTGAACAAACAGGTATCGTTAGCTAAGTGGCGGCCGTGTACGCTCCAACACGTGGCGAGAGGTAGAGCGACTGGAACGGCCCTACCCCCCTCACCGCGGCCCACTGCGTCTCTCTCAGATTCGTGCAAATAAATTGGTATGTGAACTGTTGTGTATTTGTATGTACAGTAAAAAGTTACATTTATATTGGTGTTGATTGACATTCTAGTTGTTGGTAATTTCCAGTAGAATGTCAGTGGGTGGGATTTTAGAAGGAAAAAGGAAGTTCTTAAAAAAAGGTATTTTGTCTGTTACTGGGAGAACCTAATGAGAAAACTGACACGATTTTACAGTTATTAAAAGCTATAGTTAAGAATCATTATCAACGTCTGTGTGTCGTCAATCGATTTTATACAAAGTATGATATTTAGCATGATGAGAGAAGTCACAAAATCAGCCGGAATGTTCAAGCAAATAGAAAAAAACCCGATCTAAATCCATTAAGTAGTTCTCTTGTGAAAAGACAGACAGACAGACATTGGATTTTATATACTGTACACTGTATATAAATAAGATTAATGTACAAAAACATACAAATTTATATATCTGTTTTTCTTTTTTGTTGATACTGATGGTCTGAAAATGCCATCTGTTCTAAGCCCAGACTTTGAAAGGTGGTTCCCTGCAAATGAGATAAGGGGAGTGATAGTGGGGGACAAGCGCAAATCTGACAGCTTATTTGAGAAAAGTCAAGATTTGACTTTAGCTTCTGTTAGAAGAGAAATTGACTTTGATCTTGATAACTGAAGAGGTGAATGTGCAGCAGTTACAAGTTATACAACAACAACAACATCTATAATAATAAAAGGCAAAGCCCTCACTGACTGACTGACTGACTGACTGACTGACTGACTCATCACTAATTCTCCAACTTCCCATGTAGGTAGAAAGCTGAAATTTGGCAGGCTCATTCCTTACAGCTTCCTTACAAAAGTTAAGCAGGTTTCATTTCGAAATTCTACACGTTAACGGTCGATAACGGTCGACAACGTCCGCCATGTTGAACTTTCTTATTTATGGCCCCATCTTCACGAAATTTGGTAGGCGGCTTCCCTGCGCTAACCGAAACCGATGTATGTACTTATTTCAATGGTATGACGCCACTATTGGCCGCCATATTGAACTTTCCAACGTCACCAATTTTCAAAATTCCCGTGTAGGTAGAAGGCTGACCCAATCTTCACGAAATTTGGTAGGTGACTTCCCTGCGCTAACCAAGACCGATGTACGTACTTATTTCGATGGTATGACACCACTGTCGGCCGCCATATTGAATTTTCCAAACGTCACTAATTCTACAACTTCCCGTGTAGGTAGAAGGCTGAAATTTGGTAGACCCATTCCTTACAGCTTACTTACAAAAGTTAAGCAGGTTTCATTTCGAAATTCTACGCGTAACGGTCATAACGGTCAACAACGTCCGCCATGTTGAACTTTCTTATTTACGGCCCCATCTTCACGAAATTTGGTAGGTGGCTTCCCTGAGCTAACCAAAACCAATGTACGTACTTATTTCGGTGGTATGACGCCACTGTCAGCCACCATATTGAATTTTCCAACATCACTAATTCTCCAACTTCCCGTATAGGTAGAAGGCTGAAATTTGGCAGGCTCATTCCTTACAGCTTACTTACAAAAGTTAAGCAGGTTTCATTTCGAAATTCTACGTGTAACGGTCATAATGGTCAACAACGTCCGCCATGTTGAACTTTATTATTTATGGCCCCATCTTCTCGAAATTTGGTAGGCGGCTTCCCTGCACTAACCGAAACCAATGTACGTACGTATTTCGGTGGTATGATGCCACTGTCGGCCGCCATATTGAACTTTTCAACAGTCTTTGTTACTTATGGGCCCATCTTCAAGAAATTTCGTACACGGGTTCCCAAGGCTAACTGAATCCTACTTACGTACATATATACGTCCATAGCCTGCAGCTCGGTCACCATGTGAGGCAGCGTTGGGTCCCCCATCCCAACGCCTCCCACGTTGTTGGCTGCCTGCCTATATAAGGCTGTCCGTCGCTCCAGTCTCTACATTCCCTTCCTTGCTTCGCCACGGGATTCACGTCTCCCTGCTGATAACTACAGCCTTTTTGTTTAATCCAAGGCTTCTCCGCTGTTTTATTGTTTGTTTATTACAATTATAGTTATTGTATAGGTATTTTAGACTTACTTTACATTACTCAGGTACCCATTTCCTTCATCATATCAACCCCCATTACCATGTCTATCGAGGTGATCACTATCGATCAAAGAACTGTCACTTACCGAGTGGTTTCCATGCCCGGAGATGGCACCT
>JANRMT010062802.1:4819538-4847918 GCA_026402145.1 Polypterus bichir lapradei | reverse complement strand
TTTTTGTTTGCTTGCGAGTTGGTTTTTGCACGCGCTTCGGATTTGTTCCAATGTTTCTTTTTTCTGCTGTGCTTAAAACTCATCTTAAAAAAAATGCTGCGCGAGCACGTGCTACAGAGAGATAAGAGAGTGCGAGCGAGCGAGCAAGCGCAGAGAGAGAGAGAGAGAGAGAGAGAGAGAGAGTGCGTGCGTGTGAGCCGCTGACAGGGAAGGGATGGGGGGGGGGGGATAGGGGGGTGTGTGTGTGTGTGTGTGTACGCGCGCTACACAGAGAGAGAGAGCGTGAGCCAGCCTGCTCCTGTAGCTGAGGGAGGGAGGGGCTTTGGTGGTGTGTGTGCTACAGAGAGAGAGAGAGCGCGAGCGAACCAGCTCGTGTAGCTGATCAGGGAGCCTGGGTGTTTTATGTGTTATTCAATGTTTTTACATTAGTTTACTATTACACTGTGCATTCTATGGTGTAATTAACTATATTTGTGCTTAATCTTTACATATTTTTACATATTTACATACAGTTTGTACGGTCTGGAACGGATTAATTGTATTTACATACAATCCTATGGGAGAAACTGCTTCGGTTCACGACCAACTCGGTTTACGACCAAAGTTCTGGAACGAATTATGATCGTGAACCGAGGGTCCACTGTATTTGGCTGCTGTCCAAGTCGTCATATACGGTCTTCTCCATGTGCAGGTCCTTACTGAGGTTCCAAACAAGGAAAGGAGAGGATTCAATTTCATCTCTAACATACAGAAATAGTACAATGCCCATTTTCGTAGTTGTCCCCTTCTCTCTTCAAATGCTTGCCTAGCAGTTCTAAATGCTGAGAGCCCTTGTGTGCTAACTTTGGCCTGGCCTACACATGTAATTGGATTTATAAAATAATTTTTTGTACAGAGCACAGTGACATTAAACTTACATTCTTATTACAAATTAAAAATGGCATACTGTATAGATCAAGATCCCACCTTGGTATTGTCTCACTATTTGGCTTCCCGTCTGTAATGCCTCGTAAATCGTCAATAAAGAAAGCTAAGTTATTTTCTCTTATGTGATTTTTACCCCCATATCACTATGGGAGGGATATTGCCTTTTAATATCATATCTATATAGTTTTTGGTTACTTAAAATGCCGCAATTACAAAAGAACTTATTCCAACTAGGGAGCTAGCGCCCCATAAAGGAACACTCTGTCACACAGAAATAGTACAATGCCCATTTTTACTTTACTTGGTTACTTAAAATGCCGCAATTACAAAAGAACTTATTCCAACCAGGGAGCCATCGCCCCTAAAAGGAAACAAGGACAAAATAGTATACACCTGTCTTTAGGCTGACTATACATTCCTCCAGCTGTCTTTGTCCATCTTGTCCAATGCTTGGCCCAGCACTTCTAAATGCTGAGAGCCTCTGTGTGATAACTTTGGCCTGACCTGTACATGTGAGTGGATTTATAAAATAATGTTTGTACAGAGCACATTAAACTTATATTCTTATTACACAGAGTCAGCATGACATTGGATCTTCTTTTCCTTGTTTGGAATGGCATGATTTACCTAAGTAGGGACAGAGCCGTTCTTAGGACTTTGGGGGCCCTGGGCATAATTAGACAGTGGGGTCCTAATGTGTGTAGTATTAGCTACAGTTCAGCCAGATTTGACCTGTTTCCACTGGGCACGGCGTGGAGGTATGTAGCTAAGCCCAACGTGTGCAAAATGTGCAGTGCAGTGGTGCATATTTTTGTACAATTTAGAGCATTTTATTTATTTTTTTGTCACAATTAAAGAGTGTGTTTTTTATACCGTTTTCCATTTTTTTTCTACCAAATTAAAACTTGGGCTAAAGAACATTCCAGAATAAAGCTCAAGAAACAAAATCAACTTTTCACGCTTTAACACTTGCGAAATCTTTAATTAATGCCGAGTAATTAAGCGATTGAGGGTAGCACGGTGGCGCAGTGAGTAGCACTGCTGGCTCACAGTTCGCTTCCCGGGACCTCCCTGCGTGGAGTTTGCATGTTCTCCCCGTGTCTGCGTGGGTTTCCTCCGGGCACTCCGGTTTCCTCCCACAGTCCAAAGACATGCAGGTTAGGTGGATTGGCGATTCTAAATTGGCCCTAGTGTGTGGGTGTGTTTGTGTGTATCCTGTTGTGGGTTGGCACCCTGCCCGGGACTGGTTCCTGCCTTGTGCCCTGTGTTGGCTGGAATTGGCTCCAGCAGACCCCCGTGACCCTGTGTTCGGATTCAGCGGGTTGGAAAATGAATGAATGGATGGATGGATAATTAAGCGACTGGACAACGTCTCAATCAATGGACATTAATGCTAAAGCATTCAATCATTCTTGTAGCATGGTTGTCCTGAGGCAGTGGTTCTCAAACTGTGGGGCGGGCCCCCCTAGGGGGACGCGAAGTAACAAAAAGGGGGGCACGAAGATGTGAAAAAAAGAAAACAAGAATCAAAAATATGAAAAATACATCTATTGAAACCAAAACAAATGAACTTAAACTACATTCTGATACTAGAAAAATAAATATAGAGTTAGATAATGTTAAAAAGTTAAGTAGGTATAATAAAATATGCATCTATGATATATCATTAATTAAAAAAGAACAAATTGGAATTAGTGGGCTCCTTTCAAAAAAAACGTGGGGGGGGGGCGCGATTAAAACTGTTATGAAAACTCGGGTCGCAAATACTTAAAGGTTGAGAAACGCTGTCCTGAGGTAATTCTTGATTATCTTTAGCTTAGAAAAGCCGCGTTCCCCAGCAGCGACAGTAACTGGTATGTTGCTCGTTGCTTACTGCTGGTCGGTTTTGAAAGGAATCACTAGGAGAATGCACCTTTTCGGCCACGACAAATTTCAGCAAAGCTCCATTTTGTGTCTCAATAAAGGCTACATCATCTGCATTTTTCTTTCATTTAGCAGCACTGGATGGATAACTGCGTTTCATATTAATATGCTACGTGTGAAACTGCTAACGTGAATAAGACGCAGTTACGAGCGAAATATGATAAGACCAATGCCAAGGCAAAAAAGGGAAGAAAGCATTATACGCGACAGAAAAACACGGGATGAAGTCCGCGCCCACGCTCACGATGCAACCGTGGTCTGGAAGGGAATGGTCTCCTCCGACGAGAGCACTCTATTTATTGACTTTTGTGGGAGGTGTGTCATAACAGGGCTCCGCCTGCGCCTGCGCAGGGCCCTGGCCATAGCGAACGCCCCAAGCCCCAGTTCCCTGCCCTGGGAAAGGACAGTAAGCTTAGCATTAAACTTCGTAGTACAAATGCGTAGCTTGCGTCGATTTAAAAAAAAAAAAAAAACCTCGAATGATGGGGCCCCTTTTGTTTCGGGAGCCCTGGGCGACTGCCCTGCTTGCCCATGCCTAAGAACGGCCCTGGTAGGGGTCTGCATATCCAGAAAGAGCCTAAAGCCTTGGAACATTGCCTAGCACACCTTTGAAGCCGACGAACGGATGGGAGATAACGTCATCCAATCCTGAAAATCCTTCCAGTGCAGCAACGAAAATGGCAGACTCTACACAAAGGTCTTGTCGTGGCTTCCCGTCTGTTATGCTGCGTAACACTTCATTAAAGAAATCTATGTTGTTTTCTCTTATGTGATTTCTTACAGTATATCTATATAGTTTTGGGTTACTTAAGACGCCGCAGTTACAAAACGAACGTTTTTCCAGGGAGCTAGCTCCCCCTATAGTAAAACAGTTTCCTACCTGGACAGGAGGCCAACCCTTCAAAGGCACACAAGAGAGGGTGAAGATCATCCTTCTTCAGCCAGGAGTCAGGCAAAAGATGCCAATGTGGCAATGTAATACACTGCTGGTATCTCAGCAGGGTTGACCTAGGAACAATACCCAGCCGGGAGGCCAATGTAGAGGAAGGAAAGGGGGAATTTGCCTGTTAGGGCTACATGCTCCTCTGAAATACAAGGTGGCAGCTTCCCTGGGCAATGTTACCTATGCAGTCACCCACAAGACATGCTGGAAACTGTAGGCCCATTGGGCAAACTTCTTGGGTTCTGTGGGTGCTGCAGGGAATCCATCATTCCTACTTAGTTGGACTTCCATTTGACCCAGAAATACTCCGATCAGGCTAAGTACTCCCAGGTCCATGATAAAAGAAGCTGCTCAACCTTATCCAGGCAATCTGGAATCGAGTATAAGAAGGACAAAGTAACCCTTTGTTGTTGGTCGGCCAGTTGGCAGACATCCACCACGCCCTATAAGTGTTATTTGATAGGTAACCACACAGACATTAGATTGTAATCAGACCTATGCATGTGTTACTCTGATCTACACCCTGTCAAGTAAGCAATCCAGCCAATGTGGTGCAACATCTGAGGCTTTGTTTCAGGCGCTGACATCTGAGGTTCAATCCCTGTAAGGGGAAGTAAATGTGTGTACACCTAATAAGCCTCATAGGGCTAAACATGTGTCGTGTGCTCTTTGTATTATTTGACAGTTACTGTATCTCAAGTTTATGATCTGCTTTTCTCAACTGACAGTGCATGGTGGATGTATGCCAACTGGCCCACCAACCTTGAGGTGTTACCTGGTAGGCAGCCATGCAAATATCAGATTGTGATCAGGCATATGAATAGGCCTAAAGCAGAAATAGAGCTTATCCACCTCAGTCAACTACAAGAATTTCGAGAAGAATTAAAGGTTTTAAAGAAAAATATCCCTGTGAAAAGGAATAGTCAGATCTTCAAACTTGACCCATTCATGCAAGATGGAATACTCAGAGTTGGAGGAAGACTTAACAGAGCTGCAATGTCAGAGGAAGCTAAACAAACTGCAGTTCTTCACAAACACTCACGTGTTGTTTCTCTTATATTGCAGCACATTGACAAAGAAATTGGACATTGCGGGACGCAATTATATGCTACACCAGAAATATTGTATACCTCAAGTAAACTCAACTATCAGGAAAATCATTTCAAAGTGTGCAACTGTCACGCACGTGCGATTAGGGGGCCGTGTACGGACCTAAACGGTATCGTGAAGTCGTATGCCAGAAGGGAATGGCGGGGTACTAACCTTTCTCTCTTTATTTCCTGCAGAAAGAAAGAAGCACCGCCTCCAAGACTCTGCCCGACTCGCTAACCATGCATCGCCACTTCCGCCCTTCCTCTGTCAACTCCTGATGACGTCAGCAATCCCAACATCCATCTCGGCTCCTTCCCAGCAAACCTCTCTCTCTACTCCCGGTCCCTCTTCATAAATGCTCCCCCCTCCGCCATTTTGACTGTCGGCTGTATAGAACAATTCAATACTGCATTGACAATTATTATTTCTGCAAATATTTCTTACAGTATACGGGGCCGGAAACCCCAAACCTTTATGATTGTGTGTCTTTCTTTTTACACAACATACAAAAGATACAATGCAAAAGCAGGAGAACAGATGGCAGATTTGCCAGATGATCATTTATTTCCTGACCAACCACCTTTCTCCATTGTTGGAGTTGATTATTTTGGTCCCTTTCAGGTTAAAAGAGGACAAAGTCTGCTCAAGAGGTACAGAGTAATTATCACTTGTCTAACAATCAGAGCTGTGCACATGCAACTTGCACACAGCTTGGGCACTGATTCTTGCATCAATGCCATACGTCGATTTCTTTGCAGAAGAGGACAAGTTAAAAACATCTGCTCAGATAATGTAATGAACTTTCCTGGAACTGCAAGAGAGCTACGTGGAGCAATTTAAAATATTGACTAAGAAATAATCAGCAAAGCTACGGTGAAGAGGGAAATCAAAAGGATCTTCAATCCATCATCAGACTGTCATCAAGGTGGAATATGGGAAAGACAAATCAGAAGCATAAGAAAGATTCTAAACTCAACACTTAACGCTCAATGATGAAAGTGAAGTAGAATCAATCATCAATAACAGACCCCTCACAAAGACATCTAATGACCCAAATGATTTGGAGGAACTCACACCCAATCACTTACTTTTACTAAAGAAACAGCCCAGGACTCTTTTCAAAAAATGACAAGTACAGATGCTGGAAGCAAATTCAGCACACGGCCGATTTGTTTTGGACAAAATGGTCTAAAGCAGCGCTTCTCAAACTGTGGGGCACGCTGAAGCTGTACAAGGGGGGTGTCGAATAAATGAACAAGAGATCAAAATTAATGTTTTACATTTTTATTTCAAATTTAAATTTGCAAGCATATAATCACAACAAATGCATTATAACTAAAATTAAAATAAAACATTTCTAAGGCATAGATCTAATGACTAACTGACAAGCGGCGCCGCTGCTGCTGCTTTTATAGTCACGTATTTTCAAATCAGAAAGTTCGACATGTATCGGTATCTGTCGCAAACATTTGGGTAACAGTAGACCAGGTGATAATGCGGCACAACTGCACCACATTGGCAGTGTAGCCAATATTGCCAAATTGAGTTAAATAATTTATTGCGTAAAGGGTTATTTTCATGATACAACTAACAACAATATAATATTTGTCGGATGAAAATACATTCGTTTCGCACAGATTGACTTCATCGGTGTCCTCGTTTACGAGATTTTTAAAAATTAAAACATATTTAATCATTTCTTTACATAAAAAAATAAGTAAATAATTTATTCTTTGTTTTTGGGATTAGAATTACTACCAAAAACCACACAAGGCATTTTAACAGTTATTAAAGCACTTTTAAAAAAAATGAATTGCAAATATTTCATTGAAGTTAGCCGAACACATGTAAATCTTATGGAAGTACAAAATGATAGGATACCGCGACACCGCACGAGTATCATACTTTTGTTAGTTGTATCATGGGTTATTCTTATCTGTCTTATATTATGCAGGAGGCACAATTCCAGGTAGAAAAGGGGGGGGGGGGCGTGAAATACGAAAGTTTGAGAGCCGCTGGTCTAAAGAGTATTTGCTGATACTTCAAGAATGTCAAAAATGGCTAGCATCAAGAAAAAAATTTGAACCAGGGGACATTGTTTTAATTGTAGATGATGCTGCACTCCGCAATTCCTGGATAATGGGTTCAGTCATCAAGACAGCGGCAGATGCCAAAGGTGCAGTCAGAAGAGTTTGTGTGTAGACCGAAACTAGCACACTGGACAGACCTGTGAATAAACTGTGCCTGCTGCACAGCTAACAGGTAATATTTGAAATAAGAAATGTTTAAATGTTTTTTTTTTGCAGTTTTATTGCTTGTGATTTGAAAACAATAGTTAAAGAATAATTTGTGGCTCACTTTGAACTGAAATATATTAATTGTCTTTGCTCCTGCATAAACAATTCGGGATGGGATATGTAAGAGCCAATCTTTAGAAATTTAATGCTTTAAGTTAAACTCCTACCAGTGTTTGCTTAATTTGAATAGAATAGATGGACAAAATTAGAAATGAGGACATTAGAGGGTCAACTCAGATTGGACGGTTGGGAGACAAAGTCAGAGAGGCGAGATTGCGTTGGTTTAGACATGTGCAGAGACATGCTGGGTATAATGAGAGAAGGGTGCTAAGGATAGAGCTGCCAGGTAAGAGGAGAAGAGGAAGGCCTCAGAGGAGGTTTATGGATGTGCGGGGATGATTGGTGTGACAGACAAAGTTGACGAGGACAGGAAGAGATGGAAACAGATGATCCACGGTAGCGACCCCTAACGGGAGCAGCCGAAAAAAGAACAAGAACGTCAGATCAGGTTGGATGGTTTGGAGACAAAGCTAGAAAGGTGATATTGCATTGGTTTGGACATGTGCAGAGGGGAGATGCTGGGTTTATTCAGAAAAGGATACTAAGGATAGAGCTGCCAGGCAAGAGGAAAAGAGGAAGGCCTCAGAGAAGGTTTATAGATGTGGTGAGAGAGGACATGCAGGTGATGGTTGTGATTGAGCAAGATGACGAGGACAGTAAGAGATGGAAAAAGATGAGCTGCTGTGGCAACCCCTACCGGGAGCAGCAAAGATGTTTTTCTTTCATAGCTATAGATTATGGTATATCCTTTACCCCATGTAGTTAACGTGAAATAGATCCTTCTTGACTATACCAGTAATACAGAGTGTTAATAAAGTTAGTTTTCAGACTGACAGACCCATTTTGCAGTTTGTAAATGGGATAGGCATACAGCTTTCTGACCGTTTAGAAATGGTTCGACTGTATGAGCAAAACTTAGAGAAATGAAACAAGAAAAAAGCCATAAACTGAACTTTTCCTTAAACAAAGATTTTCTTTACTTGGCAATACCAGCTTTTTCTCTATTTTTGTGTGAACTGTTTTATTTTGAATTTTTACTAAAGTTTTTAAAAGCAAAGATATTTGTCCGTCGAATCACTTCAACATATCTTATTATTAATTGAATCCAATTAAACAAAATAAATCTGCAAAAAAAAAACTAATTTTGAGTAAATGAAGCTATGATTACGAATGTTTGTGGACCACTTTCCAGACGCATCTAAGGTATACACTACCACTCTGGGTCGAGAGGGGGCGCTGACAATAACCTTCTCTCCCTCTTCACACCAAATAGATGCTCAGTGAAGGAAATTGACTCCACCCCTTCTGGTCCCATCCATCCATTATCCAACCCGCTATATCCTAACACAGGGTCACGGAGGTCTGCTAGAGCCAATCCCAGTCAACACAGGGCTCAAGACAGGAAACAAACCCCGGGCAGGGCACTAGCCCACCGCAGGGCACACACACACACACACACACACCCACACACCAAGCACACACTAGGGACAATTTAGGATCGCCAATGCACCTAACCTGCACCTAACCTAACCTAAACTTTAGACAGTGAGAGGAAACCGGAGCACCCAGAGGAAACCCACGCAGACACGGGGAGAACGTGCAAACTCCATGCAGGGAGGACCCGGGAAGCGAACCCGGGTCTCCTAACTTCAAGGCAGCAGCGCTACCCACTGCCCCCAACCCCTTTCTGGTCCACAACCTATAAATCCCACTGCTACCAGAAGGAGGTGTTCAGTCTTCTACCGAACCTACTGCAGAACATAATTCCTTCTGTGCAGTACTTCTGTGACAGGCTGACAGCAATTTTATTTTCAAAAACTTCCTTTCCATTGACACACATAGTGACCCTAATTTTTGTTGACTTTGCATAGAATTTTGTTGGAATTAAATGATTAAATGAGGACAACTGGGCTGGCACCCTAACATTTTCCAGTGGTGACATGTAGTAATAATAATAATAATAATAATAATTTTTATATGTTTAGAGCACTTTTCTCACTACTCAAAACACATTACAGAGTGAACGGGGAGCCACTTCAACCACCACTAATGTGACACATCCACTTGGATGATGAGATGGCAGCCATTTTGTGCCACTATGCTCACCACACATTAGCCAGCTAGATTGTGAAGTGGTGAGAGAGAGAGAGAGCCAATTAGAAACAGGGGATGATTAGGAGGTGTGGCACTGTTGCCCCTTTTAACCCAACAGACAGACACTCAGGACAACAGGTAAAAGCACCAACAAGATATTTGTTTAGTTTCTTCTTTGAATAGTGCCCTATAAGCACCACAGCCACGCTAAACAGGCAAGTACATCACAAATCACAATAATTATAAAAACAATTCTCTCCTCAACACCTCAAAGCAAGCTTTGTCCACCTCCACCTAACTCCATCTTGCTTGCTGGGTCTTCAGCAGTCGTTTATATAGTCCTTGACCCGGAAGTGCTTCTGCTCTTCCGTCCACGTGACTTGCCAGCACTTCCAGGTAAAACAGATAATTAAAATTCTTCAATCAGCCTGAAAGTACTTCAGGGCTTCCGTCTTTGTGACTTCCTAGTACTTCCGGACTATAAGGGAAGCATGACTCCCCAGGTCCTTTCACAGCACCCCCTGGCGGCACCCATGGCACTCAACAGGGCTGAGAAGCTGAACTCCAAGTCCCAGGATGCCCTATGGGAATCTGGGGCACTGCTACACTCCAGGGGAGCTGCCATCTAGTGTTTTGGGGGAGGCCATGTCCACAAGTAGCTGCCTTCCCCCATCCTTCCATTTCAGGGGCATCGCGGCCGGGTTGAGCTGCCGGCCGTCTTTTACAGAGGGCAGAATGACCAGGCTGTGGTGGGTAATTTAGCCAGGAAATTGAGATACACCTTACTCTTTATGAAAGATGCCAAGGGATCATTTATGACCACAGAGAGTCAGGACTTCGGTTTTACATCTCATCCAAAGGATGTGCCAAAGCAAGCACATGTCACTTCTCTTTTCAGATATCTACATCGGCTTCTTGTAGCAGCATATATGAAATTCAGATCATTGATGTTTACCTACAGAGTAATCAGTGGCTCAGCACCTGTGTTAATGGAGACTCTTGTGAGGTCTTCTTTTCCTTCTCGACCTCTCAGATCTGTTGATAAATGGTGCCTGGTGATGCCACGTCTGCCTGGTATCAAGTCTCAGTCCAGACTCTTTTTCACATGCAGGTCCTAGCTGGTGGAAAGAGCTGCCCACCTCCGTTCGA
The DNA here is from genome assembly GCA_026402145.1 of Polypterus bichir lapradei. Lineage (NCBI taxonomy): Eukaryota > Metazoa > Chordata > Cladistia > Polypteriformes > Polypteridae > Polypterus > Polypterus bichir. The sequence continues at coordinate 4,837,433 of JANRMT010062802.1, read as the reverse complement.
AATTCTGACTCCCTCAAAGTGTGTAAGGAGATCTGGAAGATTCTTTGCTGAATTTCTGTCTTGTATTAGCTGTTAGGTTTTAAAACCTAGGAGTTTTAACCATCTTGTATTTTGCTATGAGTTCTTCTCTTGTGATAATCTATTTTACAACCTGTCCTGTAAAACTTACTCCCAGACAGTCCCTTCCAAAACTGAGTTTTACTCGATTATGTTGACTTGTTTTGTAAGTCGCTCTGAATAAAGGTGCCTGCTAAACAAACACATTTCCCTCTGGGATAATAAAGTGTACCTAACATAATCTAAATGTGAAGGTATAGTATGAAGGCAAACTTTGACGAGTACAAGGAGAACATGTACTCTTCACAGAGATGAAGAAGATGATCAATTTAGTGTGCGGTTGGACTTACATTTCTTCTATGCTTTCTTTTTGCATTTAATTTAATTTAAGTGACCCTCTGCAGTTTGCATACCAGGAGAAGGTGGGAGCGGAGGATGCCATCATCTATACGCTACACCGATCCCTCTCCCACTTGGGCAGAGGCAGTGGTGCAGTAAGAATTATGTTTCTGGACTTCTCTAGTGCCTTCAACACCATCCAACCTCTGCTCCTTAGGGACAAGCTGACAGAGATGGGAGTAGATTCATACCTGGTGGCATGGATCGTGGACTGTCTTCCAGACAGACTTCAGTATGTGCGTCTTGGGAACTGCAGGTCTGACATTGTGGTCCGCAGCACAGGAGCGCCGCAGGGGACTGGACTTTCTCCGGTCCTATTCAGCCAACATACATCAGACTTCCAATACAACTAGGAGTCCTGCCACATGCAAAAGTTCACTGACAACACTGCTATGGTGGGCTGTATCAGGAGTGGGCAGGAGGAGGAGTACAGGAACCTAATCAAGGACTTTGTTAAATGGTACGACTCAAACCACCTACAACTGACACCAGCAAAACCAAGGAGCTGGTGGTGGATTTTAGGAAGACCAGACCCCTCATGGAACCCGTGATCATCAGAGGTGACTGTGCAGAGGGTGCAGACCTATAAATACCTGGGAGTGCAGCTGGATGATAAATTGGACTGGACTGCCAATATTGATGATCTGTGCAAGAGAGGACAGAGCCGACTATACTTCCTTAAAAGGCTGGCGTCCTTCAACATCTGCAATAAGATGCTGCAGATGTTCTATCAGACGGTTGTGTTGAGCGCCCTCTTCTACGTGGTAGTGTGCTGGGGAGACAGCATAAAGAAGAGGGATGCTTCATACCTGGACAAATTGGTGAGGAAGGCAGGCTCTAATGTAGGCATGAAGGGATTGTGTTCAAAAAATGCTTTAGTTGCCTCACATTTTTATGCAATCGTTTTGTTCAACCCACTGAATTAAAGCTGAAAGTCTGCACTTCAACTGCATCTGAGTTGTTTCATTTAAAATGCATTGTGGTAATGTACAGAACCAAAATTAGAAAAAAGTCTCTGTCCAAATATTTATGGACCTAACTGTAAGTGTGCCACTGCAGGACGCGAAGAGAGTCGAGAGCGGAGAGGGCCTGACACGTGGCGGACGGAGCGATTTGGTGACCTAAGTAAAAGAAAGACGGCAGGACACGAGTTCAGCACTGGCAAACCGCAGGTGAGGAGGTTGTTTCGAGAGAGGGCCCAAAGGAGGTACCCTCGGATAAAGGAGAGTACATTCAAACAAGACCTGTGTGTTTTTTTTGTTTGTTTTAAGTGGCTTGAGTTAAATCCTCAAGTGAAGGGGCCAGTTCTGTTTTGTTTCGAGCTATGGTTTGAGGCCCCCAACATAGTGAGTAAACTTCACTGACTGTGGTAAGTAGTAAGAGTGAGCTCACCAGTAGTACCGGATGGATGATATATACTCAGCAAAAAAAGAAACGTCCCCTGACTTTCAACTGTTTTTACTTTCAGTAGACTTAATGTGTAAATATTTGTATGAACACTAAAAGAGTCAACACCATAAGACATAAACTAAAAATGTTTCACAATGTGTCCCTGAATGAAGGGAGGCTCAAAATCAAAAGTACCAGTCAGTATCTGGTGTGGCCACCAGCTGCTTGAAGTACTGCAGTGCATCTCCTCCTCATGGACTGGACCAGATTTGTCAGTTCTTGCTGTGAGATGTTACCCCACTCTTCCACCAAGGCACCTGCAAGTTCCTGGACATTTCTGGGGGGAATGGCCCTAGCCCTCACCCTGCGATCCACCAGGTCCCAGACGTGCTCAATGGGATTGAGATCTGGGCTCTTCGCTGGCCATGGCAGAACACTGACATTGCTGTCATGCAGAAACTCACGCACTTTTTGCCACTCCTGTCTGGTCCAGCGAAGGTGGGTTTGTGCCCATAGGCGGCGTTGCTGGTGATGTCTGGTAAGGACCTGCCTTACAACAGGCCTGCAAGCCCTCAGTCCAGCCTCTCTCAGCCTATTGCGGACAGTCTGAGCACTGATGGAGGGATTGTGTGTTCCTGGTGTGACTCGGGCAGTTGTTGTGGCCATCCTGTACCTGTCACGCAGGTGTGATATTCGGATGTACCGATCCTGTGCAGGTGTTGTTACACGTGGTCTTCCACTGCGAGGATGATCAGCTGTCCTTCCTGTCTCCCTGTAGCGCTGTCTTAGGCGTCTCACAGTGCGGACATGGCAATTTATTGCCCTAGCCACATCAGCAGTCCTCACGCCTCCCTGCAGCATGCCTAATGCACGTTCACGCAGATGAGCAGGGACCCTGGGCATCTTTCTTTGGGTGTTTTTCACAGTCGGTAGACAAGTCTCTTTAGTGTCCTGCGTTTTTAGAACTGTGACCTTAAATGCCAACTTTCTGTAAGCTGTTAAGGTCTTAACGACCATTCCACAGGTGCATGTTAATTAATTGATTATGGTTAATTGAACATGCATGGAAAACATTGTTTAAACAATTTACAATGAAGATCTGTAAAGTTATTTGGATTTTTAAAACATTATTGTTGAAATACACAGTCCTGAAAAAGGGACGTTTCTTTTTTTGCTGAGCATATATAGCTTCTCAACCTGTAGGGCGCGTAACAAAAAGGGGGGTGCAAAGATGTGAAAAAAAGAAAACAAGAATCGAAAATATGAAAAATACATCTGTTGAAACCAAAACAAATTAACTTAAACTACATTCTGATACTAGAAAAATAAATATAGAGTTAGATAATGTCAATAAAAGTTAAGCATGTATAATAAAACTTGTAGCGGTGTATCAGCAGCAAAAAATATAGGAATACATTTTATTAGGATTTCAAAAAAAATGTTAGGGGGGTGCGATTAAAACTGTTCTGAAAACTCGGGTCGCAAATACTTAAAAGTTAAGAAACCCTGATATAGCTGTAAATAATTTAGTGTTTGTGTTTTATTATGTGTTATTCATTTTACATTTAAGTAAAGAGAAAGTTTTTTTTTACTTAAATTTGGAGTAAACTGTGATTTGGTTATTTGTTCAAAGGCTGAAGGTGGCATATATTGTACATGCCAACAATAGAGGTGGCGACACGATAATAAAGAACTCAGGGTCTTGCATGCTGATTAAAGGAAGGATGGTGCAAGTGCATTGGACAATGTTTTGAATTAGAATAAGAGATTTTAGAATAAAAGTCAAAAATACAAATACTACAAGAAACCCCTAAACAAATAACATAATTTGTGATATAAACACAGATCATTCTGAGCATCTGGACAAATAGGGTAAAATTTAAGAAAGAATATATATACATGTATATCTATATCATGAGTCCTGCAGGAGATGGTCGCGTGTCCCAGAAGGTGATTCTTTGCCCAGATGGGATGCCATGAGAAAAGAAAATGAAAGGACAGGCTCTCTGACCAGTATTGGTACAAGAATCCTTACTAGTGAGGCTGGTATGATGGGAGGACCAGGAGACACCAGAATATGGATTCGATGTTTCCCGATACGCTAGAGGGCTGCATTACTGTGAACAGGGTTCTGTTCAGATAACCAGAGAATCAAAGGAACTGGAGGTCCTTATTGGGTATCATGGGTGCCACCAAGGGGGCGATGCAGAGGGATATGGTCCCTACTTTGGGGGACTCTTGTCTGACCGAGAAGTGTTTCCCACAGACCATGTCCTAGCCCCGGAAGTACTGCTGGGTCAAAGATAAAAGAAGCCGCATCATCTTAACTGGCAGACAGAGTCGGGAGGAAGTGGAAGAGGCTTGATGGGACGAGTATGAAGAAACAGGATTGTTTTCTGGGCTGTTTACTTTCGTATTTTGATCTGTGGGGATAATGTTTATTATTAAAAAGGAACTGTATTTGAATCTGTGATTGGTTTGCATTAAATTTTGTTTTCTTTTAGGGAAAACCAGCTGCTGAAACTGTAGTGATGCTTGAAGCTGCTTTTAAAGAGGAAGCTTTAAATAAAACACAGGTCTACGAGTGGTTTTCGTGTTTCAAACTAGGGGAAAATGTCATTTGAAGACCAACCAAGATCTGGCCAACCTTCCACAATTGGGAATAACAAACATCTTGAAAATGTTTGCAATGCAATTTACGAAGATCACCGACTCACTATTGAAGAGATTTCTGAATTGATTTGTGTGTTTTGGAGCTCTTGCCACCTTCCCAACTCGCCTGATCTTTGCTCCGTATGACTTTTTTTTGTTCCCACATATGAAAAAAGAACTCAAAGGAAAGCGTTTTTGTACCATGGAGGAAGTCAAAGAAAAATCGCTGCAGGCCTTGAACAACGTTCCTTTTCAGCAATTCCAAAAATGTTTCCACCACTGGGAAAACCGTTGGGACAACTGCATTCATTCAAATGGATAGTACTTTGAAGGAGGCTAAAGTTTCAGTAAGTAAAAATGATTAAAACAATTTTTTTTCTGGTTATTTTTGGTTATCCCCTCGTATACATATTTATTGTGGTATAAGAATGGGCATCCTGACCAGGGAGGATCATGGTTTATTACCTGGACGGGAGGCCCAAGAAGAATGATGGATGAATTGGCCAGCTCAAAGAAAAGATAACTTTGTGCCAAGCTGGTATAAAGTAATGGAAAGACCAGCAGAAGCTGAGAGTCAGGAGCTGTTTCATATCTCCATATACCAGGTGACAGTGACCCTCACATGAGAACCCAGTTGGGACACCTGCAAGGGTGCTTGGGATATGGGGTCCAGAAGTGCAGCCCTGTCAGAGTCCCTACATTCCAAAAGAAGGTGATGTCAGGGTTGGATCTTCCTACATTCATTATGGCCTGGAAGAGCTTCCCGGAAGACATGGCTTGGCCCCACAGCATTCCCAGATCCAGTATTATAGGAAGCCTGTTGCCACACATTGGCAAGTCAGAGTCAAATGAAAGGTGGACAAAGCTTGCTTGGAGGAGGCAGTTGAAGAGTGGAAGAAGACAAAGAGTTGTGCTTGGGCCAGTGGCGTAGCTCGAGTTCGTGCCGCTCGGGGTGGGGCGGGGCTTCAATTTGCCGCCCTCCAACATATCTGAATATGTTAAACTATTTAAACAGAAAATTAAAATGACGTATAGAGAAAAATTTAGATACAATTTGCATAGATTTATTCATATATAAAGAAACAGCAATAATTTTTTATATACGTTTATAAGCATCAACTAGACAAGAATATAGTACAGACGCACTGATAAGCCATGTTCTAATTATTAGTTTAATATAATTACGCTACGAAAACCAGAACCAAAGTAATAGGTGGGGATGTTTTCTGCACAGAGCAAGAACGCATTCGGATTAATAAATAAACGAAATTATAAATTGTAAATTAGTTGTTTATCTTCCTAGAAATTATTAATCGGTGTAATGTTTATGTTTATTTTTGTCATTGCCTCATACATTTCAACTGCTGTGATGCAGAAGGACAGTCTGAACATTATTTTTCAAGCATTTGTGGTTAAAAATCAGAGAATTTGACTTTTTTCATACATGAGTGATATTTTTCCGAACCCTGCTGCTTACACACGAATTGTACTGAGCCTTGTGGCCAATAATGCCGCCCCCAAAAATGTGCCACCCGGGGCGGACCGCCCCCTCCGCCAACTAACCCCCCCCCCGCTACGCCACTGGCTTGGGGTTTATTGTACTTGAGGCTGTGGTGGTGGGAAATGCTTGATAAGGAAGAGTTTCCAACAATAAAAGACTCTATGCCTTTTAACTTGTGTGCTTATTTGTTTTGGGTGTTTGGGGAGCTGGAGCGCCCCCAGGAGTCCACAATATATTCTTTTTTTTTTTTTTTTTTGGGATAGACTTTTTGCAAGGGCAAACTATTAAGACTAATGATGAAGGTAACCTTCTTTCAGTGGTCTGGCAGCCACAGGCAGGTTAGAGCTAGAAAATGGAAACTTCTGTTTCAGACAGAGAAGGCAGAGGCTGAACCAGGTGTGCCAACAAATAGAAGGGTGCAGGAAGGACTAAAATTAGGAAAAATAAATAAAAACTGAAGGGAGAGCAACTGGGGAGTTTGGATGGCCATTCTTGACTGCTGGGCATGAGTTGGATATGAGAATTGAGTGAACAAGGTGGAGAAGTAGTGGAAATGAAAGAAAGCAAGTGCTTGTGTGTGAACATTTTTGAATGTTTTAGCGTAAGAGTGAAGGAATTGTGAAGAGTGAGGAAAGTGCGCCATTTTAGCAGTTGGCTGGAATGAAACTGAATAAGAAGAAAAAAAGTGTCCTAAGTGTCACACATTGGAGTTTAAGGAAAATCCTCATTGTCTTTTGAAGCAGCCCAATCACATACTAGAAGAAGAACATGGAAGGCAGAGGATTACCATCCAGATTCTGGCATTCAGCATGTAGAAGAAAGGGCTGGAAAAACCAGTTAGTGGACAGAGATACAAGCTGTCGCTTTGATGTTAAAAAGGGCAGGCAGAAAGGCCTGTTGTGATTTCAGGAAACTGCATGGCAGTATTTCAGGGTCTTGTTATATGGGTAGTAAAGTAAATAGAAGCTTGGTGAAACATACGTGCTAAGCCTGTTCGGTGAGGTGAAGAGCACCTTGAGTTATTGAGGAAAATGGAGTAGAAAGTACATATTTGTTTTGATAGGACATGTCTGGACATTTGCCAAAGTAATAAGCTGGTGGAACGTGCTAATCAGAGCTGAAAGTGACTGTGTGACTTCAGTTACTCTGGGTAAGACAGACAAGGTGTGGCAAACTGTAACACCATTAATAATTTCACCTGAAAACGGAGTGTGGATTAATAATCCAGGAACAGTACCCAGAAAAATGAGAAACAGTGAGTGCTGGGAAAGAGGACAGCAAGCTCACTATGACTGAAGGCCTACCTTCCTTTCTACAGGAATTAACTGTTTTACTTAAATTTACTTACTAATTTTCACTTTCAAATCGGGAACCAAAGCAAGCATCAGACTTCTACTGAATGAGACCATGGAAGGCGCCATCTTTTTTAAGCCCTGGAGAGAGGACGAGACAACTGGTCATCAAGAAAAGCTAATCAATTCAAAGTCAAAGCGAACTTTATTGTCATCTCAACCATATACAACTATACAGATAGACGAAATTGTGAAGCTCATTAAATTAAAATCTATATATATAATTCACTAAGGCAAGACACCCATGGAAAGCACGCCGGAAGGGGTGTGGATTTACTAAGCCGCCGACAAGTAAGACACCTATGGCGCACGCAGGGAGGAGCCATGCCCACCAACTCCAAGACCATTGGATACGACAACTCGCAGAGCCACGCCCACCAACTTGGACGCGACGACACAGAAAGAATGGCGTCATTTATATTCGTCTGTCGTAGGGGCCACATGCACCTCCGAGCCGCCTTGACTGTTCATAGAGGCATGTTTCTCGCGGAGGTGAATCACCATATGCAGCGTGTAAAACGATTTGCGAGGGGTATCCCATGGGATCCTTAAAACAATCCTTTGCAACTGAGGTTAAAACACAATGAAGTAAGCAGTCTTTAAAAAATGAGTTTTCGGTTACGATGCACGAGACCGCGTGCACCATAGCAAACTGTTTTACACGCTACATACAGCAATTCGCATCCGCGACAAACATGAGTCTTCTTCACTCACGGACAATTATATGTTGCTCTCTCCAAAATTCCATCTTGTCATTCACTTTCTGTTGTATCCTCAAACCCTCCCTTTTTAGACAACTGTGTCTTTCCAGAAGTGTTCAACCATCAATAAATAATTATGCGGCGTTTGTTATGCTGCAGGTTCACTATTGTGTTGTATTTTGCTCTCTCCAGAGTTCCATCTTTTCATTCACTTACTGTTGTATTCTCACACCAACCTGTTTTAGACAACCGTGTCTTTCCAGAAGTGTTTAGCATTCAATAAATAATTATGCATGACATTGAGCGTGTGTCTACCCGGCGCAGAGAGGCGTGGGTAAGCCGTTGAACCCCATTCGGGCTGCAAACCGAGGAATTCCAACTAAGTGCGACTCATACGCTCCCACTGGTTACGTCCCTACCCTTTGTGCACACCCCCCTCCCACCTCGCTACTACCGTGGTCGGGTGACTTGGTGGATTATATATAGAAAAGCAGCCAAAACCGCACAGAGCAGTGAAACGTCTACGTGAGTCACAGGTGCATCTGGACTGTGTAAAGACGACAACTCAAGTGACGAGTTGGAGGTGGGCACATTAGCGGGCAGTGCATACTGAACGAGAAATCAGCAGACTAGCATGACGGAGGAAGCTGAATGGACGTCCTTCTCCTCTCCTCCTGTTCCACACTCCGCGCCTGAGTGCCGTGCACCCCCATCCCTCCGTCTGGTAGGAGAAGGCGCAATGTCGGTCCGCCAGTTTTCAGTCACGGACGATTGTGTGTTAGTTCGTTCCGTGCATTGTTACAATGTTGCTTTTCTTTCTGATTTATTACATTACCGATTTTTCAAATGTTAATTTTCTCCCTGTGCTTAAAAATCATTAAAAAACCGGCCTGATTATGCGGCGTATGGTACGCTGCGGGTTGGCTAGTTAGAATTAAAATCCATTCATCCATTATCCAACCTGCCATATTCTAACTACAGGGTCACTGGGGTCTGCTGGAGCCAATCCCAGCCAACACAGGGCACAAGGCAGGAAACAAACCCCAGGCAGGGTGCCAGCCCACCGCAAAGCGCACACACACACACAATCACCAAGGACACTCAAGGGAGAATTTAGAATCGCCAATGCACCTAACCTGCATGTCTTTGGACTGTGGGAGAAAACCCATGCAGACACGGGGAGAACATACAAACTCCACGCAGGGAGGGTCCCAGGAAGCAAACCCGGGTCTCCTAACTGTGAGGCAGCAGTGCTGCCCACTGTGCCGCCCTAGAATTAAAATTAAAATTTAAAATTAAAACACAAACAAGACAAGACCTTGTGCAAAGACAAGACAAAGAAGTAGCAGCAATATTGACGTGTATTAAGCAATATGAACATTGATGCAATGTATGGTATTATGCAATTACATGAGAACATAAGAAATTTGACAAACGAGAGGAGCCCATTTGTTTAGCTAATAGCTAAGCCATCCCCATATCTCATCTAGATTCTTCTTAAAGGTTCTCTAGATTTCTGCTTTAACTCCATGTCCAAATCCCACAACTCTTTGCATAAAGAAGTACCTCCTGGCATCAGTTTTAAATGCACTTCCCATTAATTTCCACTGATGTCCTCAAGTACTTGATTCACCCTTAAGTCAAAAGAATTCTGCTGGATCAACTTTATTGGTGCCTTTGAGGATCTTGAAGACCTGGATGCAGTTTCCATGTAGTCTCCTCTGCTCAGACTAAACAGGTTTAATTTTCTGAGCCCGTCACAACAGGCCATGTCCTTAAGTCCTGGGATGCACTTGATTCTCAAATGCTGCTGTCTTTCTTGTAGTGTGGTGACCAAAACTACACACAACACTCCAGATGTGTTCTTACAAGTGCATTATATAGTTTGAGCATACTGTCCCTTGACTTAAATTCAACAGTTTTCAGGATATAACCTAATATTTTATTTGCCCTTTTAAATGCTTTCTGTTCCTTGCTTAGTCAATGAAAATGTTGCATCAACCTATACACCTAAATAGTTTTCGATGGTTACTTCCTGTACCCTCAGTGTCTCCACTCTTATGTTTATAACTGATGTTTCATTTGGCCACACTTTTCTACATTAAACTTCATTTTCCAAGTGTTCACCCAGTTCTGAAGGTTCTTCAGGTCATTTTGAATTCTTTCTGCTGCCTCCTCAGTGTCTGCCATTCCTCTTCACCAAATGACTACAGTGACCAGTTGCACTTATGTCTCACATCATGAAGGCCTATGACAGACTAGTCCTGGACTATATGTGTCCTCTTGTGGCAGACCACTTGGATCCCCAGCAGCTTGAGTATGCCAATCGAACAAAGAGTGGAGTGGAGAATGTTATTATCAATCTGCCCCAGAAGGCTTCTTCTCTACCTGGAGAAAGCTAGCAGCACTGTGAGGACTATGGTTTTTGGTTTCTCCAGTGCCTTCAATACCATTCAGCCATTAAAGATAGATAGATAGATAGATAGATAGATAGATAGATAGATAGATAGATAGATAGATAGATAGATAGATAGATAGATAGATACTTTATTAATCCCAAGGGAAAATTCACATACTCCATCAGCAGCATACTGATAACAAACAATATTAAATTAAAGAGTGATAACAATGCAGGTATAACAGACAATAACTTTGTATAATGTTAACGTTTACCCCCCGCGTGGAACTGAAGAGTCGCATAGTGTGGGGTTCTGCTCCTCTGTCTGGAGATGATCCTGTTCAGTGGATGCAGTGGACTCTCCATGATTGACAGGAGTCTTCTCAGCGCCCGTCGCTCTGCCATGGATGTCAAACTGTCCAACTCCGTGCCTACAATAGAGCCTGCCTTCCTCACCAGTTTGTCCAGGTGTTAGGCGTCCCTCTTCTTTATGCTGCCTCCCCAGCACACCACCGCGTAGAAGAGGGCACTCGCCACAACCGTCTGATAGAACATCTGCAGCATCTTATTGCAGATGTTGAAGGATGCCAGCCTTCTAAGGAAGTATAGTCGGCTCTGTCCTCTCTTGAACAGAGCATCAGTATTGGCAGTCCAGTCCAATTTATCATCCAGCTGCACTCCCAGGTATTTATAGGTCTGCACCCTCTGCACAGTCACCTCTGATGATCACGGGGTCCTTGAGGGGCCTGGTCCTCCTGAAATCCATCACCATCTCCTTGGTTTTGCTGGTGTTCAGGTGTAGGTGGTGTGAGTCGCACCATTTAACAAAGTCCTTGATTAGGTTGCTATACTCCTCCTCCTGCCCACGATAGCAGTGTTGTCAGCGAACTTTTGCATGTGGCAGGACTCCGAATTGTATTGGAAGTCCGATGTATGTTGGCTGAACATGACCGGAGAAAGTACAGTCCCCTGCGGCACTCCTGTGCTGCTGACCACAATGTCAGACCTGCAGGTCCCGAGACGAACATACTGAGGTCTGTCTGTAAGATCCACGATCCATGCCACCAGGTATGAATCTACTCCCATCTCTGTCAGCTTGTCCCTGAGGAGCAGAGGTCGGATGGTGTTGAAGGCGCTAGAGAAGTCCAGAAACATAATTCTTACTGCACCACTGCCTCTGTCCAAGTGGGAGAGGGATCGGTGTAGCATGTAGATGATGGCATCCTCCGCTCCCACCTTCTCCTGGTATGCGAACTGCAGAGGGTCACTTAAATTAAATTAAATGCAAAAAGAAAGCATAGAAGAAATGTAAGTCTAACCGCACACTAAATTGATCATCTTCTTCATCTCTGTGAAGAGTACATGTTCTCCTTGTACTCGTCAAAGTTTACCTTCATACTATACCTTCACATTTAGATTATGTTAGGAACACTTTATTATCCCAGAGGGAAATGCGTTTGTTTAGCTGGCACTTTTATTCAGAGCGACTTACAAAACAAGTCAACATAATCGAGTAAACATCAGTTTTGGAAGGGACTGTCTGGGAGTAGGTTTTACAGGACAGATTATAAAATAGATTATCACAAGAGAAGAACTCATAGCAAAATACAAGATGGTTAAAACTCCTAGGTTTTAAAACCTAACAGCTAATACAAGACAGAAATTCAGCAAAGAATCTTCCAGATCTCCTTAAACACTTTGAGGGAGTCAGAATTTTGAACTCTCTAAGGGGTAAACTCAAAGATATGCAGGTGGATGAGCCTGTGGTGTCCTGGATAATGGACTCTCTGTCTGGCAGACTGCAGTTTGTGAGGCTCAAGGACTGTGCTTCTTGATAAGAAGGTGAGCAACACTGGAGCTCCACAAGGAACGGCCTGTCTCCTTTTCTCTTTAGTCTTTACATATCAGACTAGAAATACAGCAGGTCATGCCATTTGCAGAAATTCTCTGATGATTCTAATGGGGTATGTTGATAAGGAGGATAACACAGAGGAGAGGAGTCTGGTGGAAAAGTTTGTTTCTTGGTGTAAAGAGCATAGTCTGCAACAACAGGGAACTGTCACTATTCAAGGAAGGTGTAAAATGAAAGACCTTGACACAAAAAGGTTTGGGGCGGCCACCCGTATACTTGAACAAGGCTGTGATATTGAGGTTTGGTAACGCAGAAGTGTACAGGTTGAGTCCAAAACAGAACTGAATTCAAAGTGGGAAGTTGGCTTGCTTTTAAGGCAGGTTGGCGTAAGTGAGATCATTGGGAGGCCCAGAACTGGAAGTGACATCCTCGGTGCTGGAGCTGGAAGTGATGTCCTTGGGGCCAGAACCTGACGTGAGGTCATCGGGGTAGAAAATGGAAAGTGATATCATCAGGCCCAGAAAAACGGAAGTGATGTCATCGGGACCTGCCAGAATCTCCCATGTCTGGTCTGCAGGGATAAAAGGGAAAGGTTTACTGCACCTTGCCACCCCTTGGCCTGGCATGGAATTACCTTCTTTTGGTCCTTCTAGCTGCTTCCCATGTACACATATGTGACAAGTAGATGTAGAGGTGGTCCACTCCTACAAATCCTTGGGGGTAAAACAACAACGACAGGATGGACTGGTCTCATAACACAGAGGAACTAGAGAAGAAAGGGCAGAGTAGGCTTCTCTTCCTTAGGAGACTACATTCCTTTAATGTGTGAAGTGACATCCTTCACATCTTCTGTAACTCTGTGATGGCCAGCGTGATATTTTATGCTGTAGTATGCTGGTCTGGTAACACCACTGGAAGCGAGGCCCACGGAATCAACAGGCTAGTTAAAAAGGGTTCGCTCAGTTATGGGATGCACTCTGGACCCCCTGGAGGTCATGGAGGAGGAGAGAATTAAAACCAAAGTCCATCCATCCATTATCCAATCTGCTATATCCTAACTACAGGGCAGTGGTTCTCAACCTGTGGGGCGGGCCCCCCTAGGGGGGCGTGAAGTAACAAAAAGGGGTGCAAAGATGTGAAAAAGCACAAATTTTTGGGGTACCAACCCAACCGTCTCCATATACTTAAAAAAGATAAAAAAAATAAGCGATGACGTTAAAAAGGCAAACAAAAAGGCTGCCCTGTAACACTAAGGCTAGTTCAGATAATATACAGAAGCGATTATGAACAGGCTGTGGAGCTCTTCTCCTTAGGTCACCTGCAGTTTTATGGGTGGTCTCGATTTTATGGCCCAGGAACTGGAAGGGGCAGAGTCAGTTGTCCTCACTGGGCAGTTTGTCTGCACTGTGGAGGTTAAAGAAGACCATACTGCAAAACATTTTTTCTTAACAAGTAAAAATTTCTTATTTTAAGGTAATATATCTAATATTTTGCCCCAAGAGATTAAATATCTCATGTTGCAATGATGCTTGCTAGATTATTTTGCTCAATCTATACTAATCAAAAGCAAAGCCAGCACTGACTGACTGACTCACTCACTCACTCACTCATCACTAATTCTCCAACTTCCCATGTAGGCAGAAGGCTGAAATTTGGCAGGCTCATTCCTTACAGGTTACTTACAAAAGTTAAGCAGGTTTCATTTTGAAATTCTACGCGTAACGGTCATAACGGTCGACAATGTCTGCCATGTTAAACTTTCTTATTTATGGCCCCATCTTCACAAAATTTGGTAGGTGGCTTCCCTGCGCTAACCAAAACCGATGTACGTACTTATTTCAGTGGTATGACGCCACTGTCGGCTGCCATATTGAACTTTCCAACGGTCTTTGTTACCTACGGGCCCATCTTCAAGAAATTTGGTACGTGGGTTCCCAACGCTAACTGAATCCTACTTACATACATATATATGTTCATAGCCTGCAGCTCGGTTGCCAGTCGTCGGTCCCCTATCCCCACGCCTCCCACGTTGTTGGCTGCCTGCCTATATAAGGTCATCCTGTTGCTCCGGTCTCTTCATTCCCTTCCTTGCTTCGCCACGGTATTCACGTCTCCCTGCTGATAACTGCAGCCTTTTTATTTAATCCACAGCTTCTCTGCTGTTTTATTGTTCGTTTATTACGATTATAGTTATTGTGTTGTGATGTGAGATTTTTGCATATAACCTGATAAATGTTTTGTATGTCTTTATTTGTAATCTAGGCAAAGCAATGTAATTTAGTGTTACTTTGGTGAGAGGCATTCGTGTTTGCCCCCCCCCGTTTATGATTAATTTGTACGACAGGATTTGGGGGGGGGGGGGGATGTGTCTTAAACCAGTTTGATAAGTATTTCTCTGCTAAAGTCTTTCAACCCCCCTGCAAGGAAGCCAGGATGTTTAACATATGGCTTGGGGGGGTGGCAGGTGTTAAGATGTACTATTTCCCTCATTGGTCTGAGATATGGCTGTCTGGATTGGCTGTAGGGATTGAACAGAAAACCTATAAATTTGCTTGCTCAACCACATTCTCTCTTTCTCTAACCAACATATGATGAAGCATCATCTCTCCTGCTAACCTGTGGTGATGTAAAAGTATCTTTCTCTTGTTAACAACTGATGAAGACCATCACACCATGAACTGAAGACAACAGACATGTGGCTAAAAGCTGAGCACCAATGATGCCTTAACTAGAGACATTAAGTAACTACAAGTCTGCGTGCCACCTGAATTACACATCACCATTTTATCAGGTTGTATGGTTGCCTATATTCAAACGTACTTTCCATTTTGTTATTATTTATGAATATTATGAGTAATATATTATTTTATGTGTAACTTAACTCCTGCTTGTCTTTTACTACATCTAATTGCCTTAGGTTATACATATAGAAGGGAAGTTGGGGATAAGGCATATACAATAATACATTATAAACAGTAAATCTGTGAGATTAGGCATTCTAAGGCTACATATTAATAATACAATAGGGGAAAGTAGAGCAATATATATTACTCTACCAAGATAAAACAATTGGCGTAGTCAGCAGGATTTTGGGGTAACCATGTTTTGCACCCTGTTTGCGAATACTGTTTTGATGTATGTGTTTGTTTATGCATGTGAATTTTAGGGCACCCAGTGTACAAATGCGGTGGAAGTAAAACATTGTTTGGTTGATGAATGGATTATAACCAACAAAGTGTAGAGACTTCATGTGTGTCACAAGGACACCCGCATGTTTGTTAGTGCTGATGTAGTGAGTCCCTAATTAAAGTGCTAGGGAGTGGTGAAAGATGCATGCATCATTCATGTGGAATTTAAGTGGTTAAAGTGCTAGGGAGTGATGGGACATGCATTCGTCATTCATACGGTACTTATTCGTTTAGGATCTTTGTGTATGTATGTGTATGTTTGCTTACAGGGGCAAAAGTAGGCCAACCCATAATGAAGGTGGCAAATTGTATTAGAGTAAAATTGTAGACTCAGAAATGCCTAAGTTCATTTTAAAGTCAGCCATCTTCCAGTGGAGTGGCAGAGGCAAGCAGGCTAAAGCTAGGAAACCTGTAGTGCAGATAGAGAAAGCAGAAGCTGAGCTGAGTGTGCCACAAAATGGAAGGGGGCTGGAAGGATTAAAAGCAAGAAAACAGAGAACAGGTTTAAAGAAGACAGCTGCTGTTATAAGAGGTTTACTAGCTTGTATTATTGGTAATAAGGAAGATCATGATGAGGAAGAAAATAGGAAAGTGAGTGAAGGTTATGGAATGTTGTTCTGAGAGTTTTGAAATATGTAACAGTTGGTGTGAGAATTGTGAAATGTTAGAATGTATAACACCCACTGCTAAAGTAGAAAGCAGTGAAAGCAGTGGAAAAAAGAAATGTAAACTACTTATGCTGAAAGTCAGGGCAATAGTAACCAGATCGGACTGGAACCCTAAAACATGGGTGGGTGACTTACATGAGACAGATGAGTGCTCAGATAAAGAGTGGGAATGTAAGTGTAAGGAAAAGGAGACGGATGAAAGGAAGGGAAAACAGTAAGGGTGTTTCGTTCCATTATTCTCCATTGCACCCCAATCTCCAGGTAATTCTGAGGTCTGTCCAGTATTTAAAGAACATGCTACACCCATAGATATTTCACCACTGCTAGGAAAGGTAACCAGTGCTGCACTGAAATTTGATTTAGGACAAAGAGATCAGATAGAAGGCAGGGGAGCTGGTGAGTGTGAATGGCAGTTGTTGACTAGAGGGCATGTACTGGATAATGGCTTAAGGATACTGAGTAAAGAAAGTGTGGAATCTAAACAAGGAACAATGGAAATGAAAGGGATTCAAGTGCTTGTGTGTGAAAGGTCTGAATGTACTAGTGCAAGTCTGCTGTTCTAGCTAAAGGTTGTAGTTAGAGAGACTTAAGATTAGCGCCATCTAGTGGTGGAATTCAGCATTCCTTTACTTGAGAAGCAGCCTGTCTCAGCGCGATGATCTCATAAAGTTGTGCCCCAGAGAGTAAAGACAAAATAGAGAGCACATGTTTGTCTCACTTCCT
This sequence comes from Polypterus bichir lapradei, assembly GCA_026402145.1. NCBI lineage: Eukaryota > Metazoa > Chordata > Cladistia > Polypteriformes > Polypteridae > Polypterus > Polypterus bichir. Next base: position 4,820,553 of record JANRMT010062802.1, on the reverse strand, counting down.
GCTTTGAGCGTTCAGTTTGGCTTCGGGGGCATTGTCGGTATGTAGAGATGTTTAATTCTTTGTATTAATGCATGTTTATGAAAATGTTGAATATTTAAAGTTATTAAAGGAGCTATTTTAAGGTTAAAAGGTTCTAGCAATTTGCAGCTGTTATCTGAGTTTTCGCAGCATTGTAGAAGTACTTGGGAGCGTACCTTTTTATAATTTAGCAGCTTTGCCGGGGTGCACAGATAATGTTTGTCATTCAAGTGAAAGTTATTTATTTATTTATTCTTTATATGTTTGCAAGGAATAAGTAATTGTGTCATTAAGTCTATTATTTGAGTTTGTACGTAAGAATTTCTTACTATATTGTATTTACGATTTATTTGTAGTTTTACCCTATTCCAACTGGCTTCAGTAAAGAAAGCAAACTGGAAACTCTTGTCTGTGTGGTCATTGGAAGGGAGTTTATCTGACTGTCAACTCAGGCAAGGGGCTTGAGGCAGAGGGCAGGACAGCAAGAATGGCTGAGTTGGAAAGAAAGTGCACCAGTTTAGGAGTTGGTTTGAATGGATCAGGACAAGCCAAAGAACAAAGAATTGGGGATGGTGCAACAGGAAGTTTTACAAGCTCAGGAAGCAAGCCAGGAATGCACAGGGGTGTGGAGGTCCTAACAGCTGTGCTAGGGTTAGCAGTAATTAACACTAGAATTACCAGAGCCTACGAAAAAACTCGTAATTCCGTCCCACCTTAAATTGCTTCTTAAATCCCTTCACACCTCTCCGCCAGTGTCCTTTGTCCTCTAAATGTGCTGATAAAGAGAAGCTAGGAGCAGCCGGCTATTCCATCCCCCCACCAATTTAGAACGTGCACGAACTTCTCTCAGCTCATGCCTTGACTGAGTATCTGGGAGTGAAGTGAAGTTTTAGAGTGGAAATAATAGATCGTTATTTGGATCACACGCATTTCATGTCTGTTCCGTTTCCACAGTAATCTGTGTAAACACATTGTTAAAACAGAAACGTTTTTTATA
>JANRMT010062802.1:4794724-4814538 GCA_026402145.1 Polypterus bichir lapradei | reverse complement strand
TATAAAAAACGTTTCTGTTTTAACAATGTGTTTACACAGATTACTGTAGAAACGGAACAGACATGAAATGCGTGTGTTCCAAATAACGATCTATTATTTCCACTCTAAAACTTCACTTCACTCCCAGATACTCAGTCAAGGCATGAGCTGATAGAAGTTCGTGCACGTTCTAAATTGGTGGGGGGATGGAATAGCCGGCTGCTCCTAGCTTCTCTTTATCAGCACATTTAGAGGACAAAGGACGCTGGCGGAGAGGTGTGAAGGGATTTAAGAAGCGATTTAAGGTGGGACGGAATTACAAGTTTTTTCGTAGGCTCTGGTAATTCTAGTGTTAAAAAGCACACACACTTAGGTTCAGTAATTCGAAACCTGACTGACCAGTTGTTTAAAAAGACAGCCTATGAATCTCCTTGCAATAAAATGGAGGAAAGTGAGCTGGTCTTTAGCAAAGAGCACAGGTCAGTTTTAGGCAAGATGCTGGATTTGGCACTTGGATTCTGGAGAGGTTTTAGCCCACACTTTCAGGTAGCAGTTACCATACAATAAAAAAAAGGACACACAGGCAACAAAAAAATAAAAAAAAATAGAAGGGTAGTGCAGGAAGACAGGAAAGGGAAAACAGTTATTTCTGTTTCAATTTTCTGGCCTTTTGCAATAGTGCTACTTCTATTGTAAGGTTTTACGGACTTTGGGTTGGTGCAGGTAATAAATAGTGAAGGCAATTAGCAGAGTAAAATCCATGCAGGAGATCGGGTTACCACTAGCACATTGGAGCAAAGTGGCGCTAGTGCCAAGCTGTTCCAATGAATGCCTGGAAGCAAAGTTTGAGTTTTGGCACCAGGACGATAACTACGAAAATGAGATGGACAGAAACTCTTTGTCACCTTCCATTTTGCAGACCTGCCTACATAGCGGAATGAAAAACAGAAAGAGGAAAAGATGACAAAGACAACAAGCAAAGACAAAGACGTGAAGAAGAACTGAAGAGACAGCAAGAAAAAGACACTTACTGGGGTTTAAGTGAGTAACAAGTCCACAAGTCATGCAATAATAAGGCTAGTCAGAATAGCTATAGTTTAAAAGGAAAGGTTTGTTCAATACTACAGCAAATTTATATTCCAAGGGGTGGAAACTGAACAAACCAGTTAGGAATGCCAAAATAAGGGGATTCATTTTGGGCTCATAAAGTATACATTCTGGGTATTAATTAATTAAGTGGGATAATTAATATAATTAATACTATTATTAAAGAGCAATATACTGAGCAAATTGGTGAACTTTTCAGGAAAGCAGGTGCAGCTGGTACATTTGCAAGTCATATGGGCTCCGATGTTCAGGTATAGTCTAATTGGGGAAAATACGGAAGCCCTGCTGAGATTGTCGGCTGTGGTACAGACACAGGACCAGAGGGCCAATTCTGAACCGAGGTGTTTAGCACAACGAGTATGCTTATGGTGAGCAAACGACTCTAGGGGTGGACTATGGGGGGAATGATGAGAGTTGCATAGTTTTGATGTCTCATGGTGGTGATGCCAGCCTATACGGGTAAAGGCTGATGGCAGTCAAGAGTTGCACCATGGGTAGGAAAGCACAAGAGGCAACTAAATCAACCCCAAATGTGTGCAGAGAGGCCACAAATGTTGGTTTGTGAACAGTTTATGCAGTGGCACATGTGCTCTCACTTGGGAAGAAGTGGTTGTACTGGCACCTGTGGCATGTTACCTTTCAAATTTTGATGTTAATTGTACAGCTGCATATGCTTAAACAGATAGTTTGGGACAGTGGTCTAATTAGCAGTTAGACAGAAAACAAGTACAGATTAAGAATTCACACAATAGACTTAAATTTCAGTGGGCTAGTTTAGTGGAAGGTGTGGACTTGTCTCATTTTAAACCATCAGATCTGATGACATATGAAGACTGCAGAAAGCTAAAGAAACAGTTGAAGCAAGCCGGAGCAGATCCAAGTCATCAGGAGCAGATCCACATTCTTCAGATTGTCTTTGAAATAAAGAAGATATGTAATGGACAAATGGTCACTGACAACTTTTAACACTGGGAGAGCAAATACTGCAAATCAATGCACAAGTTATGCATCAGACTCTTTAATCAATTTAAAGACATTGTTTATAAAGACATTGTACAAAACATTCATTGAGGGGGAGTGTTGTGATGTAAGATTTTGCATATAACTTGATAAACATTTTGTATGTCTTTATTTGTAATCTAGGCAAAGCAATGTAATTAGTGTTACTTTGGTGAGAGGCATTCGTGTTTGCCCCCCGTTTACGACTTTTCTTTGTCATTTTACGACAGGATTTGGGGGTTTAAACCAGTTTGATGAGTATTTCTTTGCTAAAGTCTTTCTCTCATCCCCCACACAAAGCCAGGTGAGCTTAACATATGGTCTTGGGGGGGTTGCAGGTGTTAAGATGTACTATTTCCCCCATTGGTCTGAGATATGGCTGTCTGGATTGGCTGTAGGGGTTGGACAGAAAACCTATAAATTTGCTTGCTCAACCACATTCTCTCTCTCTCTAACCAACATATGATGAATGAAGCATCTATCTTGCTAAACTGTGATGATGTAGAAGTATCTTTCTCTTGCTAACAACTGATGAAGACCATCACACCATGAACTGAAGACAACACAATGAAGAGCACAGCTTCAGCCATTTTGAACAGGCATGTGGCTAAAAGCTGAGCACCAATGATGCCTTAACTAGAGACATTTTAAGTAACTACAAGTCTGTGTGCCACCTGAATTACACATCACCATTTTATCAGGTTTGTATGGTTGCCAATATTCAAATGTTCTTTGCATTTTGTTATTATTTATGAATATTATCAGTAATACATTATTTTATGTACATTAAGTTAAGTTTTTTACATTAACTTAACTCCTGCTTGTCTTTTTACTACATCTAATTGCCTGAGGTTATACATATAGAAGGGAAGTTGGGGATAAGGCATACAGTATACAATAATACATTACAAACAGTGGTAAGTCTGTGAGATTAGGCATTCTAAGGCTACATATTAATAATACAATAGGGGAAAGTAGAGCAAAATATATTACTCTACCAAGATAAAACAACTTTACATTGTTCAGGTACCCATTTCCTTTATCGTTCCAACCGTACCCCCATTAACATGTCTATCGAGGTGATCACCATCGATCAAAGAACTGTCACTTACCAAGTGGTTTCCATGCCCGGAGATGGCACCTGCCTTTTCCATTCCCTATGTTACATATTGCACGGCCATATCAGGCTCACTCTTGATATCCAGAGGAACATTGTGTCTTATGTATTGAATGACTGGGACAGGTTCAAGGTGTGGACTGATGACGGTACAGGAGATAATTATACGACACAGGAGCACTAGAAGAGTGAAATGCTTAAGCCCTTCACCTATGGTTCTGCATGTGAGTCGATGGCTGCCGCTGAATTGTTCGGTTGTCACTTTCAAGTGTACCGAAATGGCCAAATATTTTACACCTTTGGACAACCGCCAATGCCTCTTAAACATCTTAGATTCACAGGTGACGATTTCAGTAGTGGACACTTTGATGTTTATGAATGTTTCAACTCTCAAAAGCTGGATGCGAAGTTATCGATGAAACCGGTTGTATGCTTACAACGCTTGACAGATGCCGAATGTCACTTCAACACAAGTCCTACAAATACTGTCGTAATTGAAACAAACCATGAAACTCAAACCGATTATGACAGCAGCAATCCAAGTTGTGAGATTTGAGGCAAGATTACTGTTCACATGGCCAACTGTACGTTACATGCTCAAGAGTAAGCTCCGCGCACAGCTTGGTCATATTACAACCGGAGGGCCGAACTGACAACGTGGCATGTAAAGAGATCCTTAACAAATAATTATAGGTATATTTTGCCTCAGTTTAAAAGAGTTTACTTTTCTTCTTAATAAAAATTTTAAGGCAGTACTTCGCCGCTGCGAAACGCGGGTATTTTGCTAGTTCAAGATAAGTGGTCTTAAGCTATCTGACTTAGATATAAAAGTGTAGTTCCAAGACAATTTTGACTTAAAAAAAGCACAACTGTGAGAGAAAATCCTGTTATCAACTACAGTGATGAGCATAGCAGTACATGTATTCTTATTTCAAGAACCAAAACTTTCTAGGTTTGTCTTGTTTTAAGAAATGAGTAAGAAACAACCCCGAGACTTAAATTAAACTCTTTTTATTTCAGAAAGGTTTTAGAATACAACCTTGATTTTGTTAACAACTACAACATTTCAGATTAACACTTGCCTAATTCAGTGGCCTTTCTCTGTATTACTAGTATGATTTAACAGCTGGATTCCCTGTAAAGGGTAGTACTTTATTATATTCAAATGGTAATATTTTTCTTCAAATCAAAATGGTTTTCACATTTTGAAATAAATGACCCTTATATAAAAAATGTGTCTGGTGGTTTGATGCGAGTTTTTTCACTGTGTCAAGTAAATGGCTTAATCCAAACAGTATTGCTGGAATTTATTAACATAAAAAGAAAAGTTCAAGAATTTAGGAATCTTTAAAAGTTTTATATAGTTCAATGATATCCCCATGGTAGTATTTCACAAGAATATACACTCACCTAAAGGATTATTAGGAACACCATACTAATACGGTGTTTGACCCCCTTTCGCCTTCAGAACTGCCTTAATTCTACGTGGCATTGATTCAACAAGGTGCTGAAAGCATTCTTTAGAAATGTTGGCCCATATTGATAGGATAGCATCTTGCAGTTGATGGAGATTTGTGGGATTCACATCCAGGGCACGAAGCTCCCGTTCCACCACATCCCAAAGATGCTCTATTGGGTTGAGATCTTGTGCAAATTGTAGCCTCTTTTTCCTATTTGTAGTGGAGATGAGTGGTACCCGGTGGGGTCTTCTGCTGTTGTAGCCCATCCGCCTCAAGGTTGTGCGTGTTGTGGCTTCACAAATGCTTTGCTGCATACCTCGGTTGTAACGAGTGGTTATTTCAGTCAAAGTTGCTCTTCTATCAGCTTGAATCAGTTGGCCCATTCTCCTCTGACCTCTAGCATCAACAAGGCATTTTCGCCCACAGGACTGCCGCATACTGGATGTTTTTCCCTTTTCACACCATTCTTTGTAAACCCTAGAAATGGTTGTGCGTGAAAATCCCAGTAACTGAGCAGATTGTGAAATACTCAGACCGGCCCGTCTGGCACCAACAACCATGTCACGCTCAAAATTGCTTAAATCACCTTTCTTTCCCATTCTGACATTCAGTTTGGAGTTCAGGAGATTGTCTTGACCAGGACCACACCCCTAAATGCATTGAAGCAGCTGCCATGTGATTGGTTGATTAGATAATTGCATTAATGAGAAATTGAACAGGTGTTCCTAATAATCCTTTAGGTGAGTGTATATTTTGTTTTTCAGTCACATAATCTCACAGGAATTAAAATTAACCAGCTTCATAGCATCAACAAAACGGTTGGATTTATCCAGGTTAGGGATTTTAATTTCAAATGACAAAATATCTCTACCAAAGACACAGCATCATGAACTTGAAACTCCAAACAATATAATGTGTAGTGTTGATATGGCTCAAAAGTCGTTTTAAACTCCAAAACCACAAACGAGCAGCAAATAAAACAACAGCAAATCACCTTTGATCTTTAAACAGCAAAAAGCACAAGTGCTGAGTGACTGTAGTCATTATGTGGTGTAATATACAAGATCGTTCCATTATTTTAGGAAAAAAAATTATTTACGTCAATGACATTGTTGAGTATATGAAAAGGTAATGGTATAATTACAGTTTCTTTGCAGCGTTGAATTGTTTTCGTTTGTTTGTTTTTTTTTTTTTACAAATACGTTTTTTTTTTTGTTTTTTTTTTCAAATATAATATCCAGCTCTGTTTTTGACCCCTTCTTTGTCACGTAATGGAACATACCTTTCTATGAGCATGCGTAAACACGTTCCCTGTCCTGGATAGTATTGGGGAGAGGAACGTCCTTAGCTTTCCCGCGCATTTCGAAACGTTCTCACCGTAAGGTTATTAACAACGTTACATAGATAGCTAAAATACTGCTTTGCTCTTTGCAGCTGATAAGCAACATACTCTCGCATATAAACCAATTGATTCACTTGACGAAGTCACACTGGAAATATTAAAAGGTAAGCTTCTAATTGACATTTACTGTTGCTGCAGTGCATTCTGTTGTTATGAATCCACAAGAATTCACCTGTCCATGTTGATACCTATAATCATCCATCCATCCATCCATTTTCCAACCCGCTGAGTCCTAACCACAGGGTCACGGGGGTCTGATGGAGCCAATCCCAGCCAACACAGGGCGCAAGGCAGGAAGCAATCCCGGGCAGGGCGCCATCCCACCGCAGTACCTATAATCATTACGACACAAAACAGAAGTAGTGGGGCAAGCTAGTTTCGTGTAACCATTACATACAATTTTAAAAATAAATGCAGGTGTTTATGTTATAAATACTTATGTTTTCATTTCCGGTTTTCACCTTTGCAATTTATCCAGCAAACACTGGCCTGAATTATAACTTCCACTGCACACAGTTCTTGCTTTTGAACATATTGGTACATTTAGCGCTTCTCTTGCCATTTTAGGCATTAATGAGTGGTTTGAGGCTGCACAGCAACACCGGGCACTTTTTATCGAGCGCCATCATTGTTAGATCTCATATATATACGGAGAGTTATTATAAAATAAGTGTTAGTTAAATGTCATTTGTTACATTGATTTATGAAAAAAGTTGTTAAAGACATTCTGATATGGACTTCTGCTTGCTTAAAAATAAATTGAAATGTATCTTTTAAAAATGTGCCAAGTTCTAACTGCATTGCACACACCTCATGCTATTACCAGTAGTAAAAGCGAACATGACCCAAGTCGCTTCTATTTAAGATACCTTTAAAGAAAACCTTTAAAATTTAGAGGCCAGTATTTTAAAATTATTATCGATTTTCAGGTGTCTTCAATTGTAAGCTCATTGCTCGAATATAAAAAGATTGCTGCACTTGAAGCTGTAAGGGGGCACCCATCCCCTTTAACTTCGCTATCAATACCATACATGAGTGCGTCATATAAAAAAAGTCAAAGGTTTGGGCACGACTTGTACAGCTTCGCCGATATTCTAGAGCCAGTCCTGAGTGAGACAGCGCTCTTTATTACTTTAATGGCACAGGTGAAGGCCCCAGTGTGAGTGAAATGTTAACGTAATTGCTAATTTAATACACTCACAAATTAAGTTAGTAAGTCGTATGTATCGTGCCCTTGATCAGGAAACACGGTAAATACACCTCTGTAGGATATCTCTACTTGCCTAAAACCTCAGTATGACATACTTGTTCAGAAAAGAAACAAAATAAACATTTATAAAAAGGTATCATGATTTGCACTTGTAACATCTTTCAAGAAACTCTTAAACCTTTCAAAATTTGTAAATTTAGCACTTAAAGCCTAAAACCTGACTTGGAAATGACTGCCGGTAATTGTGCAGATGACGTCCAAATATGAATGAATTACTGGTCTTCTCTGTTGCTTTCATGCTGCAAATGTTACAGAAGATCCTGTATGGACTCTTTCACGTGAAGATCTGAACATTTCCTTCAAAGAAAAACCTAATGGCCAACAGTACATCAAGAGGTCAACATTATTTATTTATTTATTTTTTAAGAAAGATTGTTGAGCAAACAATGTAGTTATCACTTTTGCTATGTTCTTTTTGTTGAGATTAAAGGCTTCTGTAGCAACTTTTATGTCAGAAGTGTCCATGTCCTGGTATTTGAGATCAAGCAGGGTAAGAAATATAAATGACTAGCCAAAGCCCGCCGTAGCATACGGCGGTGTAAGAATAGGAACGGTGAGAAAGGAATCCAGTATAACAAAGGCTTAGGAAACCACCGTCGCAGTATAACGAAAATAGCAAGGAGCGAAACCAATGCCAATGGTCAAGAGAGTTCCTTCCTGTAGCAGGCTACGGAAAACATAGACATATATAGACAGACGCCGCATTTACTGTGTTGCCCAGTTGACACAATAAGTCAGCGCGTCCGCCCTATTGCGAGTGGTAAAAGTGCCATTTAAACTAATACAGGTAGATGTGGAAACCGGCTTTTCTGATGAAAAAACAATAACGTTTTAAACAGTATCGTTTACATACAACAGATTTTGGCGAATCGTTTACATGCAATTATTTATATCCATTTATACACTAAATGCGTGCGTATCCCATGGTCTTAGAGTTGGTGGGCGGGGCTCTATGAGTTGGCAGGCGTGGCTTTTTGTCTTGCTTGCCCTTAGTTTGAGTTGGTGGGCGGGGCTATGTGAGTTGGCGATTGTGGCTCTCTGTCTTGCGTGCGGTGTAAAGTCAACGTGGCTCAGAGGTGCATGTGGACTTTTGCACAGACGAAAGCGACTGAGGCTATGTTTAGTGAGTTGTTGCGTGCCTCGAGAGCGACGCTGGACTCAGGAGGACGGTTACAGTTGGCGTGCGTGGCTCTGTCATGCGTATCCCATGACGCGGTAGGAGGGTTAGAGTTGGCGGGCAGGGCTCTGTTGAGCGTATCCCATGGTCTTAGAGTTGGCAGGCGGGCCTCTGTCTTGCTTACGCTCACTGTCTTGCGTACCCTCAGTGTCTTGCTTGCCCTTAGTGAATTATATATATATATAGATAATAGGGAAAAGGAGGACGTTTATGATATGAAAGTGATGACAACATACTGTAAACATATATTTATAGATGTGGAAATTTGAAGAGTAGAAACTTGGGCTTGGTCCATCTCAATTAAAATTTCCCATAATTCAATAAAAGCAGTTTGAAATGTCACACCTGGGCACAGGACAGCTCATGCATCCATCAAGGCTGTTGCCCCAACATATTCACCTCACCATATGAATCTTTGTGTAAACACCTATCCATGTATGTTTGTAATTTATACAAAGTCTATATTAATCTACAAATGTTTGATAAACTTTATCATGGCACCAGAGAATGATAGCGTGTTACATGTTAATTAGCACACACAAGTACGAATTTCACAGTACTCATGTAGTTCTTATTTAGTCCAATACAATATATTGTGAAAATACTCCATATCAATAGATAACTGAGCACATATCATTTCTGTGTTTTATCAGGAAGTAAAGAAGATGACTACTATCTTGTTTTTAGTTACCTAAAAATTTTAACAATGAAAATATAAGCGGTCAGATATTTGAGCAATGCTGTCTTTGATTACTAATTTCATTTACGTTAAATAAAAGTAAATGTTTCCATTTATGTCAGGCTTCATCAAATTTCATAATTCATAAAGTTTATTGATAACTGGTGACTATTTTCAATGTCCTTTTCCTGTATTTTTTTTAATAGGAGCTGCAGTTTTCTGTGCAGCAAGGTAACTTACAAGACAGCTGCACATCTCCCTCCTCTTCTGAATGCAATCTATATATATATATATAATTCACTAAGGCAAGACACCCATGGAAAGCACGCCGGAAGGAGCCACGCCCACCAACTCTAAGACCATTGGATACGACGACAACTCGCAGAACCACGCCCACCAACTCAGACGCGATGACACAGGAAAAACGGCGTCATTTATGTTTGTCTGTCGTAGAGTCCACATGCACCTCTGAGCCACGTTGACTGTTCATAGAGGCATGTTTCTCGTGGAAGTGAATCGCTATTTGCAGCGTGTAAAACAGTTTGCGAGGGGTATCCCATGAGATCCTTAAAACAATCCTTTAAAACTGAGGTTAAAACCCAATGAAGGAAGCAGTCTTTAAAAACCAATAAGTCCTGTGCCTCTGTTTCATTACCGTCTCACCTGCTTCACCAATGCAGGCCCGGCAGCAGTCGAGACGCTCTCTCAGCAGCTGACCTTCTCTGTGCCTGACCGGTTCACACAGAGGCAGCGCGAGAGACAGACAGAGGCACACACACAGGCAGCTGGTGGGCGGGTCTCTGTGAGTTTCTCTTGCGAGCGGGCACATGACCAGGCGGTGTGTAAGCTTCGAGAACGAGGGTGGACGCGGCAGGACTATCTAAGAACAGGCAGGTTTGTCATGGATGTAAATCGCTGTATGCGGCGTGTAAAACAGTTTGTTTGTCGCGGATGTGAATCACTGTATGCAGCGTGTAAAACAGTTTCCGAGAGGTTTCCCATGGTCTTACAGTTGGGGGGGGGGCGGGTCTCTGTCAGTTGCTCTTGCGACCGGGCACATGACCAGGCAGTGTGTATGCTTAGAGAGCGTGGGTGGACGCGACAGCACCATCTAAGAAGAATCATATTTGTAGCAGATGTGAATCGCTGTATGCGGCGTGTGAAACGCTGTATTGTATGTTGCCCTCTCCAGAGTTACATCTTTTCATTCACCTACAGTCGTATCCTCAAAACCAACCCCATTTGGACAACTGTGTCTTTCAGGAAGTGTTCACCCATCAATAAATAATTATGCGGCGTAGCGGGTTGGCTAGTACTCTAAAAAACGCCAGTCTTTCACCTACCCCTCAATCCAGTGAGCAAGGATGTTCCAGAAAACTTTTAAGAGAAGCCATCCCCTCTAAAATCATTCAACTACCAAGCCCCGAATACATATTTCATAGTGACAGTGAGTTGGAGCAGGTCAGATAACACTGCAGCGCATAGGGAAAGAGGAGCATTGTATTCTTTGAAGGGTTTTCGCTGGAGAGTAATTAGAAATACAGTGACCAACATAGTGCCCATACTGAGGACAACAATGAGGGAAGACATATATACCTCCGAACATGAAGTTTCTTCAATGGCAAAACGTATAGTCAAGTATTATCCAAAGCCAACTGCAGCTGAAGATCAAAATCATGGGTGAGTGTAAGTAACTAGTTTTTATAGGGGATTTAGACTGAGCAGTCACACCTTGTATTCACTTGCACACTTTTTAAAAGAGTGTAATCTCATTACAGGAACCTGTGTTTAAACAATTCCTGAAAAAGGCTACAGAATATCTGCACACCTCAGAAGCGACAGGGCTGTATGATAAATAAAGAGATGTCTCGGCGTCACCACTGACAAACCTGATGCTGCTGAAGTCAAGAATTCAGGCGAGGCCGATACCACTGCACCTTCGGGGAATTCTATTGCTTCAGCGACACTTGATAACGTGTCACCTTCTAGTCGTACCCAAGTTACAACAGAGAAAGAATGTGAACCATCTGGTAAGTGCACAATAGAGACAGTCATATCCCATCTTAGTTCGGACTGCTTAGAAAACACAACTGATTTGATTATTCATGTATATGTTTTCACAGCTGTTGACACAATAGTTGACAACCACTAAATACAGGCCAGGCACTACGAAACACTACAGGACCTTTACAAGAAGCCAAAGCCAAATAAATGTGCAGTTACCCAGCTCCTTGATCATGAATTTAATGCACAGAGGTCAGTTATAGATTCTATGGGAGGCTTACCCATGCTTTAAAGAACTGGATCATGTAAGTACATAAAACACAGACATTTGACTGAAATATTTTTGAAAATGGTTTCTTAAAACAAAATATGTGCTGACTTAATGGATCAAATGCGTTTTATTCTTAGTTGGAATAATCTTAACTACATCACAGAAGTTAAGAGCAGATGGACCAGTTTTTATGGAAAAAGCACAGTTTTATGGTGTAATGAAGAAGATCCTGCAGTGTCCACATATACACGATGATGTAACATTTGTCAAGTATATTTTATTCAAACTCATTTTATAGTTAAGTTATGCACTTTACTCAGTGTTGCAGCATGATACGCCTAAATGAAAGTCAAATTGAAGTTGTTTAAAGTTTTGATATTTTGCAGTTGATGCTCAAAGGGTTGCACTTTTTTATGCCATTTTTATCCATAAAGACCAAGTCTATATTATAGTAAGCCAAACTTTGAGAAATTTGCATGCAAAATATTATTACTGCTCTCTTTGCCAGTAACTGTTGATTTGTGAATTCCAGGTTCCCTTTTCTTCATTGTATTAGAAAGTTATACTGTGTTATTCTGAAATAGATTTTTCCCTTTAATTATGTTTTTAAAAGGCCATTTATTAGCATTGTAAATAGTTTTGTCTAGCATCTTTTTAAGACACAACCGAATAATAAACTGACTGACACTATCCTTTATTAGGTATAAATAATGAAGGAATATTTTAAAGAATACTTAAAATTTTAAATGTGATCTCTGTAAGGTTCATTTTAATTGTTTGTTCATGTTTTAGCATATTAGTAAGTAAAAATAATACCAGACGTCATGTAATTTTTGTTATAAATCTTTCTTAATTTAAAGCTTGCTGTATGTTGTTGTTCTCATTAAAATAATTACAACATAATGTGAAAGATATTTAATAAGAATTTTTTTTTTCCATTAGTGAAAGATGCCATCGCCGTGTTTAGAGCTCTGCCATCCATGTTTCCTTCACTTTCTCTACCCCCAAAAAAGCTGGGAAACAAACCATGAGGCATTAGTTCATGGCCTTAAGGCAGTGATGGCGAACCTTTTAGAAACCGAGTGCCCAAACTGCAACCTAAAACTCACTTATTTATCACAAAGTGCCAACACTGCAATTTAACCTGAATACTGACAGGTTTAACCTGAAAACAACTCATACATTAACATCTTTTGTCTTAAAAGAAAAACATAATAACAGAGCTTTCAATGATACAAACAACTTTTTATTGAAAGGTAAAAGTCTGCATTCGGTATGGTTTTGAACAATTAATGTGATTTTTGCTGTTGTATGCATGCTGATAATTTGTCTAACCTTGGCTCACACTTTGTAAGTTTGAGAGCAACACATGCAGCACTCAGGTCATCTGTTAGTCTGTTTCTGGTGTCAGATTTGATAGAATTCAGCGGTTCTCAAACTGTGGGCCGCGCAAAGTAACAAAAAAGGGGGCACAAATGTTGCCATATGTGGCGTAAGTTCGGTATTCGTAGGGAAATTTTAAACTTGTAGCGGTGTATTGGCAGCAAAAAATATAGGAATACATTTTATTAGGGTTTCAAAAAAACGTTTGGGGGGGTCGCATTTAAAACTGTTATGAAAACTTGGGTCGCAAGTACTTAAAGGTTGAGAAACGCTGATATAATTCAAAGCATGAAAACAGCTGCTCACAATCATAAGATGTTCCAAACAAAGTAAGGAAAGCAATCCCAAGTGCCCTCATTGACTTAAAATTATCTGGCAGAGAATTCCACACTTTAAGGATTCTATTTTCAGAAGTAACTGTGCTGTCCTTTGTCATCCCTTCTATCTTCTCAAGTGTTTCACGCAGGTCTTTCCCATTAACCCCCGTTTCCATTTCCATTCCCTTTCCCGTGTGCGCGCTCTCTCTCTCTCTCTTTATCCCCTTTCCATCCACCTCACGTTTCTCTTCTATATTACGGGGTCGTGGATCAGGTGTGGCGATTAGCATCTCCCGGCAACAATTACAGATTGGGACGACTCCTCACCTGTGCGCTTAAGCGAGGACCGCCCGCATCACAAAGCTCCCGGAAACCGCTCCGGCCACTCTACCATAACGCCCTTTAAGCCGCGAGTGCGGCGATTATCTATTAAAACTGGCCTTTTCAATTTTGAGCTGTGGATCCGCTATAGCACATCCCCTCCAACCCCACCACTGGAATCACAGACTCAACAGGCTGCAGCCCGTGCCGCACCCTCACGCCGCATGTGAGCCGCCCGCCTTACCCCAGACAGGAGAGGGTGGAAGCGCTCCCATTGGGCTGCTGGGCAGAGGGGAGGGTGATGTGATAAAAGTCCTCCGGCGCAGGGGGAGCTGGGAGGGGAGCAGCCCGGTCCCGCATCCCTCTGGCTTTATAGTAACGAACTCTGTGCTGGGTTGAAGGCGCGCGTGCCCACAAAGAGGGCTCTGAGTGCCCCCCTTTGGCACGCGTGCCATAGGTTCGCCACCACTGCCTTAAGGTAAAACTTTGCATTTTTACATTGTTTAAAGGAAAAATAAAGACAGTTACTGCAATTCTATCCATCTGTGACTGGCAGCAATTTTCAGGGTTGTTTTTAATGTTAGCTACAGGAACGACATTATACATTAAACGGTTTGATTAAAAGAGCTCAACAGAATATAACATCCATTATCCAACCCGCTGAATCCGAACACAGGGTCACGGGGGTCTGCTGGAGCCAATCCCAGCCAACACAGGGCACAAGGCAGGAACCAATCCCGGGCAGGGTGCCAACCCACCTCAGGACACACACAAACACACCCACACACCAAGCACACACTACAGCCAATTTAGAATCGCCAATCCACCTAACCTGCATGTCTTTGGACTGTGGGAGGAAACCCACACAGACACGGGGAGAACATGCAAACTCCACGCAGGGAGGACCCGGGAAGCGAACCCAGATCTCCTAACTGTGAGGCAGCAGCGCTACCACTGTGCCACCGTGCTGCCCCAGAATATAACAATCTTCCATTTTTAGTGATTTCTTTGCTATTTCAATTACAAGCTGTGTATAACTGCTTCTGTTAAAATTAGCACATTAATTCAGTATTATAAGTAAATGTATAATAAATCTGTATAGGACTACAGAGGATAAAATACATTCAGCCTGTTTTCTTTGTTGGTTTTTGTTTGTCTTGAAGACTTCAGAGACTCCTGATGCCTTTCTACAGCAAAGACCGGCCACTGCCTAGCGCTGCCATTATTGTGGACCAAGATAACTGCATGCTGGCTGTTGGAAGTGACCATTTGACAACTTTCCCTCAAGAAATGTTGCAGGAAGGTATCATGTACCTTATGGCGTACTATTATGCACTACATCTAACATGTCCTAAGTGCATTGCCGCTGTCCTCTCTGCAGTTCAAACTGAAATATTACTGGACGGAATTTGAAGGGAAAATACAAATATGCTAGAAGAAAAATTGTGTGAGGCAAATGTAGAGCAGGAAATGCATGTCTAGGATGTAATGTATATAATTACCATAATATTTGAAAATCAATTAGATAAATTAATTATAAATTTGATTTTTTGTGGATTTTAACATGTTAGGTTGTATTTTCTTTGTCCTGTTTTTTTGGCAAAGTTATCACTGTTGTAAGAGCCATTTTCCTAGTTCTATAAAATGTATGAATATTTACTAGATGATAATGCATAAAATATGGGAGGTTCCTATAACCCCCGTGAATAGAATTGAGTTGGTATTTTCCTGTCATTTTCTAACAGTTTTGAGCAAACAATGTTCTCCAGTTAGTGTTTAGCCTTGCCTTGTGTAAGGTATAGAGGCATAGGGTTTTTTTAACCGTGTCCTTGTTTGTGCTTGCGCACGTGAACGTGCCCTGGTGCATGTCTATGTGCCAACGGCCTACGGGCCTTTTGAGTGTGAAGTAACTCTTAAAATAAAAGATTTAAGTGTTGAACCGTATGTTTAAGGCATACAGAAGAAGAAATTAAGAACTTTTAAGTACAGAAATAACCAAAGCTTCTTAAGAAAAACTAAGTCTATAGAAGATACATTTTTTCCAATTTTTTTGCCTTTATTCTATGTGTGTAACTATTTTTCTTTTTATTCTTGTGTGGATTATTTGCTTTTAACTTTCACTAAATATTTTAAAATGAACTTTTGGATTGTGAGATTTCTTTGACACGCGTCTTACCCATGCCTGACTTCGCCTTATACATCGTCGGCTACACTAAAGTTAAAAAACCAGCCTGAAGTTTTGAAACCTGCTTAAGATCTGAATCTGTCAAGGACTGAAAGTTTAAAATTGCCTTGGATTATAAAAGAAAGCAAGCCTGCATTTTCAACGCCCGGGAACGCCATGGCATCTGAGTCCGGGAGCCAGAGAGCATTTCGAACCCCCCATTGAAAGTAACAGTGGTGTGAGTGGAAGTCACGACGATCATGATGTTTCAATGGAAGATCATCTTCATGACGACATAAAGCCGTCCAATTCATTAACAACTAAACTTCAATCCGAAATGGACTGCAAATACAATTATCTAGTGTGATGAAGACCGTGAAAGATTTACAAAAAAAAGAATTTAACTGTGAAGCTATAAAATCGATCATCGAGAACTCGTTCTTTAACCAGAGAATGGAATATAAAAGGTTAAGTGACAAACTCTTATCCCTCCAGAGCAATGAAGATATACGGAAAATGCTACAAAAGGACTTTGATGCTAAAATGGAAATTTTTCGCACATTTTCGGAAAATACGATGGAATGGGTTTTTGAAGTACGTCAAAATATAAGCTTCAACCAACAGCCCGACTTTTCGGCTAACCAATTCAAGGATTACAGAACGACGAATGACATTCCTGACGTCTCTCCAGAAGATAGTATCTCACAGGTTTCCATTCAAAGTAAAAGTCATATAAGTTCGGCGGCTAATTCAGCCAAAGCCTCCCAAATCTCCGCAAAATCTAAACGTAGTGCAAGTTCAGCCGGGACTTCTAATAGCGCCATCAGATCTCAAGAGGCAGCACACGCTGTGCTGTTGGCTAAAGCAGAGAATCGAAAAAAGCAACAGGCTCTAGATATGGAAGCAGCACAGCTGAAAGCCAAATGGCAAGGTGAGGAAGCACAGCTGAAAGCTAAAAGAGATCAATTAGCTTTAGAGGCTGCTTTAGCAGAATCCGAAGCAAAATTGGGAGTTCTTAAAAGACGCTATCGAAGTTCGGATAAACCCAATTCTAGTAACGTCCCTCAGAAACCAGATGTGAGAAGCGCAAAACCACAAGAAGTAAGTATTCGTGACTTTCCACGTAATAACGAAAGTAAAAAAAATCCCCATCAATTGCTTTATCAGCATGAAAATAAAGAGCCAGCACCTCTTCAACAATCGCTTTATGATAAGCGCCATGATCAACAGAAAGAACAACAGTATAAGACACAAGCGCCTTATGTGCCACACAAAAAGATCCCAATATTTGATTGTGATCCCTTGAAATATGTGGACTTTATAGGAACATTTGACCGAGCTATTGATGAGGCGATAGAGAATCTGCAAGATAAATTGGACCTATTCGCACAGTTTACTAAAGGATCACCTCACGAGATTATTAAAAACTGTAAACACTTGTCACCGTTAGAAGGTTATCAAAAGGCCAGAAAGAAACTTGAAAGTCTTTATGGAAACCAGCTACAGAAAGCCGATGCCTATATGAGAAAAGACAAAGGGCGGCCACAAATAAAACCAAACGATGGAGAAGAACAGAACGATTATACGAACTTTCTTAGCGAATGTATAAAAATTATGCCCAACTTACAAAGCGGACAACGATTTGAAAGTAAGGATAACCTTCCTACTAAAGTCTCCAATCTTCCTCAAGACCTACTAGCACCGTGGCAATGCAAAGTACAGAGTATTGAAAGTAAGAAGAGCAGGCGAACACCTCTCGCCGATCCAGTGAACTTTCTTAACGAACAGCCAACATCAGCTTTGGATCCCACGTACAGCTCAGCTCCACAAAGCCATACCTTCAAGAAGGAAAAGGACAAAACTGACCAAGACAATTATCCCTTGAAAGGCATCCTGAGAGAAAGCAGCTTTGTTACAAACGTTTCTGCAGCGGACGAAAAAATGGATAGAGACACCTCAGTCAAAACGGCGGAGACGGCTGGACATACAAGCGGTAAGCACTGTCTTTTTTGCAATGAAAATCACGATCTTAATGAATGCAGTGCAATTCAGACATTAACTTATGAAAGTAAAATTGACTTTTTGAAATCTAAAGACTTATGTTTTAAGTGCCTTAAAGAAGAACATTTTAGTAAAGACTGTGAAGAAAAGATTAAATGCCAAATATGCTCTCAGTTACATCCAGTAATTCTGCATATGAATAAGGAAAAAGACACCGGCGATAAAGCCACACCTCCTAAAGAGGAGAACGTTAAGTCGGAAGAGGAAAACATTTCTTTTGCCCAAATTTCTGTTGAACCGCTAGAGACTTGTTCTGATACCGGGGCCGGTAAAGAGTGTGTCTTAGCTGTGACTCCAGTTCAAGTTAAGTCCGAAACGAGTGAAAAATATATTGAAACATATGCTCTAATAGACCCATGTAGCACAGCCACGTTTTGCACAGAGAGCTTAAGAGAACAATTAAACCTCTCAGGAAGAAAATCGCATCTGTATCTCAACACTCTAGATAATCTAGAAAAACCATTAAAATGTAAAATCTTAACAGAGTTACAAGTCTGTGGGTTAGAAGAAAACACGTTTTATGATTTACCAGAGGTACGTACAGCAACTGTTATACCTGGAAATAAAGATAAAATTCCTGCTCAAGAAGATATTATGAAATGGCCTTACCTTAGAAATGTACACCTAATGTATTGTAAACACATAAGTAGTGCTGTTGGATACTGATGTAATACTTAAATAAAGAGTAGTGCTAATGATTATGTCTTTATTGTAAGTTATTTTATGTATTCAGGAAGCCAGCATATATCAGGAAATTATATCTTAATTATATGTCTTGAATGTAGGAATGAATTCCTAATTCAAACCTCTGCTAAAATATTTGGTTTCAATTTCAAATGAAGACCATCCTAAAATGAGAACATCGTGCAACTTTTACCTTATTCTTTTGTAGGTGGACTGAAATTTGTTGTATACTGTATATCATGCAAATATAGCTTAGTATGTGTTGAAATTAACTAATTTCAGGATTTTTTAAAAATCCAAGTCAATATATCTCACCCCATTGGCATATCATTTTGCTTATTTCAAGCATTTATTTCTTAATAATCAGATATTTTTTTCTTATTCTGTGATTTTTTTGTAAAATAATTTTGCTGTTTTAAGATATATGCTGTGAGATTAAATATTGGACTACCTATTTCAAGATGAGCTAACTTGTTTCAAGTAACAAGACTTTCATTCTCCACTGGAATTTTCCACTTATATTAGTGATTTATTCTCTTCTTCCTTGGCCTTCATTTTTCAGTGTGCTAAAATTAAGAATGCAAAACAACTGAATTAAAAAATTATTTTCTAATATTCAGTGTATTTCCACTGTAGAAAGTCTAATCTCAAGTAATTTGTTCTAAAAAACAATATTTTCTACTTATTTCAAACCTTTGAACACCTATTAGACCTTTCTTATTTCTAGACTGGAACTAACTTATTTTAATTAATTGGCAAGTAAAATTATCTTGCTGCATGGACAGATAATTTCACTAATATTAAGTCATTTTCTCCTGAAATTCAGTGTTTATATCTTATTTCTAGGCTAAGTTTTTTTGCAGTGCAGGCAGTTGGTGGCAGCGCCCCCTCTTTGCTCAGAGGTGGCTACACATACCTGGGAAGAACTCGGAGGGAGTCATGCATGACATAAGCTAACCACCACGCCACAAGTCACTCCACTGCGATTCTTGTTTTTATGGCAACCATACTCTGGAAACGAGGGAAGTGCAGGCCTCAGAGAAAGCCAGAAACTCAGGAATAGAACTGAAAGATTTGGAAATGAAAGCTAAATTAAATTAATTTGGTCATTTACAGCTTCAAATTCTAAATGAAAATGTTCATTTTGATGCTATATTATGTAATTAGTGAATAAATTTTGTCCAATTAATATGAATGTGCTACAACTTCTGAACCCCAAGCAGGTGAAGAAAACTTGAGTAAAATTATGCAAGAGCATCTAAGGCTGAAGAAGTTTTAAACCTGACAATTTCCCTATTATCTGACAAAGTGGGCTCCTACCTTGGTTAAAATGGAATGCAGAACTCTGCAATTTGTCATTGAGAATTATGGAAAAACATGGAATTGACTATCATTGGGATTAAAACACTCTCTCTCTCT
>JANRMT010062802.1:4783427-4794324 GCA_026402145.1 Polypterus bichir lapradei | reverse complement strand
ATATATATATATATATATATATATATAAAATCCAACGTCTGTCTGTCTGCTTTTCATGTTGATTTTGCAACTTCTCTCATTGTGCAGTGTATCATAGTTCGCTTGCGGTGCAGATTTATTTGTGCGAATCCAAGAGACACGAGTTGACTTGGGGGGTTGGTGAGTGAGTCCCACCTGACTCATGAACCAGCCTCAGGGCGTGTACCTTACCTCTGCTTAACTAGCGTTCAAGAGAACTACTTAATGGATTTAAATTGGGTTTTTTTCTAGAATTTGCTTGAACATTCTGGTTGATTTTGCGACTTCTCTCATCATGCTAAGAATTATAGTTCGCTTGCAGGAGCGATATATTCGAGCTAATCCGTGACAGGGGCTGTGGGCCGAGGAGACAGGAAAGTGTGACGTCAGGAGTGGGGAGTCAGGCAGGGCCCTCGTCACTCACACGCCAGCTTGTGTTTGAGCCGCTCTATCTCTGCATTTTGTAGTGTGCCTTGCCTCCACTTATCTAGCGATACCCGTTTGTCCTGTTTCACTGCTACACTATGCGGGGAACAGGTAGCCTACCATATATAAAAATAGTAAGATCTGGGTGTCCAATCCCTCAAAGCAATTTTATTGGTCAGTTGGGCTTTGATGGCACAATGAAAGGAAGTGTAAGTGTGCGATGCACCAGGAGAATTAAAAATGTAGGAAGCATGCTGAGAGTAAGAGAGTGAGAGAGAGAGTTGCCATTAAATACAGAAAGTATAAAACTGGACAGAAGGCTAGAAAGGCACCTCAAGAATAACAGCTTTACAGGAATGAGATGTTTAAATACACACAAATACCAAGGAAAGGCACTGAAGGTACATGTAGGGGAAGACAGAGCAAATATTTTTAAATTATTCTGTTTATGATTCACGAAAAACCACAGAATTAGGTAACTTTGGAATTATAAAGTCTACCATATAATAAAACACTAAGAGCTGGGTGTCCAGTCCCTCAGAGCAATCTGATTGGTTCGTTGGGCTTTGCCAACGCAACGAAAGAGGAAGTGCAAGTGTGAGATGCACCAGGAGAAGTAAAGATGTAGGAAAGAAAGAGAGAGAGAGAGAGTGTCACCTTCAAATAAGGAAAGTATAAAACCAGACAGAAGGTGAGAAAGGCATCTCAAGAATAATGACAGAGTCTGAGAAACCGGATTTACAGGAATGAGATGCTCGGACATACGCGAATACTGAGGAAAGGCACAGAAGGTACATATAGGGCAAAAGGGAGCAAATATTTTTTAAAATCTTTCTGTTTATGATTCAAGAAAAATCATGGAACTGGCTAACTTTGGGATTATAAATCTACTATACAATAAAACACTAAGGTCTGTGTGTCCAGTACCACAGAGCAATCTGATTGGTCAGCGCGGCTTTGATGACACAAACAACATTTATTTCTGTCGCACATTTTCATACAAATAATGGAGCTCAAAGTGCTTTACATGATGAAGAAAGAGAAAAAAAAAGACAAAGTAAGAATTAAAATAAGAGAACACTAATTAACGTAGAATAAAAGTAAGGTCGTGGGCAGCACGGTGGCGCAGTGGTAGCACTGCTGCCTCACAGTTAGGAGACCCGGGTTCGCTTCCCGGGTCCTCCCTGCATGGAGTTTGCATGTTCTCCCCATGTCTGTGTGGGTTTCCTCCCACAGTCCAAAGACATGCAGGTTAGGTGCATTGGCAAATCTAAATTGGGTGGGCTGGCGCTCTGCCCAGGGTTTGTTTCCTGCCTTGCGCTCTGTGTTAGCTGGGATTGGCTCCAGCAGACCCCCATGACCCTGTAGTTGAAATATAGCAGATTGGATAATGGATGGATGGATGGATAAAAGTAAGGTCCAATGGCCATGGAGGACAAACAAAAAAATAACAAACTCTAGGTGGCTGAAGAAAAATAAAATCTGCAGGGGTTTTGAGGCCACGAGACCGCCCAGCCCCCTCTAGGAATTCTACCTAACATAAATGACCTCAATCAGTCCTCATGGTATTCAGGGTTCTCATGGAAGGACCTGATGATGATGGTCACGTGGACTTCTGGCCTTTAATCCATCAATGTAGGGACATCACGGTGCTTTGATTTAGGTGGTGGTGGCGCAGATCGACACCACAGAAAACCGGAAAAAGAACAGAAGAGAGAGTAGGGGTTAATACAGATTTTGGAGCCACCATGAATAGTAATGATAACTAATTGCATATACAGAGCATCAGGATTAAACTAAAATGAAGTTATGATAAAGCCATGTTAAAGTAATGAAAGGGGAAGCGGGAGTGTGAGACACACCAGGAGTAGTAGCAGCATAGGAAGCACGTTAAGAGTGAGGAAAGGCACAAGAGGTACATGTAGGGCAAGAGATACCAAATATTTTTCAATTATTCAGTTTAGCTGTCTTTGACTGGTAGCATGGCTAGTGTCATATAATGTACAGGATTTGTTCCTGTCTCGTGCCCCCTATGCTAGCTGAGGTAGACTCCAGCCCCCACCTGTGACCCTAGTCTTGATTAAGTGGGTGAGAAAATGACATGACCTTTACTCCTACTACTAAGAGCAGGACCAATTGTGCATCAATCTTTGGTTTTTGAACCCAATTTTTTTGTACTCTGAGATGGCAGACAAATACAGACTCATCTGAACAATGGCTAATATTTCACCTGGCAGACAGGAAGAGGAGGCCAGAGAAAAGAAATGAAAGGGGAAAGAAGAAATGTGTTTGCAGAGGCAGGTGAAAGCTACAAAATCAATCTGCATTTGTCTGTTTTGTGTCTCCATGTCTTTTCCTATCTGGATCATTTAATAATCATTTTGGCTGTTTTGTTGGGTGCTTGACCACGTCCCATCCTACAGTAATAAGTCCTTGACAAGACATCAATCCACCCCAGGGCCCAATTGCTAACTCACCTAAGGTACATCACTTTAGAATGTAGGAGAACAACCGGAGTACAAGTCAAGTCAAGTTGGGGAGCATGCACTGGTACAATGTGTTGCCGCACCCACTACACGACGAAACAACTCGGGATCCCAGGCAGACACGCGGTCCAGTCCCACCCTCCGGAAATGACCCTCTATCTGCCGCAGCCATATGTTACATGGGCAACCCCTTGGCCTGGTCCAGTCACTCGGGTCCCCAACAATGAGGATCTTACGAGCCGGATCATCTTTGGGGAAATGCGCCACATGGCCGTAATGCTGTAACTGATCGTCCCTCACAATGCAGGTCATGTAACTCATTCTGGACTCCATGAGCAACACAAAGTCAAACCAACGGTACCCAAGGATTTTCCATAGAATCACAGTACCAAAGGAGTCCAGTCTTCATCTCAGGTCACTGGATAGCGTCCATGTCTTGCAACCATATAGCAAGACAGGAAGCGCTAGGACTCAAAAGACTTGGACCTTCATCCTTTTGCATAGATATCAGGGGCACCACAAACCCCTTTCCAGCGACCTCATGACCCCCCATGCTCTCCTAATCCATCTACTGACATCATAGGAAGAGTCACATGAATGTCACTGCCGTGGTAAGTAAACCTCTCAATGAGGTTGACACTCTCTCCGCAGACAGACACACTGCTGATGGCCGTGCCCAAGAGGTCATTAAAGGCCTGGCTCTTTGTTTTTATCAGGACCCTCACAAGCCCAGACACTCAGACTCCTCACTCAGTCTCTTGAACGCCCCAATCAGAGCCTCCATTGAAGATCACAGCATCGTCAGCAAAGTCAAGATCGTGTATCTTTCTTCACCAACAGATGCCCTAGAGCCACTGGACCCCTCAACCCTGCCCAACACCCAGTCCATTCAAGCACTGAAGGCAGAACACACACCTGAGTGTTATACTACATTTTTCTTTATGTCACTATATCTGGACAATACTGTTATGAGTTTTATTCACATGTGCATGTTAACTGTGGCACACAGGGGCTCAGCAGTTAGAATTGCTAGCCAAGCATTGGATTAGATAGCCAAAGACAACTGGAGGCTTGTATAGTCAGCTTAAACACAGGTTAGGGTATTTCTGTCCTCTATCAGCACAAATCTTCTTTCCTTATTGGGAGAATGAGAATCAGCATGTAAGCACTATGATATTTCTGTATTTTGTGGAGGAGGAATTCAGCCCTTGTTTGGGGACAGAAAGGACCAGCAAGTTGAAGAAGAACAGTATAAAAAGGCTTGGGCAGCAGCCAGACCCTCGGAGGCTGTGTCGACAAAGGTCGAAAAACCTTCCAGCGTGGGGACGAGAAAAATGGTGGGCTGTGTTGATCCAGATTTCCCACCTGGATAAAGTCTGTCCATATGCCTCCCGTCTGTAACCACGTTAACCGTCAGTAAATATAAGCTAAAAGATATTTTTTCTCATGTGATTCTTGCACCGCCGTAATCAGGATGGGAGGGATATCGCCTTTTCTGGTATATTACAATATTGTTTAATTATTTAATATGCCACAATTTTAAAAGAACACATTTCCAAGAGAGCTAATGTCTCTTCAGGAAACACTGAGGAACCCCAGAATCAACTTGGAAAAACACCGAGGTCCTCCCTCCACTCTGCACAGCACTCACAGTACCAGTGGACAGGCTGGCCATGATATCCAGCAACCTCGAGGGGATCCCGCGAAGCCTCAGGACGTCCCACAGAGTCAAACGCTTCACGAAAATCGACAAAGGCTGCAAAGAAACTCTGCCAATATTCGTGTTTGCGCTCCATGAGAACCCTCAGTGCCAGGATGCGGTCGATGGTAGACTTCTTAAGCGTAAACCAGACTGTTGTGGTCACTGGTAGGTGAGCAAGTGATCACAGATCCTATTGAGGACGACCCTAGCGAGGACCTTACCCGGCACCGAGAGCCGTGTTATCCCCCATAGTTGCTGCAATCCAGGCAGATTCCTGGAGAGAAAAAAAAAGAATGTAAGAAAAACAAAAACTGAGGCAAAACTGAGACATCACTGTCAGGCCCGCCGCCAGAAATATTTGGGCCCCAGACAACTGGGTATGTGTGGGCCCCTCTGCCTTCCCCCGGGTCCCCAAATGCACAAAAAAATCAAGCGTGAAGGGGCCCCCTTCTGTTAGGGCCCCGGGCCAGAGTCCTGTTTGTCCCCCCCTGGCGGCGGGCCTGTCACTGTGCCCACATGGCACCTGGACAAAGTACTGTACAGTAAATTGTGATCTGTATTTCATGCAACACATGGCACATCACAGTCTGCTTTGTAAAATGAACCGGGAATCACACGGGAACGCGTCATAATCATGATGTACAAAGTAAAACTGACGTACCGATTTATTTGGTACAAGATCTTTCTGTACCCTTCACAGTCTCATAAAGGTACGGCATGAAGGACAGGCTGACTTAAATATGTTAAGATATGATAGCATTACCTCCTAGACTAGCAAGATAAAGTGAAATCCTTACCCACTTGGTATTTTATGGCAAAAAAAAAAAAACCCACCCCGTACACATTTCTCTGGTTGTACATTAACGTAAGCGCTCGGGGCAAATAGTTGTACAGAATATAAATCAGTATTCGCAGACAAGTTCGTTTTTCACTTTAGCAACACCGCCCAACAACAACAAAAAAAAAAAAAAAAAACAACAACAACATGCCACGATAAAGTAGATTTTCGGAGCGACGTCTTCCTGAGCGCATGAGGAACTAAAACACATCAGTACTAACAAGCCGAGCTCAAAAAATTACGAAATCAAACAAGAAATTTGGAAAACGGCGCCAGGGAGCCTTCCATTTAATGGATGGATACCTAATTATGTAGCAGCTAGTCGGTGGCTCCTGTCAGGGAGGCACAAGACGAATTCTTAAGTTTAAGTTGTAGAAGAGAGGTAGACGGACACGGAGGTCCTATTTAATTCCGGTCCTCCAGAGTCCATACTGGCAAAAAGGCGCGTCCTCTGACAACAGCTCCGCACCAGAGGTGAGTTACACCTGCGGCCAGGCATATCCACGGCTGAAACTGTAATTAAAATATACCTTCGAAGAGAGAGGAAAAAAAAGGTATTGTTTGTTTGGTTTTTTTTAAGAAATATTCTGCTGCTGTGCTCAGCGATCGAGTCCTCTCGCACTCACAGCGTCATCCCTCCGATGAGGAGCACCTGAGCGAGTTACTTAGGGGCGTAAATCGCGCAATGAATAAAGTGATATGTCCTGTGATAATGGTAACAGTCGTATAGAAGTATATAGTGTGACAGCAGTATGCCATCAAGACGTAAAGAGAGCGACGGTTTTGCTGAAAACCTCTGAATGTGCGCGGTGGGACGAGGGCGCTGCGGAACTTCCAAAGCCGCAGTCTACTGAAGGGTTTCAGGGCATCTCCGTTGCTCCAGACGGAAGGATCAGGTGAGATTACAGTTCTGGTAATTGTAACTGATGTTGGGAACTTTTTGTGCAATGATCGAGCAGCACGCTCCGAATTCGAATTACACGGGGTTCGGGCTCGGCGGCTTCAAACGGGTGCTACGCGGGTCCTTATTGACGTTGGGCCGAGAGCAGCGTGTCCTGTTTGTTTTGTTTTTTTTTCTCTCCCACAGAGTGACTGGTTTTGAGCCGAGTCGTCTGTAGAATAACAAACCGATATGCACTCTTAAAAAATGTAATGGCATTCCGTGCTTCTTTACTGGGTTGTGTGGTTCCGCTATTGCTTGACGAAAATTTATTTAATTCTGTGACGGTTTCTTTGCATATGAACTTAGTTTGGTCAAATTCCTAATATAAAGAAAAAACCCGGAAATCTTTTAGTGTAAGGTTGACTGCCTAGCAGGGCTCGAACAGATTTAGAAAACCTGAAATTAGCCTGTCATCGTATGCAGCAAGAGCCCTTTCGAAACAAAGAACCTTTGAGATTTCACAATTCTTTTGCCATGTAGGCTATTCATTATTTGCTTAATATTTATATAAGTGTATTATTTGCTTATTACCTACTGTATGGATCCTGTTAAGAATTTCAATAAATAATAGATTCTTTCTGGAAACTTTCATGTGGCTGGGTTTTTTGGGAACCAAAAATGGGTTCCTTATGCCAGAGGTAGGCAAAGTCGATTCTGGAGAGCCACAGTGGCTGCAGGTTTTTGTTCCAACCCAGTTTCTTAATGAGAAGTCAATTATTGCTAATGAAGCACTTATTCCTCAAGTGACATTTTGGTACTTTATTTTAGTGGTCTCGCTTGTTACGGTTCCCCACCCTTGTTTATTTCAGTCTTAAACAGCTGCATTCACTGTTTTAATGACTTCTTGTTAGCACTAAGATGCAAATAACAATGGAGCCAGCAGTTCTCCATCTAACTCCATATCCAACTGTGTGGATTCATCGTATACTATTTGGTTTAATAAAACACTTAAGAGTAAAATGTGACAGATTGAAAATGATCAGTTTTAAGGCTTCAAATTATAAATGATCCATTGTCATTTGTATCTTTCTTTTTTTCATTATGTAAAGCACTTTGAGCTACTTTTTGTATGAAAATGTGCTATAGATAGATAGATACTTTATTAATCCCAAGGGGAAATTCACATAATCCAGCAGCACTATATAAATGTTGTTGTATCTTACTAATAAAAAGCCACTGAAACAGTGAATGCAGCGGTTTAGGACTGAAATAAGTGATTTAAGGGTGGGGAATCTTAACAAGGGAGACCACTAAAATGAAGCAGGAAAATGTCACTTGAGCAATAAGGGCTTCATTAGCAATTATTGACTTTTCATTAAGAAACTGGGATGGAACAAAAAACCTGCAGCCACTGCGGCTCTCCGGGCCCGACAATGCCCACCTCTGCCCTATGGCATCGCTCTGAAGAACCCCTCTGGCACCTTGAATTTTAATAGTGTGGGGGTGCATATTAGTTTGGTATGTAGTAAAATAAAACACAGTGATATGGTGGAAAGCAATGGCGTGTGAATAGTTTTTCAGTTGGCCCCATTTCAGACCAAACTATGAACTACACATGATTGCGTGTCCTTTTTCCTCGTAAGACTGATAATGGCCTGAATTAGTGTAAGCCCCCCTAATTTGGGGTGTTCATAAGAAATGTAATGATTTACTTCATGGTGTACAAGTACATAATAAACAAGAATTGCTGCCTCAAATATTTGAAAATATTCAAATGTGTGCTAGTTTAAATGTTTTAAAGTCTAAATGTTCATTGTGGGTGGCATGGTGGCACAGTGGGTAGCACTGCTGCCTCACAGTTAGGAGACCCGGGTTCACTTCCTGGGTCCTCCCTGCGTGGAGTTTGCATGTTCTCCCCGTGTCTGTGTGGGTTTCCTCCCACAGTCCAAAGACATGCAGGTCAGGTGCATTGGCGATCTTAAATTGTCCCTAGTGTGTGGGTGTGTGCCCTGCGGTGGGCTGGCACCCTGTCCAGGGTTTGTTTCCTGCCTTGCACCCTGTATTAGCTGCAGCAGACCCCCGCGACCCTGTAGTTAGGATATAGTGGGTTGGATAATGGATGGATGGATGTTCTTCATTGTAATATAAGTTTGTCATTTGCCCCCCTCCTAATAGAGGGCTAATAAAGGATCAAAAATGACTTCATATTCATAATCAGAAATGATTCTTTATCATGCTTATGTTTGAAGGCTGTCATTTCCAACCCCCATTGACACTTTTTGAATCTTTGAGGGCTGGGACCACCAGTAAAGAATCAAATATCTAAAATATTGTCATGTTTCTGATCAGCAGCCTCATAATAGCGGACAATGACTATACTTTATTAACTCTTTTATGACGAACGTTGACCTTTGTCAACAGGAGGGGTTGAGGGTGGTAATCACCTTTTAAACGATGACAAAACACGCTATTACATTTTAGTTTGACTCTCTTTGCTAGAGGAAAAGTTTAGCTTGGTTGGTCTGACTGAGATTCCCTGTGCTCACATGAGTAGTGAAGAGCAAACAACCGCAAAAATGGTGTCGACATCTGGCGAGAGATCGAAGTGAAAATATTCAGTGGACGACATTTTGCATATTCTCACTGAATTGGACTCTGATTCTGATGCAAGTGATCTGGAGATCGAGATCAAAAACAAAAGTGAGGCACTCGCATCAGCTGATCGTGGTGCTGAACACGATCATGTAGCCAATGCACCTATGGCAATGTTCGCCCGGGTGGACCGTCACTTACAATGACAAGAGGTACAAACCAGATTGTATTGCACTACGACTGTGACCACCACTGCCGCCAAAAGCCTCCCGCCACGCAAAGACAACATGGCAGCCAGCCTGCCGCTCATCCCTGCCACCCGTCATGCTGCCTGTGAGTAACTTGAGGCACAAGAGATGGCAAACTGGTGGCCACAGCACACAGCAACAGACATTTTATGCTGATTTAAATGTGAAACTATTGCTCTGTGTGCTTTTCAGAAAACTGCATTTTTTTTTTGGAAAAAATATTCAGCCCTCGAAGAGTTAACAAACTTCCCCCTTTTTTTTTGGAGTGACTTTGACTTCTTGTATCCCATTAGGGTCAGTTGATGTGACTTGTACAACTTCAAGTCCCTTTGACCATTTTACCTGACGACACCAACTGGCTAACTTTTTTTGTGCAGGAAATTACACTCCTATGATAAAAAGAGTTAAAAATTGCATAAAAATGTATTTTTGTCAGGTCTGGAGGTCCCAAAATATGGGGGAAACCCTAAAAAGCTTGAAGTCTTGCATAACTAGACATCCAGACGAGTCAATGTGTGTGTCATATGTGAGGGTTTTCTTGTACCGGTGATTCAGGAGGAGCCAGAAAAAAAAACAAAAACATAAAGGCGCTCTCTTGAACACAATAGCAGACACCCTTACTTTGTCATTACTGTCGTTTTTGCCATGTCAGCGTTTAATCCCTCATAATTTAAAGGGGAATCCGAGTTGGTGGGGTAATATAAAGTGGCACAAATATGAAAATTAAGGTTTTGATTTTTTTCTTTTTATCAAATGGAGGCTTTGCTCACCAACCCCGGTTTTTGTTTTTCCGGATACGCACTTTTTAAGTTTTTTTTTTTCCTTGTATTGTTGCTATTTCTTTAGTTTCACTTTTATTTCAGAACTTCTGTAAAAACAATATTTGGAATCTTTTG
The DNA here is from genome assembly GCA_026402145.1 of Polypterus bichir lapradei. Classification (NCBI taxonomy): domain Eukaryota; kingdom Metazoa; phylum Chordata; class Cladistia; order Polypteriformes; family Polypteridae; genus Polypterus; species Polypterus bichir. Next base: position 4,784,235 of record JANRMT010062802.1, on the reverse strand, counting down.
AGTCCCAACGTGCTAAATCTTTTTAATGAGGTGAGTGAGACGTGTTTAATGACTTTGTACTGTAATTCAGGGCAGGTTTCTCTGTTTGTTTTGTCTGTGCAGAAATTCCAATCTTCATCATCATCAGTTAATCATTATTTTTTTTTTGCAAAGTAACCAATAAATGCATGTGAGGTAAACTCCGTTTTTGAAATTCTCTTTACTTAAACTTCAAAGCCTTACAATATTTACATACTTCTGACATATCAGCTGTGTAAAGCACTTTGAGCTACTGTTTGTATGAAAATGTGCTATATAAATAAATGTTGTTGTTGTGTCCATATATTCGATCTCTATTCGCCTTTTCATTATTTCTCCCAGTAATTTCTCTTTGTTCACGCTAAGGGCTCATTTATACTTCACGCTCAGAACGCGTACGCGCCCGCATCATGGCTGCCACGCGTCCCCAGCGTTCATTTCATGCGTCCTCTGAGCAGGTCCTCAGAAATTAACGCGACGCGTGTGCGAGTTGCAGTAGCAGCAAAAAGTCGGGGGGCGCAGTGTGCTAAAAGTCGGAATGTGACGTCAGAGTCTCTGTTTACTATCTACATGTGACAGAAAGCCTCTATGCAGATCCTACGGGGATCGATGTGCGTGCTTTGCTGTTTGGTGAATGGTTTGATGTGTTGAAGCACAATGCTGACATACAGATGCATTCGTGGTGATTTTATATTCAAGCGTCGCATATTCCCGATTGTAATGACACGATGCATTTTAAAAGTCTCACATAACATCTTTGTGCCGTCTTTTTTTTTTTTTTTTTTTTTTT
>JANRMT010062802.1:4771652-4783327 GCA_026402145.1 Polypterus bichir lapradei | reverse complement strand
TTTTTTTTTTTTTTTTTTTTTTTTGCAACTTAACAACAGCAACATAATGTATATCGCTGTATCTGAGCCACTGAGAAAAAATAAAGGACACGGTGAAAACGTGTATTTTGTGATTAAAGTGTCACATAATATTTGATCATTTTCCTTAATAAATAAATGACCAAGTATAATATTTTTGTCTCATTTGATTAACTGGTTTCTCTTTATCTACTTTTAGGACTTGAGTGAAAATCTGATGATGATTTAGGTCGTATTTATGCAGAAATCTAGAAAATTCTAAAGGGTTCACAAACTTTCAAGCACAACTGTACTCCAGCAGCAGCATACTGATAAAAAAAAACAATATTAAAATTAAAGAGTGATAACAATGCAGGTATAACAGACACTAATCTTGTGTAATGTTAATGTTTACCCCCAGGGCAGAATTGAAGAGTCACATAGTGTGGGGTCTCCTCAGTCTGTCAGTGTCACTGTATGTGAATTTAACCTTGAGATTAATAAAATGTCTGTCTGTCTGTCTGTCTGTCTATGAATGAATGTAAACAAGTATAATGGTGGAGGTGTGCGCTATGGCCTGATGTGTGTTCAGGGGTGCTTGTCTTTTGTTTAAATTGGCCAATACATCAACATTTAATTCTATAGCGCATTTTCATACAAACAATGTAGCTCAAAGTGCTTTACATGATGAAGAAATTGAAAAGAGACAAAATAAAATGATTAAAATTAGGGAACACTAACAGAATAAAAGTAAGGTCCGATGGCCAGGGAGGACGGGGGGGAAGCTCCAGACGGCTGGAGGAAAAAAAAATAAAATCTGCAGGGGTCCCAAGGCCACGAGACCACCCAGTCCCCTTTAGGCGTTCTACCTAACATAAATGACCTCAATCAGTCCTCATTGTATTCAGGGTTCACATGGAAGAATTTGATAATACGGTAGAGAGTCCGCTTCCTAGCCAGTAGTTCTGTGGTTAAATGACGTGTATGTTGCCTTCCTACAATCAACATGGAAAATACATTAGCATATTAAATACAGAGGAGTCCAATTTGGGGAGTCGAAAGATTTATCTACTGACTTCACAGCCCTGTTAGAACCCTCATGCAAAAAGGCACTTTCATGTGCTGAATTACAAAACCTGTCCCATGTCAGTAAAAGGTGCGTTTTGTATACAAGCATACAGGGGGCGTCACTGAGAAAGACAGTTAAATAACCAGGGGTCTGTTGCAGAAAGTAACATTAGATAATCTTGGATCTCAGAACGAATCCTGGTTTGCTTTAGCGCACGGATTCTGGAACGCCGAATTTCAATCGGCTCACACAGTCATGGATAGGTTAGTCCTGATTAACGCTTGTTCATGGCAAACGTTACAAGCCCTTGTGATTCTTTTACTGAATGGCTGATCAACCATGGACTACAAGTCTGATAAATGGATGAAACAACATTCACGCCAGAAAAGCAACAGTGTGCTGGTGACCGCATGTGAAGATCACTGGCACACACGATAAACGAGGAGCAACGTGGTGTGGAGGAATTTTGCTGAAAGAAATGAACATGTATAAGAGTTCATTACACAAGGTTTACACAGGCTTCTCTGAAGTGTTGCATGTGCCCCTGGACTTTTAAGTGTGTTATACTCTCAAGTAAGCATCGTAGTCCGTTTTGCAATATCAATGATGGTGAAATAGTCCAAGAGCAATAAGGTTAAGTGTTCAGCATATGTACTTGTTGTAGTCTTTCCTGTGAGAAATGCTGAACATTCTCCTCCCTGCACTGAACCCTGTGTTAGCCGGTAAATAACTGACAAAAGAAAGCAAAGGTTAATGACTGTTATGTACCAAACAGCAACAGAAAACTCGCCGTGATCACTCTTGAAATGGTAGGTTAACCTGTATAAACCAGAAACTCCAGATATTTGGCCCTCGGCATCTGTACAGTGTCATGTGTATGTCCTCTCGTTATGTTAAGAATGGATAAGAGGACACACTGATATCTGACTTGTGGGTCAGTCGTAAACACCATTAAATGAACTACAGCACCAGCCAGAAGTCCTATTGTTGTCTTATTCCATTACAGAACCTCCGATCAAAGCTGTATTAATAAGGATATTGTGCGTAAGCATCCACTGAAGAAGAGAGTCTTAAAAAGGGAGGGACTTTGCAGAAGGGATGAAGATGGACAGCTTGTTCTATCAGCAGGTCCATTCTCAGTTATTCGTGGCTCAGAAATGCTTGATTGTCTTGCCTGCAACTCTATGGGGTTTGTCTTTGGTGGCGGTTATTTACTTCCATCTCGGGAAGACAGCCTGTGTGTGTGTGTGTGAGCAGACTGTGCTTCAAAGTTAGGTATGCTTTTGTGGTTGCTTTGACAATATGTATGGCATTTCCAAGGAAACTGCCTTTTACACATACAAAAAAAGAAGAAAACGACAGGAAATGTTTGTGATTTTCATCAATGTCTGCTCAAAGCCACGATGTGTAACACTGAGCATGTCACGTTTTGAATGGTTACTCGGAAACATTAACGCCTCGCAGATCCTTCTCTATGGATGCCAGGATGTCCGATTGTGTTTTTCTTGCTGGGTTTAGTGTTGTGCTTCCATGTTGATTGTTTGTTTATTTAGTCAGGGTCATGACATTTTCAACACTTCGTTGGTTTCTTTCCGCTAATTAAATTCTGCAGTAGAAATCTGCATTTCTGACAGGACGTTTACACTCCTTGATTTCATGATTGGATGCTCAGCTTCTTTTATTATTGAGGTTGCAAAGAGTCAGTCCTGCACGTTTAAAGTTACTCTTTTGCATGTTAGTTTCAGTGAATTGGTTGCCCCCGTAACTCTGCTGGATTTCATCAGATCTTTCTTTATAGAACAGACAAATCTTGAGCCTGTTACAAGAAGCAGCATTGGTAAGGTATGCTCATCTTTGGCCTCCTCAATCACATAATTCTGGATTAATCTGTTCCAGAAATGTTGGTTTGGCTAAACCCAGGTTCTGTTAAATGGAATTAGCCTGATTGTTTTTCTGTGAATCCCGACCTGCTTTACTGTATTACGCACTAATTCTACTTTCTGGAACAGACTCCTGATCATCCATCCATTTTCCAACCCGCTGAATCCGAACACAGGGTCACGGGGGTCTGCTGGAGCCAATCCCAGCCAACATGGGGCACAAGGCAGGAACCAATCCCGGGCAGGGTGCCAACCCACCGCAGGACACACACAAACACACCCACACACCAAGCACACACTAGGGCCAATTTAGAATCACCAATCCACCTAACCTGCATGTCTTTGAACTGTGGGAGGAAACCGGAGTGCCCAGAGGAAACCCACGCAGACACGGGGAGAACATGCAAACTCCACGCAGGGAGGACCCGGGAAGCGAACTCGGGTCTCCTAAGTGCGAGGCAGCAGCGTTACCACTGCGCCACCGTGCCGCCCAGATTCCTGATCAATTGAACCTTATAACAGTAAGGCTTCCTGAAGCGGTTAGATCTTACAGTTAAGAAATATATCTTCTAATGCAATACGCTACCGTGGCCGTCCATTTGTCTGTCCAGGATTTTAAATCGTCTGTAGCTCGCAAACCGTTTGACCTATTGACCTTAAATTTGGTACACACATCACCCTGAAAGCGGACAGTAGATGTCATATTGTATGAGTTTTATTACTCTTATTTTTATTTATTTTATTGTAGAATCAACTCTCTGCAGCAGGGTGGCCGTGATCACAATCTGATTGTATGGGTGGTTACCTACCAGGTAACGCTTGTGGTTGGTCTGCAAGCTGGCAAACATCGTCTTGCAACTGAAAAAGGGCACCGTGGCGGATGTTTGCCGGCTTACAGACCAACCACAAGCGTTACTTGGTAGGTAACCACCCATACAATCAGATTGTGATCCAGACTACGAATGCTATATAAAAAAATATTTTCGCGTTTGAAATGGAAATTACGTATGACCACGCAAAACGGAAATTACGTATGACCACAGAACATATTATGATACAGGAATTAATCACTTCATTTGTGGACGCCATTTTTATATCGTCTTTACGAATTATTTATTTGTGTGAGTGTTATTTTACTAATATTGAAAAGAAGTAAACACAAACACGCTGATCTATCCCATAGAAGTGCACCCCGCGTCGCCCTCTCCCAGCCCTCCTCTCTGGACTCCAGCGCTGGCCCGTCCACCGCCAGGCGCGTTCTGACAGAGAAGTTTTATTTATTCGTCCATGTGACTGTCGCGGAAACTGCCACATTCTAACTTTTTTTTTTAATTGGCTGTACTTGATAGTAGAAGAGATGAGGAAAGCAGCTTTGCGTCTTTTTAACTACGGCGAGCTGTAAACAATGTGAAGACGACACCGCCTTCCGCGTCGAGGGGTCTTGAGAACAACGTGGACGCTGGGAGGCGCGGGATGTCGGGCTGCTCCGCCGGGTCGAGAGCTTCGCAGTTTCGGGCAAGCGTCCTCTCTTCTCGCACTGTTTGTGACACTTCGAGTCCCCCTCGGCTCCTGGGAGACTGTAAATCTTTGCGAATGAGTGTTAGCGGTGCAATCGAAGCAAAGCTCTCTTTGTAAATTGCGCTACACGTCTACTTACTGTCCCTTAAGGTGAGTTCAGGTCACTAAAACCCCACAACATTCAAGGTTGCTTTTGTGATGAATTCTTTTAAGACGATGGAGTGTTTACATCTAAGAAGATGTACCAATCTCTTCATGTGAAGTATTGGACTTGGGAATTGTTTGGACCTTCTGTCCGTTAAGCACGGAAGGGCAGCGTCCACATTTCTCAGAAGAATTTTTCTTTTAAATCACAGGCATGTAGTGCAAGGTTGTCCAGCAGAAATTTGCAGGATCGCATAGAAAATGTAATTTCTATACCACAACGATCGTGTAGCGCCTTTCACAAGGGATCCGCTACCGAGAGATGATCCAAATACATTTAAGTTGCTGTTAGTTCTACTTACCTGTTGTGTTATTGCGCCTTTTAAAATGTACATTACCCAAAAGCACTCCAGTACTGCTCAATGTATCTTTACTTCTTACATGTTAATGTTTTACTGTTTAATAATTTCTATTCTACATTTTATTTTTTTTCCCTTGCACTCGGTGAGTGAAGCCACTGGGTAATTGGCTAGTCTATCTATACAGGTGCCGGTCATAAAATTAGATCATCATGACAAAGTTGATTTATTTCAGTAATTCCATTCAAAAAGTGAAACTTGTATATTAGATTCATTCATTACACACAGACTGATGTATTTCAAATGTTTATTTCTTTTAATTTTGATGATTATAACAGACAACTAATGAAAGTCCCAAATTCACTATCTCGGAAAATTAGAATATTGTGAAAAGGTTCAATATTGAAGACACCTGGTGCCACACTCTAATCAGCTAATTAACTCAAAACACCTGCAAAAGCCTTTAAATGGTCTCTCAGTCTCGTTCTGTAGGCTACACAATCATGGGGAAGACTGCTGACTTGACAGTTGTCCAAAAGACGACCATTGACACCTCGCACAAGGAGGGCAAGACGCAAAAGGTCATTGCTAAAGAGGCTGGCTGTTCACAGAGCTCTGTGTCCAAGCATTTAATAGAGAGGTGAAGGGAAGGACAAGATGTGGTAGAAAAAAGTGGACAAGCAATAGGGATAACCGCTTGTACCCTGGAGAGGATTGTGAAACAAAACTGTGGGGGAGATTCACAAAGAGTGGACTGCAGCTGGAGTCAGTGCTTCAAGAACCACCACGCACAGACGTATGCAAGACATGGGTTTCAGCTGTCGCATTCCTCGTGTCAAGCCACTCTTGAGCAAGAGACAGCATCAGAAGCTTCTCGACTGGACTGCTGCTGTGTGGTCCAAAGTTTTGTTCTCTGATGAAAGTACATTTTGCATTTCCTTTGGAAATCAAGGTCCCAGAGTCTGGAGGAAGAGAGGGGAGGCACAGAATCCACGTTGCTTGAGGTCCAGTGTAAAGTTTCCACAGTCAGTGATGGTTTGGGGTGCCATGTCATCTGCTGGTGTTCGTCCATTGTGTTTTCTGAGGTCCAAGGTCAACGCAGCAGTCTACCAGGAAGTTTTAGAGCGCTTCATGCTTCCTGCTGCTGATGAACTTTATGGAGATGCAGATTTCATTTTCCAACAGGACCTGGCACCTGCACACAGTGCCAAAGCTACCAGTACCTGGCTTAAGGACCATGGTATCCCTGTTCTTGATTGGCCAGCAAACTCGACTGACCTTAACCCCATAGAAAATCTATGAGGTATTGTGAAGAGGAAGATGCAATACGCCAGACCCAACAATTCAGAAGAGCTGGAGGCCACTATCGGAGCAACATGGGCTCTCATAACACCTGAGCAGTGCTACAGACTGATCGACTCCATGCCACGCAGCATTGCTGCAGTAATCCAGGCCAAAGGAGCCCCAACTAAATATTGAGTGCTGTACATGCTCATACTTTTCATGTTCATACCTTTCAGTTGGCCAACATTTCTAAAAATCCTTTTTTTGCATTGGTCTTAATTGATATTCTAATTTTCCGAGATACTGAATTTGGGTCTTTCATTAGTTGTCAGTTATAATCATCAAAATTAAAATAAATAAGCATTTGAAATACATCAGTCTGTGTGTAATGAATGAATCTAATATACAAGTTTCACTTTTTGAATGGAATTACTGAAATCAACTTTGTCATGATATTCTAATTTTATGACCGCCACCTGTATAGATAGACTAGCCAATTACCCAGTGGCTTCACTCACCGAGTGCAAGGGAAAAAAATAAAATGTAGTATAGAAATTATTAAACAGTAAAACATTAGCATGTAAGAAGTAAAGATACATTGAGCAGTACTGGAGTGCTTTCGTGTAAAGTACATTTTAAAAGGTGCAATAACACAACAGGTAAGTAGAACTAACAGCAACTTAAATGTATTTGGATCATCTCTCGGTACATAATAATATAATAATAATAAGATTATTTATTAGATATAATATATAAATATAATTAAGGAGGACCATGTATGAAAATGTATGTCTTTTCTAAAAAGCTCATACAATGTGTGTTTTGTTAAACACCTTAAATTAAAAATGCAAGTCTACACTTCAGCCACATCTTGATTGCTTCATTTCAAATCCATTTTGATGGCACACAGAGCCAAAATTATGAAAATTGTGTCACTTTCTATATACTTATGGACTTAACTGTATAAATGTGTATGTGTAAAATGTTGTAAGTGCCAGGCAGGATTATCCATTATCCTTCACACTAGTATAGGGGGACTCTTGCTGGAATGAAAGTATAGCAAGTTCAAGTACTTTATTGTCATTGTGTAACACAACGAAATTACTTTTGTGACAGCCCCAAGGTGCATTTAAAGAAAAGTCAAATAATTCCAAATATGTCATATGCAGTGTTAAGTGATCAAGTAACCAGAGCAAATTATTATTGCTCAAAGTACAGCAGCATAAATTGTTATTGCACCTGTTAATGAACAGTACATTACATATTCTATATTGTATTACATTAGTATATTGCACATTACCAATATAGCTTATTGCACATGATCAGTTAAAAAAATGATCTCAGACTGAGGAGATTCAGAGTTCAGAAAGTTTATGGCGGGGGGGGAGCTCTTTTTTAGTCTGTTTGTGCGTCCATGGATCGGATCGACCTAAAGTGTCTTCATGACAGGAGGAGCTCAAACAAAGAATTTCCAGTATGAATTTTGTCCTTGAGAATGTTTGTTTGTTTTTGGCCTTTCTCACACAGCGAGTCTTACACGAGAGTTTGAGTCATGGCAGTTCAGTTCAGTCCCGATAATGGCCTCTGCTGTTTTTACGACGTGCTGCAGGGCTTCTTTAGCAGCCTTGGTGCAGCTGTTGTACCTGCAGGCCATCATGCAGTTAGTTTAAAATGCTCTCTATACTGTAGTGCATCTATAGAAGTTAACCAGCAGCTTCAGTGGGAGGTCAGCTCTCCTAAGTTTCCTGAGAAAATAGAGGCGTTGTTGTGCTTTGCCTTTTATAGCCAAGTTGTTGTCAGCCCAGGACAGGTCCTCTGAGATGGTGACTCCTAGAAACTTAAAGCTGGAAACTCTCTCCACAGCATCTGCATTGATTGTTATCAGACTGTGATTGGTCTTTTTAGTGGTCCTAAATTCCAGAATAACTTCTTTGGTCTTTTTGGTATTTAAGACCAGGTTGTTGGTGTTGCACCTTTCTGTCAGATTCTGAACCTCTTCCCTATATGCAGCTTCACTGTTGTCTGTTACAAGCCCAATGACAGTTGTATCATCCGCAAATTTAACAATAGTGTTTGATTGGTGGATGAGCTGACAGTCATGGGTGAAGAGTGCATAGAGAAGCGGACTTAGTACACGTCCTTGCGGCACACCAGTGCTCAGACTGGGGACAGTTGGTGAGAAAATCCAGTAACCAGTTGCATATGGACGGAGCAAGTACTAGTGCATAGAGTTTTTGGATCAGCTGGTTAGGTATTGATGGTATTAAATGCAGAGCTGTAGTCAATGAAGAGCATCCTAACACAGGTGTTGGGCTTTTCCAGGTGCGAGAGAGCAGCATGTAGAGCCACACAGATGGCGTCCTCAGTTGATCTGTTTGACCGATATGCAAACTGGTGTTGGTCTAGATCAGCTGAGATGGAGGCTTTGATGTGGGTGATTACCAGTCGTTCAAAGCACTTTGCGATGACGGGGTGAGAGTGACTGGTCGATAGTCATTAACACAGGTTATCCTCGGTTTTTTGGGAACAGGTACAATGGTTGTGGATTTCAGGCACAAGCGGACTACACCTGAGGAGAGAGAGCGGTTGAATATGTGTGTAAATACCTCCGCTAATTGGTCAGCACAGGCCTGGAGCACACGTCCTTGCACATTATCAGGACCTGCTGCCTTCCTTGTATTGATGATTTCAAGTGCCCGCTGCACATCATGTATGTGTATGACCAAAGGTTGTGAGTCTCCGGTCAGCTTGAAGCCAACTGGAGGCTGGTTCTTGTCCTTGTCAAACCGTGCAAAGAAACTGTTAAGTTCCTCTGCTAGGTTGGCATTGTTATTGGCCAGCGTGTCTTGTACGTCATTCTTCTTTTTGTAATCCGTGATTAATCGGATGCCTTGCCACATCCGCTGTGAGTTTGAGTTACTGTCAAAGTCCTTCTCACTCACTGTTGTTTGTATATTAGTTTAGCAGACTTGATGTCCTTCTTGAGGTTAGCTCTGGAAGCTCTACAGGCTGAGGTGTCTCCTAATTTAAAGGTTTTGTCCCTTTCCCTGAGCAGCTGTTTGACTTCACTATTCATCCATGGACTGGATGGGTATGGCACCTTTCCCTGGACAGGGGGACAAAACAATGGAGCAGTGGTGGAAGGCTTCTATTATGGAATATGTTTATCCCCCATGTGGAAGATGGTAGCATCCCAGGGGCCTCATGCATAATGCCGTGTGTCGAATTCACACTAAAACATGGCGTACGGAAAAAAGCAGAAATGTGCATATGCACAAAAAAATCCAGATGCATAAATCTGTGCGAACACCAACTTCCACGTTCTTCTGCTCCATAAATCTCGGTCAGCATGCGTATGCCTGCTGCCCCACCCAGATTCCTTCCAGAGGTATGTCTCTTTGAATAATTCAAATCAATTTAAATAGCATCTTATGTTTTATGTTCTGTGAAAAGGCAATGTCAAAAGCACAGGGGAAAAAAGAATTTCAGTAAATACCAAGTAAAGGCAAGGAACAAAATGTACCATTGGTTGTTTTAAGCAGTGATATAAACAACAAAAGGAAGCAGGGCTGTGGAGTCGGTAGATAAATCCTTCGACTCTGACTCTTTAGTTTCTGGTACTTCTGACTCCGATTCCTCTGTATTTAATATGCTAATGTCTTTTCCATGTTGATTGAAGGAAGGCAACATACACGTCATTTAACCACAGAACTTCTGGCTAGGAAGCGGACTCTCTACCATATTGGCCAGTTTTAAACAAAAAACAAAAAACCCTGAACACGCATCAGGCCATGGCACACACCTCCACCTATATCATCTTTACACTTGTTTACACTCATATTAACTTGTTAAACACATTATATCTGAAATAAAATGAAAACACTTTTTGTAATGTACCATAATCCAGATTACAATATGTGAATGTCAGGTTGTATAATAGCTCAGCTGAACTTCGCACTAGTGGTAACACAACTATGCACTGGGCTTTATTCTTACATCGGAGGAGTACTTAATTATGACTATTGTTTGTGAATTGGGATATTTGAACTTGCTGCATTTTTTTTTTTTCTTTTTCTTCATTACAATTTAAATTTATTAGAAGTCGGAGTCGGTGCGTTTTTGCTGACTCTGACCCCGACTCCAGGTACCCAAAATTGACTCCACAGCCCTGAAAGGAAGCTGATCGAGTGGCGGAGAAGCTTGAAAGTTCAAGTTCAGAAAGTCGCACAGTGCCCAAAATAAGCGGTCCGATATCACAGTCACCGTGAAAAGGAGAGTCGTAGCCCACCGTCTGAGTGTCATATAGAAGCATATTAGAGTATGGAGAAAAGAAGAAAACTGGGACACAGTGTGAAAAAAAGGTAGAAATTTCCACGTTAACCATGTAGTTTATTTTGTCATTAAAGTAGTATGTCATAAACTTCATTTTAAAATCGTTTAACAGTTTCTCAAATGCCATTGTAACTAAAGTAGCATGTTAAATGCTTAGTATTCTATGTACTCTTACGTGTGTGAATCAGTACGTACTTCTTAAACGGACTTTCTCTTAAGCCGACAGGACACCAAAGACTTTGCATTCATGATGTTACAGCTCTCTGAACAATTTAAATACTAAGTTGTATACCTGATATCATTTTTATGATGCTAGGAATTAAAGCATGTATAAAACACTGAGGCACGTTTGCGCAGTGGTAGCGACAAGCTAGCACCTCTTCTAGTGATTGTTCCTGCATCCCGCAAGATGCTTGCTACCCCGTGCATGAACCTCAATAAAATAATTTATTTCAGCAGTACTGTCTCTTTCAAACGTATTAACCCCCAATTCTTGTCCTTACCTTTTCTTTCTCCAAATAACCAATCGCCAAACAATTGGCTCTTTAATAAATGTCAAGCCATCTATAAGCATAGAACACCGATTCATCAAAACTTTTAGGGAACATTGAAATATCTTCGTAGTACGTGTTTTAATTATTCCATCCATCTATCCATCCAGGGTTGCACCCCAGCAAGCATATAGCACGAGGCAGGAATAATCCTTGAATGGAGTGCAACCGAGTCCTTGCATATTTTAACCAATAACAATATACTTTATTTAAATGAAGTTTAAAATGTATCTGTATAATGTAATACATATACTTTAATGCATTTCATCTTTAAAAATCAAGAGCTCCACGAAGATAGTGCCTGGAAATCTAAATCGACTTAGAAGCCAGTCGTCATCATCTGTAAATACGCACTCTCAATTGAATTGAATTCCTTTATTGTTGTTGTATGGTACAATGAGATTCAATATGCAAATCTTCTGTAAACGTATTTTCCTATAAAATGGTAAAATAATGACAATAATCTATACTAATAAAAGGCAAAGCACTCACTCACTCACTCACTCACTCACTCACTCACTCACTCACTCACTCACTCACT
>JANRMT010062802.1:4741237-4768491 GCA_026402145.1 Polypterus bichir lapradei | reverse complement strand
ATATATATATACATATACAGTGGGATGCAAAAGTTTGGGCAACCTTGTTAATAGTCATTATTTTCCTGTATAAATCGTTGGTTGTTACGATAAAAAATGTCAGTTAAATATATTATATAGGAGACACACACAGTGATATTTGAGAAGTGAAATGAAGTTTATTGAATTTACAGAAAGTGTGCAATAATTGTTCAAACAAAATCAGGCAGGTGCATAAATTTGGGCACCGTTGTCATTTTATTGATTCCAAAACTTTTCGAACTAATTATTGGAACTCAAATTGGCTTGGTAAGCTCAGTGCCCCCCGACCTACATACACAGGTGAATCCTATAATGAGAAAGAGTATTTAAGGGGGTCAATTGTAAGTTTCCCTTCTCCTTTAATTTTCTCTGAAGAGTAGCAACATGGGGGTCACAAAACAACTCTCAAATGACTGAAGACAAAGATTGTTCACCATCATGGTTTAGGGGAAGGATACAGAAAGCTGTCCCAGAGATTTAAACTGTCTGTTTCCACAGTTAGGAACATATTGAGGAAATGGAAGACCACAGGCTCAGTTCAAGTTAAGGCTCGAAGTGGCAGACCAAGAAAGACTTCGGATAGACAGAAGCGACGAATGGTGAGAACAGTCAGAGTCAACCCACAGACCAGCACCAAAGACCTACAACATCATCTTGCTGCAGATGGAGTCACTGTGCATCGTTCAACCATTCGGCGCACTTTACACAAGGAGATGCTGTATGCGAGAGTGATGCAGAGGAAGCACAAACAGAGCCGCTTGAGGTCTGCTCAAGCACATTTGGACAAGCCAGCTTCATTTTGGAATAAGGTGCTGTGGACTGATGAAACTAAAATTGAGTTATTTGGGCATAACAAGGGGCGTTATGCGTGGAGGAAAAAGAACACCGCATTCCAAGAAAAACACCTGCTACCTACAGTAAAATATGGTGGTGGTTCCATCATGCTGTGGGACTGTGTGGCCAGTGCAGGGACTGGAAATCTTGTCGAGTTGAAGGACGCATGGATTCCACTCGGTATCAGCAGATTCTGGAGACCAATGTCCAGGAATCAGTGACAAAGCTGAAGCTGCGCTGGGGCTGGATCTTTCAACAAGACAACGACCCGAAACACTGCTCAAAATCCACTAAGGCATTCATGCAGAGGAACAAGTACAACATTCTGGAATGGCCATCTCAGTCCCCAGACCTGAATATAACTGAAAATCTGTGGTGTGAGTTAAAGAGAGCTGTCCATGCTCGGAAGCCATCAAACCTGAATGAACTAGAGATGTTTTGTAAAGAGGAATGGTCCAAAATACCTTCAACCACAATCCAGACTCTCATTGGAACCTACAGGAAGCGTTTGGAGGCTGTAATTTCTGCAAAAGGCAGATCTACTAAATATTGATTTCATTTCTTTTTTGTGGTGCCCAAATTTATGCACCTGCCTGATTTTGTTTGAACAATTATTGCACACTTTCTGTAAATCCAATAAACTTCATTTCACTTCTCAAATATCACTGTGTGTGTCTCCTATATGATATATTTAACTGACATTTTTTATCGTAAAAACCAACGATTTATACAGGAAAATAATGACTATTAACAAGGTTGCCCAAACTTTTGCATCCCACTGTATGTATATATGTATGTGTGTGTGTATGTATATATGTATGTATGTGTGTGTGTGTGTATATATATATATATGTATATAATATATGTGTATGTATGTATGTATGACAGCAACACTCATAACAGTAACAAAACAATTACATTGATAATCATGTTACGTTATATTCAAAATGTTTCCTTTTCTTTTTCATTACTTCTTTAACACACTACTTCTCCACTGCGAAGCGTGGGTATTTTGCTGGTAATAAGATAAAAAAACAGTGAAATATGCCATATGAAAGCATAAGTGGCTCAGATTTGTGCAATATTACAACTGTAATGAAAGTTTACAGTGAGGCAATTGTACTTATAAGTGCAAACAGTTCTACTAGGAGCACTTGATGGGCTGATTGAGTACATTTGCAGCTTTTGGGATGAAACTGTTTCTGAACTGCGAGGTCTGCACATGAAAGGCTCTGAAGCATTCACCAAATGAGAGAAGTTCAATTAGACTGTGTGCACGGCTGAGGCAGCGTGAGCTAGAAGCTATACCCCGATATTTCTCCCTGCTCTCGACACAATCTGCGGTAGAGCTTTCCGATCAGCTGTTGTAGAGCTGTGATACCACACTCGGATACAGTGGGTTACTCTGAGTGGTGCACTGACAGTGACAACGCTAAAGCAGGTATAGTATTTAGAATAGTTTGTCCATTCTGTGCATCATATTATTATATGGATACCGGTTGATTTCAATCAAATGCCTTAAACTAATAAATGATGTGTGGTTAATTTCAGTGTATTTGATAAAGCCATGTCAAAGATGTGAATCTAAAAAATAAAGGGAAACCACACAGGAACTGTAGCACTGCTTTGATGCTGGGTGCTACCAGTTTACAAAACCCGAGCGGAGAACTTGCGTACACCAGAGATTGAGCAACAGTGCCCTTTGAATAAAACACACAGCTGGTTAACCTCTAACACTTTTAAACCACACAATTGCCTTAGGAATAACATAACCTGTCACTCTCTCAGCTCTTCAAGACACTTATTATTGGCACAAACAACATACAATGTTTTAAAGATATCTCAGACCTAAATATTACTGTTGATCTCCAAGAATACATTTAAACATACAAAGGTTTAGCATCCTTGAATATCGACCATTTATCAGCCAAGAATGCCTTGCTTTATGTCCTACTCCCTACTTTTGGGTGGAGCTCACACCCTCGGCCTTAATAAGCCTCGCAGCACAGAGGTAATGGCGAATGTCTGGCTGTACCAGGAGCTCAAAGAAATCTACCTTATTACTTAAATCACTCTAGTCATTAAGACAAAGCATAGAAAGTTAAAAACAGCATGGCATTTATTACATGAATAATAATAATAATAATACCAGTGGAATAAAGAATAATAGAAAATAGGACAGATAGTAAAGTCTACATAATAGTCTTTAGAAAACGCTTACAAAAAGTTAAACATGACAAGGATGAATTTTGCAAGCAACTTATGATTGAGCACTTGTAGTTCATTAGATGCTTTTTTAACATTCAGAAGGAAATGGACGCATGTTGACATTGCTTTGTTCTCTTCTCCCTTCTTCAGATGAGGCATATTTATCATAAAATTCTAACCAGGAGTTTTTATAAGATGTGATTGTTAGATATTCTGATTGGCTGGCTGTCAACATGATGAATGAATTCACTGTCTGTTTTCCCAAACATTAAACCTTTTTTGATGTTCCTTAATACCTACTGGCATGTCTTCCTTTCCCAGGCTGTAAACCAATTTAGCTACTTGTTGCTCCATATGCCCAGGTTATAAACTAATCAATAGCTCTAGGCACCAGCATGTGTCCCTTTCTTTGTTGGAACAGCTGTTTTAAAAGTGAGGTACAACTGGGAAGAGGATATGCTTTGATGTATCCTGAATTTAGTTCATTTGTTGTTGTCTTGAGCAAAATATAATGAAAATACAGAACAAAATGACAGATTTTGTACCCAACAACACTCCACCCCTATTTTGGTCAGACAAACTAAAGATGAACTGTGAGTCCTTCAAACTCTTGGCCACATCTGGGTTGGTAGTGTGTTCCCATACCCTTCCAGTTGCCTCCTACTGCCCAAGTACTCGGCACCTCGAGCAAATTTGGCTCACCAAGGACATTTGAAGTACTTCACAGCTCCTACATTAGAAAAAAAAAAGAAAAGTGTATCAGCAGATGTAGTTCTTATACTAGGATCCCATCAGATATACTTCAAAATTTGCCATTTCATATTGATTTCATAAGCATTGTGAATCCTTGGCTAGTTGATTCTAGTAACTCCTGTTGTGTTCTGTTTATTTCTGCAGCTTTTTTCTTTTTTTTCCCTTTAAGTGACTGAGATGTTGTATGCAAGATGGAAGTTTGATTGCCTAAATCTTAAATACCTATTCCAAGTTCAAGTGATGTGTCAATTCCCAATTAGTGTTTGCCACATTACCATGTTTCACCTAAACAATTTTAACTATCCACACCACCCCTAGACCCCAAAACATAAGTCCATACATCTCAGCTACAATGTTATGAATTGTTATATAAACAACAGAAATGTGTTTGTAGTGTCTTTGCATCTGATGACAAAATGAATGGTCATAGGAAGGAACCCCTTCCTCCAATGAGGCCTTCACCTCAACTATCAAATAAACCTATGTAATCTCCTATGCTCAATTTATTCAGTCAGCAGAGAGGTCCGATTGCCACCAATTCTGGCCAGAATAAATTGGGACATCCTGTATGGGGCATCAATTGTCTTCCTGTCCAACAGATCACCACTGAAAGCTGAACTCAACAGACTGACACCCTCTCCTGTTACCTGCTTGAGCAGTAAAAATATTTTGGTTTATTCTACTACTTGGTGTTTAATATTAAATACCTCCTTCAATTTCGTAGTGTATTCTCTAATATGGTCACTTTCCCATTCAAAAACTAAAAATTAACTATTACCTACTGCATTGTACATTATATTACATTTCCATAGTTTCATAAATTCTCTGCAATAAACTTTACAGTTCTGAACTCTATTTTATACAATGTAGGATACCAGTTTGTCAAAAATCCCTAAAACTTCTCTAACCTTAGTTGTTCTTACAGAATTTTGTTCAAGCTTTCTTCACCTTACTGTTATTAACTTGCAGCACTTTTGTATTTGACCCAATTTACTTACTAAATAATTGCATAACAAAACATCAAATCTAACATTCTAATTTTGAATTTGAAGCTGAAATGTACCCAAGTAATTTAGCTTTAATGTCCAATTCCTCGTGTTATATTCCTGGGTTTATGGCTCATCTGAGAGGTACACTTTCTCCAATTCCTGACTATCCTAAAACCTATAGTGGAAATGTATGCAGTACTTTAATTTGTTAAAGAAAAAAAAAATAATACTTGGGATATATGTAAAGAAACTCAAAGCTTTTTGAGAGTAGCTTCTGTGGTGCTAATTGATGGATTCCAAGATCATTTTTGCTGATCTAAGTGACATTTGAAATAATTTAAGGGACTTTGAGTGAGAAGAAATAAAGTATTTTATACCACTTGCTGCCTTCTCCTTCTTCTTTCAGCTGTTCCCGTTAGGGGTTGCCACAGTGGATCATCTTCTTCCATATCTTCCTTCCCTCGTCATCTTGCTCTGTCACATTCACCACATCCATAAACCTTCTCTGAGGCCTTCCTCTTCTCCTCTAACCTGTCAGCTCTATCCTTAGCACCCTACTCTCATTATACCCAGCATCTCTCTGCACACGTCCAAACCAACGCAGTCTCTCCTTTCTGACTTTAAACTGCCATCCTCAGACTGGTTTGGAGACAAAGACACTTCCCATCCAGTCTAATGGAGCTTCAGAGAATAGAATAGACTGCCTACTGTAAATCCAGATGTCAAAGGCTTGTAAAGAGTCTCCCAAAAAGTCTCAAAAGTGGAATTGCTGCCAACTGGGCTTCTATAAAATACTGAATGAAGGATCTGAATAGTTTTAGGAAGGAGAAAAACATGTCTTCATTTTGTCAATGTGGATTATTGAGTGTAGATTGATGGGCAAAAATGGCCAATGTATTCATTTGGAATTCAATAAAGTGTGCAGATGGAGGAGACTTTCTGCATCCACTGTACACGTACATACCTTTTGGATGATGATTGCAGAACTTCATATATGTGAAATTGTTCTGAATTATTTGACTAATTTATCACATTAAATAACTTTTCATAATTTTTTGACACAATTCTCAACACAAATCTTCTTCCCTCTTTGTTTTGCAGGTAGTTCACAATGCCTGGAAGAGACCTTAGGAATGCACTTGTGATTTTAGTTTGTATGGTTCTGTTCTTCATCATCTTAGGTCCATGTAATTTAAGGCAGTTCTCTCAATATTTAAGTCCTGTGCCACCAGATGACAAATTTATTTTGGTCAAAGACACAATTTCTCAGATTGAAAGTGCCAGACATCTTCAGGTGTCCGCCTACTTAGATGAAAGGAAAGGAATCCGAGTCGTTCGGGTCATCACCATGTTTTACAGACAAGGGCCACATAATCTTCTTTGTATTTTTAACTGCAAAAGTGGCCTCCTCCTTATCAGCCAGGCTGTGATAGAGCAGCACAGTGACAATTTTGGCTTCCCATTCGTAACTGCAGATATTTTTTGCACAATGTCCCATGCATGTAAGGCCACACATGTCTGTCTTCGAACACAAGAGTTTTTACTAAATAACTTGAGTGTGATACCAATTCAAAATCTGCAACAGCGTAATGACGGCTTTGAGCGAGACTTGACGGTCTGCATCTCTAACCTGTTTGGTGACTACAACAATGTCCTGCAGTTCATCCAGACCATGGAGGTGTACAAGATACTGGGGATCGGGAGAGTAGTGATCTACAACACCAGCAGCAGCCACATGCTGGAGAAGGTCCTGCAGTACTATGTAAATGAGGGCACGTTGGAGGTGATCGCATGGCCGATCTCGGATTTCCTCAATCCTTCACTTGGCTGGAGGTTTGAAGAGCACGGTGGGGACATTCACTACTTCGGCCAGCTCACAACTCTCAATGACTGTATTTATCGCAACATGTACAAGTCCAGGTTCCTGCTTCTTAATGACATTGATGAGATCATTGCACCTTACCAGCACACCAATCTGAAACTGATGATGGATGAGTTGGAGAAGGAACAGCCTGATACGGGCGTATTCATAGTAGAGAACCACATCTATCCATTTAACGTGTTTGACGATAGTGGAAGGTTCAATCTATCACTGTGGAGGCAAGTACCAGGAATAAATATCATGGAACACATCCATAGGGAGCCAGACCGTAAAGATGTTGTAAATCCCACCAAGATCATAATTAACCCCCGTAAAGTGGAGCAGACGTCGGTGCACTCCGTTCTGAAGAGCTTTGGAAACCAATACAGGGTGCCTTTTGATGTCTGCAGGATCGTACACGTGCGGGTGCCTTTACAGGGACATCTGTCCAAAGAGGAGCTGATTGTGGACACCAAATTGTGGGAATATCACAAGGAGCTGGTCCCGAGGGTCAATCAAGTCATTCGAGAAAGTGGCATTTTGAACTAAGGGCATTGTTAGGTTTGTGCCAAGATACGAAGTAGACGTCTTTGATGGGTTTTCACCCTAAGATGCAAAAGTTGCACAAAGTGAAAAATCCAATCCTTGGTGGTTAGCAACAGTGAAGGAGTGGCTGACATGCATAGAATAAGTATTTGCTTACCCCCATTATACAAGATGTTGTTACAGATATTAATTTGTGAATATGTAAGTGGGTACGGGGTTGTGTATATATGTATGTATGTATGTATAAAATATGTGAACTTAAACACTGTGTTAATATGTGTAGAAACAGTAAGATATGGGACACTTCAGAACTGAGCCAGTTTCAAGATTCCACTCCACTTATAGACTGAGGACTCTCTAAAGGACGATCATCTGCCTTTTATCAGTATTACTTTCTACTTCAGGATCATCAGCAACTTTCCTATGAATGAAAGTACCTTAAAATTTATCCTCATCCTCATTGTTCCAATGTATCCTCCATCCTGCCTACTACTTTGGTCCCATGCCCTTTGAACATTCTACTTTGTAAGAGAGGGCACTTCGTTCCAGCCATTCAGAAAAATTTAACAGCAGTGGTGTGCCTTTATTCATTTTTTATGTCAGTGAAGGTGAGCTAAACCTGGACATGTACCACTCTAGGCATAGAAGCAGTAAGAAAAATATTTAATATAAAGACAAGGCCAACATCTAACCTTGTAGCAGAGTGTGAGACTCTTATGCCTGAAATGAAATAACACAGCAACATTGCACGTGAAATACTGCTGGTATTTTGTGAAGAATTCCAAAAATAGTAATGGAACACACTGGCCTTTCATCCTTAAATGATTAAGAAAAAAAAAACAAAGCTGAATGTGAATTTTGAATACGTAGGCACTATAGCGTTAACAATAGAGGATGTCATGGATGGCAAAGATAAGGAAAACATTTTAAAAGGTCATTGTAATATGAAACGCCAAAAAGAGAGAAATGGTTCATTGAACACCAGAAGAGATCATGAAAGTATTTTCAGTAGGGGAGTAATACATAAAAACGCGTACAGCAGTATTCGGAAACATTATAAAGATGATTTAAACTTGATTCATTCAAGGCAAAAAAAGTAGAAGAAATCGGCATTAAATCCTAAAATTATAGAGGGTCAGTACTACAGTTACTTCTTCTCGGTGTCCTCCACTGGTGTCTTTCTATCAATTTTTGTAACTGTGTATCTATGAGTTATAGGAAAAAAAAAAAAAAAAACTGCAGTTAATTCTTTCCTTTGTGTTTTGTGTTATTTCGAAAAGCGGTAAAATTAATGGCAACATGCCAATGGAAAACAGTGTTGGCTTTTTCAGAAACTAAAGGCTGTGAAGGCATTTCAGAGTTACTGTACTATCGCATTAAATGTACCATGAAGTGCACATACAGTATGACCAAGTGCCTGAGGCCGAGTAAAATGTCTCGGCATAGGTCATATGCATAGGTCATATTAAACCAGTAAACCCCCGATTCTCTAAAGAATCGCAAATCCACGAATGGCAATCGCTTTCTGTTCCCTCCGATCTTTGGAGGGATGAAAAATCATGGAGGGTGGGAGTGTCCTGGTAAAGTTTTTATTTAATGAAATAAATATATTTTTGTACTAAAATTAGTCCAAAATGTGTTTGAGTTGCTGCACTCATAAGTAAAAAAAAAAAAAAATATCGGAGTGCAAAGGTTTAAATGAAGTAAATTGGAAATAAAAAATTCATGTTAGGAATCATAATTGAACTTGCTTTTAACACTGAATTACCCTAATGTGATTCAAATAAGCCACACTGACTGCTGCCACACTGACAGCTGGCACTGTGTAGTGGAGAACACTGACTACTGGCACTGTGGAGTAGTTGACTTATGGCACTGTCAGTAGTCACCACTACTCCAAGTTTAAATATGTCACCATGGCAAGTTGTTGCCATGCACACTTAACTTCAAGTTTAGTTTACAGGTTGTGTTGGGTTCTTTGGGTGCCACCTACTGACTCTGGGAAGCTGCTGGGTTTGACTCTGGGGCTCTAAGGCGCTGTGCACGTGTTCTTTGGCACGGCTTGCTTCTGGCATCTGTGCAGCTAAAGTGCTGTGCACGTGCACTTCTGGCATCCGTGCATTCATCCTTCAGTTAGTAATATACCTGTAGATATACCATCATAATAGGTAGTGATTGGCAGCATTGCCTAAGGGTACTGTGCATTTCACAGAAACTGATCCAGATGAAAATAAAGGGTGATTATTTTTTTTTTTTTTTTTTGCACCAGTCGATTAGTCAGAGCCGGAAAACCAGACTGGGTACGTACAGTGTAAACATTACTGTGGTGATGTCATCTAATCCTAGTCTGCCCCACCAGAGCCTGGCGCGGTACAGGTCTACGTGGTAGACAACATGTCAGTGCATCTGCCCTGTCCTTGTGACGAATACCCTTGCCACTGATCTTTTTTTGGTCATCCATGGAGGGATATCTGACCTGAAAGCAGAGCAGATGACACAGAGTGGAACTGCTTGATTCCTTATACAATTACAGCCACCCAGGTAAGCAGAGAGCGAGAAGACTTCATGCCAGCAAAGCAGTGGGTCCAGATGGAGCATCGCCACGACTGCTGAAGGCCTGTGCGTTGGAGTTGGGGAGTCCTCTACAGCACATCTTCAAACTGAGCCTGGAACAGGGGAGAGTCCCAAGGCTTTGGAAAACATCTTGCATCACCCCAGTCCCAAAGGTATCATGTCCTAGTGAGCTTAATGACTTCTGGCCTGTCGCACTGACGTCACATGTAATAAAGACCATGGAGCGGCTGCTGCTTCACCACTTGAGGCCACAGCTCCGCCACGCCCTCGACCCTCTGCAGTTCGCATACCAGGAGAAGGTGGGAGCGGAGGATGCCATCATCTATATGATACACTGATCCCTCTCCTACTTGGACAGAGGCAGTGGTGGAGTAAGAATTATGTTTCTGGACGACTTCTAGTGCCTTCAACACCATCCAACCTCTGCTCCTCAGGGACAAGCTGACAGAGATGGGAGTAGATTCATACCTGGTGGCAAGGATCGTGGACTATCTTACAGACAGACCTCAGTATGTGCATCTCAGGAACTGCAGGTCTGACATTGTGGTCAGCAACACAGGAGCACAGCAGGGGACTGTACTTTCTCCGGTCCTGTTCAGCCAACATACATCAGACTTCCAATACAACTCGGAGTCTTGCCACGTGCAAAATTTCGCTGACAACACTATCATGGGCTGCATCAGGAGTGGGCAGGAGGAGGAGTATAGGAACCTCATCAAGGACTTTGTTAAATGGTGCGACTCAAACCACTTACACCTGAACACCAGCAAAACCAAGGACCTGGTGGTGGATTTTAGGAGACCCAGGCCCATCATGGACCTGGTGATCATCAGAAGTGACTGTGCAGAGGGTGCAGACCTATAAATACCTGGGAGTGCAGCTGGTTGATAAATTGAACTGGACTGCCAATACTGATGCTCTGTGCAAGAGAGGACAGAGCCGACTATACTTCCTTAGAAGGCTGGCGTCCTTCAACATCTGCAATAAGATGCTGCAGATGTTCTATCAGACGGTTGTGGTGAACGCCCTCTTCTACGCAGTGGTGTGCTGGAGAGGCAGCATAAAGAAGAGGGACGCCTCACGCCTGGACAAACTGGTGAGGAAGGCAGGCTCTATTGTAGGCACAGAGCTGGACAGTTTGACATCCGTGGCAGAGCGATGGGCGCTGAGCAGACTCCTGTCAATCATGGAGAATCCACTGCATCCACTGAACAGGATCATCTCCAGACAGAGGAGCAGCTTCAGCAACAGACTGCTGTCACCGTCCTGCTCCACTGACAGACTGAGGAGACCCCTAAGCGACTCTTCAATTCCACCCGGGGGGGTAAACGTTAACATTATACAAAGTTATTGTCTGTTATACCTGCATTGTTATCACTCTTTAATTTAATATTGTTATTATCAGTGTGCTGCTGCTGGAGTCTTTGAATTTCCCCTTGAGCTTAATAGATAGATACTTTATCTATCTATCAACTTGCCTACCTCACTCAGACTTCCCCCAAAGCAGACATGCTATGTTGTTTTGTGTTGGTTAATTAATTTCACGTTAACCACTATAGGCAACACTTCAGCCTACTTTAGCCTGTATTATGCATTAACTAATAAAGCTGAGAAATGATCTGTTCAAATTGATTAAGCTAATTTTTCTATTCATTTGGACAAAAGTTAAAGTTAAGATAATTAGTTAGCCTTTTTATATCATTTATAAATGGTACATTCTATGCCAACGTGCAACTTAAAGCATTGCAATCAATAACCCTATCAGATACTGTACATATTTAGAAGATTCTTCAGTCTGTTATTTTTTGTATGCCAATCTCTCAGCTGAGGCATAGATACATGGCAGGATGGTGAAGGTGAGTCCAATGGAGGTGGGCTGCATTACAAGGTTGCTGAAGGAAGTGGGCATCAAGGGCAGGCCCAGTGGAAGGCAATTAAGGAACTTGCCACTGGCTCTGCCTGAAGCAAAATGAGACAGTATGGGATGCCAAATGACCACTTAGTAACCATGTGACACACACCAAAGTCTGATCAGCCTTATGAGGCTGGGGTACAGAAAGGATGATGTGTTGTACTGGGTGAAGTAACACTAAAGCGTTATCATCACTGTCATTCCAACAGAGAAGTCATCTCCAGTCCCACTCAAGGCAAGTGCTGTGCTGAAGCGTGAGGGATTATAACACTTAGTCCTATTAAACAAACTGAAATTTAAAAGACGCCAATCCACTGAATGGCTCCTCCTGTCCAGGTTATGGCGGCGGAGTCAACGCATCGGCTTGACACAGTCAAACGCAACCTGAGCTCTAACACTTTTGATCGTGTTCAAAAGCTGAACTTAGATTGAAGGTTTCTGCCCTTTAATTTAAATTCTTTGTATAACTGTCTCCGGCAGGGAGTGCTAGCTCCCTGGGATTGTGTTTTTCATTGAAAGCAGAACAGACTTGAGCTTAATCCACATCCCTTTTGTAACCATGGCAGAAATAATCAGATGAGAGAAATATGGAACAAAAAGAGAGATACTGTATATTTAACTTCCTTTAAATGTAGCTTCCACTCCCAACATACAATGTACTATAATTATGTGTACATACTGTACATATCCAGGCCGAAAAGAAGCCATTGGAACAGCACAGTCATCATCCAGTTCCTCAGTGGGGAATGTTGATGAATTTAAGTCCAGTCCGGCAGAGTGTGAACGGCTTCTTGCTTCTCGATGGTTTTTCCTCTTTTCATATACTCAACTTGTTTTTATGAACCTTTCCAGATATGAGCAATAACCACCTGAGCTGTGCTCTTCTCAGACCCACTGCTCTAATCAGTAATGGCTTCTGCAGACCGTGCCTCCGGCTATACAGTCATGGCCAAAGGTTTTGAGAATGACACACATATTAATTTTCACAAAGTTTGCTGCCCCAATTTTTCCATCCATCCATCCATTATCCAACCCGCTATATCCTAACTACAGAGTCACAGGGGTCTGCTGGAGCCAATCCCAGCCAACACAGGGCGCAATGCAGGAAACCAACCCCGGGCAGGGCGCCAGCCCACCGCAATTATATATATATATATATATTATATAATCATTTTATATATATATATATATATATAATGAAAAAAATAAAAACCTCAAGTCTCTGTTGTTTAACAATATCATTCACGCAAACGCTTTCTTGTCTGATTGTGATTGTGCTTCACTGTCGATTGTTCATTTAGGAAGGGGCCAGACATTACTTGCCTCTTTGGCCTCAAAGATCACATAATTCTGGTTTAATCTGTTCCAGAAAAACAGGTTTAGCTAAATCCAGGTTTTTCTAAAATGGAATTAGCATGATTTCCATAAATCCCAATTTATTTTATCCCTGGATTTCCAACTAATCCTGCTTTCAAGAACAGAAAACTTTATAGTTTATGAAACTTTCTTTGGACTTGAGAACGAAAGTATGTGTAAGACAAAAAAAGCAGAATTGTCATGCCATGGAAAAATTCACTATATAAAACCTGGCATACATATGTAACTTGTCCTTCCTAAATCACAATCGCCTTTTGAATGCACTTCAAACCCTGCCTGTTTGCCACCCTGAATCACCATATATGGACCATGCTATTCACTGTCATACATATATAGTGAACAGATTCACCAGTAATGTCAGATAATGGTGACAACAGAGAAGAGAGGAAAAAAGTTAAACTTTGAAGACCGCAAGACAAAGTTAACATGTCTGAAGTAGAGGCGCACAACAAACCTTTATTTGGTGGTCTTTAGCACAAATACATCTATCCATCCATTATCCAACCCGCTATATCCTAACTACAGGGTCAGGGTCTGCTGGAGCCAATCCCAGCCAACACAGGGCACAAGGCAGGAAAGAAACCTCGGGCAGGGTGCCAGCCCACCATAGGGCACACACCAAGCACACACTAGGAACAATTTAGAATCGCCAATCCACCTAACCTGCATGTCTTTGGACTGTAGGAGGAAACCCACGCAGACACGGGGAGAACATGCAAACGCCACGCAGGGAGGACCTGGGAAGCGAACCCAGGTCCCCTAACTGCAAGACAGCAGCGCTACCACAAACACAGATGTGGGCAAATTTGTTGGTTGCCCTGCACGATAACAAAGAACCCACAATTGTCTCTAAAATAACCTGAAACTGATAAAAATCATGGTCCCCATCATTGATATTTTAGAAACAACTGACTTTGTTTCAGAGTTTTGATTCAAGAGAAACTTTCAAATGATAGCACAAATGAAAATGGCATGAATAAAAATGATGGGACCCTTAGCCTAATATTTTGTTGTACAGCCTCTAGAGTTTGCAATCAATGCAAACAGGTGATTCCTGGAGCTCTCCATTAGACATCTGCACCTGTCCACAGGTCATTTGGCCCACTTTTCCTGAACAAACTGCTCCAGCCGTGTCAGGTTTGAGGTCCTCATC
This sequence comes from Polypterus bichir lapradei, assembly GCA_026402145.1. Classification (NCBI taxonomy): domain Eukaryota; kingdom Metazoa; phylum Chordata; class Cladistia; order Polypteriformes; family Polypteridae; genus Polypterus; species Polypterus bichir. The sequence continues at coordinate 4,754,263 of JANRMT010062802.1, read as the reverse complement.
TGGGGTCTTGTGGTCTAAATTTTGAAGTGGGCCTGCTTCTGTGCTTTTTTAGGAGCTGACATCATAACTGGTAAAACTTTACAAAAGACCTCCATTTCTCCTCCAGTTCTGTACCCATTATAAAATGATAAAGAGGAACAGGGGGTACCACAGGATGCCCTGTTTAATGTTGGTGTCTGAGGAATAAAAAGAAAACCAAACACAATTGAGCTAAACAAGCGCTGTGTTGAAAAGGTCTTCAGAGACTCAGAGCTCCATCATTATCAGAAGCTGGTCTATAATTTAATGGCAACTTCTGGTGGGACTCTGGGATACATACAGGTATGACTGGTAAGTGGAGTGCCTCCCGACATGAAGGAAGTGACATTAATTGTGATTAGGAGCCCATAGAGTCCGTCCACATGGTCCGTTCGCTTGTGCATCTGGAAGGTAACACATCATATGAGACTCCCAGTTGCTAGAGCAAACTTGTGTGTCAATCCCTTTAAAAATTGAGCCCCTTACTATAATAATTTCACTCTTGCTGAGGGTTGTTTTAGAGGTGTCCTTTTGGGATTCATAATTCCTGCTTATTCCCTCAGAGTTCATCTCTACAATCCCTAAAAAAAACAGTTGGACACCTGTAACTCTGGGGTTGACATTGACAGTGTTAAACTGCTTTCCTGATGAAAATATCTGACTGTGACCCTCCTGTATACACCCTTTGGGGGTAAACATTAGTTTGCTTAAGTGAGGCTTCTAAAATAATGGTGTTGTGCTCTTTGCTCTGCTGTTGTGCCACTAGATGGGAATAGAGAAGGCAAAAAAGGAAAAAAGAGAGCAGCAGACACATCTAGTATTTGTATTACCAGTTGCGTCCTATTGTGAGATGAAATCTTTAATCTTTAGAGTCTTTTCATTTTACCTCCTGTCAAATTAACAAATTGGCAGCAAGTTACTTACTTGTTTCTGCTGGTTTACAATGGCTATTGCTGCTACTCCTTTTCATCCATTTCTGCTGCGTCCAGATGAACCCAATACACCACAGGTGTCGAACTCCGGTCCTGGAGGGCCACAGTGGCTGCAGGTTTTCATTCTAACCATCTTCTTCATTAGCGACCAGTTTTTGCTGCAAATTAACTTCTTTTGACTTAATTTTAATTAACTTGACTCCAATTGTTGTTTCTTTTTCCTTAATTAGCATCCATTCATCCATTATCCAACCCGCTGAATCCGAACACAGGGTCACGGGGGTCTGCTGGAGCCAATCCCAGCCAACACAGGGCACAAGGCAGGAACCAACCCAGGCAGGGTGGCAACCCACCGCAGGACACACACAAACACACTAATTTAGAATCGCCAGTCCACCTCACCTGCATGTCTTTGGACTGTGGGAGGAAACCCACGCAGACACGGGGAGAACATGCAAACTCCACGCAGGGAGGACCCGGGAAACGAATCCGGGTCTCCTAACTGCGAGGCAGCAGCACTTAATTAGCACGAGACACAACACAAGAATCCACATGACCAGCTCACCTGTGCCAATCACACAATATCTGAAAATAAAGGAAGATGAAGGTCTCGGTAAGGTCGATCTCCCAGCTCACCAAAACATTGTGAGGGTGTTCTTAGAATAAACTGAAAATCAGCAGTTTTGGAAACGTCTGTTATGGCAAAAATGAGAGCAGCAACAAGCCATGGAATTAAATAACGGGTTTAGTTAACAGCAAGAATCGGCTTCTCATTAAGAAAGTGATTGGAGTGAAATTGGTTGGAGTTTGACATCACAATTTAGCTGCTCATCCTTTGGCTCGTTTCACGTCTCATTTCTGTTTGGTTGTCATTTAATGAAAAAAAGAATCAATTCAGAGGACTGAATCCTTAAAAACAGGGTTAGTAAAATGAAGGGAAAAGAAGTTAATTAGCAGTGAAAACTGGTCACTGATTAGGAAAAGGGTTAGAATGAAAACCTGCATGAAAATGTCTGACTGTGACCCTCCTGTATACACCCTTTAGGGGTAAATATTATTTTGCTTAAGTAGTCTTAAATAAAGGTGTTGTGCTCTGCAGTTGTGCCACTAGGTGGGAGAAGAGAAGGCAAAACTGAGAGAAACAGACACATTTCGTATTTGTATTACTAGTTGCGGGTGGCACAGTGGCGCAGTGGGTAGCGCTGCTGCCTCGCAATAAGGAGACCTGGGTTCGCTTCCCGGGTCTTCCCTGCGTGGCGTTTGCATGTTCTCCCCGTGTCTGCGTGGGTTTCCTCCCACAGTTTCAAAGACAAGCAAGTTAGGTGCTTTAGTGATCCCAAATTGTCCCTAGTGTGTGCTTGGTGAGTGTCCTGCGATGGGTTGGCGCCCTGCCCGGGGATATGTTCCTGCATTGCACCCTGTGTTGGCTGGGATTGGATCCAGCGGACCCCTGTGACCCTGTGTTAGGATATAGTGGATTGGGAAATGAATGACTAGATGACTGACTGACTGACTGAATCAATGTCTGGTCATTAAATGTTCTCCCCGTGTCTGTGTGGGTTTCCTCCCACAGTCCAGAAACATGCAGGTTAGGTGCATTGGTGTGTGTGTGTGTGTGCCCTGTGGTGGGTTAACTGCCTGACTTGCGCCCTGTGTTGGCTGGGATTGGCTCCAGCAGACCCCCGTGACCCCGTACTTAGGATATAACGGGTTGGATAATGGATGGATTACTAGTTGCTTCCTATTATGAGATTACATCTTTAATCTTTGGACACTTTTCATTTTATCTCCTGTCAAATTATCAATTTGGCAGCAAGTTACTTACTTGTTTCTGCTGGTTTACAATGGCTATTGCTACTGCTCCTTTTCATCCACCATTTCTGCTGCGTCCAGGTGAACCCACCACACCATTTGAAATGTGGCTGAAAATTTCAATAACTACATGCTGGTTGTTGGTACATCAGGTGATGAATGGCCAGAAACACACAAAAGGCACTTCTCCTTCGTTGTCTGGGAACAGAAGTTCAAAGTCTGTTTTACATATTTCCGAAATCAAGATATATCAATGGAGGACTCCATTATGGCTTTATGAGCACAGTTTGCTCCATTGAGAAATGTTGTTGCTGAGTGGCATGCGTTTAGAAGAAGTGCTAAGGCTGCTAATACACAGTATGTTGCCACACCACAAAACTTAACAGTTAAATGTGAGTTTGACACTAAATTGGATGAAATGTTACAAGATCAGTTGGTGGAACATGTGACTAGTCATCGCATATGTGACCGACTACTTTTACAAGTCTGCTTGACTTTTGGATATCGTTATTAACGATCCTATGCAAACTGAAGCTGCTGGTGAGCAGGAAAAGTTTTGGGAGACAGACCAGTACCGGTGCACACTTTACATACTAAACCTGCTGCTGTACCACCTGCAGCTTCTCTTCCTGCTTCTTATTGCTGCAGGTCTGATAAGCAATCTTGCAAACAATAAAAGCTGTGCTGCTGCTTCTGCTAAATGTAAAAACTGCCAAAAGAGTGTTCATTTTGCATGGGTTTGCCACTCCGTGCCTTACCTGAACTTCAGATCCTTTACTTAAGTGACCATTCATCATCTGAGAGAATCCGTTGCAGTGTCACCATGAAACCTTTAACTGCTCTTGTAGGTCTAACAGTGGATTCTGGATCATCAGCCTCCATTTTGCCTCAGGGCTGTTTCTGGGCATTGGCTGTCCTGGCAAGGGTCTATGGCTCCCTCTAGTGGTCAGGGTGCATTACTGTAGCCCTCTGTAGCAATTCCTATTGTGGCAAGTTCGGCCGGGACGCCTGGAAGGACCAGGAGGTGGCATGTACGTCCTCCGGACCACGAGGGGGCAACCGCCCGGGATCAGAGGAGGACCACGGGAGAAGAACAAGGAGGCTCATGCCTATTGGGACCCGTGGCCACCGCCAGGGGGTGTCCTGGGTCTCAGCGGGCCCAGGACTGATTTACTTCCGCCACACCCGGGAAGATGGAGGAGGATCCCACCAGGGACGCCCAGAGTGCTTCCAAGTGGTCTTCCGCCATACCAGGAAGTGTCGTCAGAGGGAGCACCTGGAGCACATCCGGGTGAGAATAAAAGGGCCCGCCTTCCTACAGTCTGAGAGCTAGAGTCGGGAGTGGGAGCATGACGAAATTCCCTTGGAGAGAGGAAAGGCGGTCCAGAGACAGAAAGAGAGAAGCTCGGAGGAAAGGTGATTAGGGCGAGAAGCCCAGTGTACTGTGCTGGACTGTTGTGTTTTTTTTGGAGAAAATAAAGCGTGTATTTTGTATAAAGATGCGGTGTCTGTCTGGTGGTGTTCGGGCATGTCTCACACTATCTTTACTCTGTTTAGAAAAAATTGTTCAGACTGGACTGGAGCACAAAGAAATGTTTATGTTGTGCACCTCAGAAGCACCTGCAATCTATGTGCTGTTTCATACATCAGTGCAAGCAGTGTGTCAGGCATCTCATTCTCATAGGGGTGAAGTGGTGGCTCTGAGGCTAAGGAGCTGCGATGGCATCTCGAAGGTTGCTGGTTCAAATCCCTGTCACTGCCAAAAGAGATGCTACTCTGCTGGGCCCTTGAGCAAGGCCCTTAACCTTCAGTTGCTCCAAGGGTGCTATACAATGGATGACCCTGTGCTCTGACCCCAAGGGGTAAGCGAAAAAGATGCATTTCACTGCGTGTTGTCCTGTATAACTATGTATGTGACAAATAACTAAAGAATTACTATTATTATTAAGAATTATTCGACATGCAGCCTCCTCGCTACGTGTGTGAGGTGTGCATGACAGTGAGGGAAAGTCGCTTCAACTCCGGCAGTCAGCAGCCACCAGTAACAGGCATCAGGACTCACCCCCTGGTCTTCCCTTGACATGCTGCCTGCCATATGGAGCCATAGCTTTGTCCCAGTCCCCTCCTCCTCCTCCTCTTCAAGCAGGACACCACAGGGTGAGTGACAGCCAACCCAGGTGCAGTCCAGACTGCAGTGAGTGACTGAGTCCAGACAGCTTCCTCCTGTCATTGCTGCCTCCTGATTGGCTTGTTCCTCAGGTTGGGAGGTACTAAGGTGATGGAGTGAGCCTGTGGAGAAGAGGTCTTGAAAGCAGGAGCACTGGCATTGAGGCCACTTCTCCCATAACTGTAGCTTTATAGCCGAGGTCTACAATATCATAAGATCATTTAAATGGCCTTGCAATGATGAGCATTAACAGAGACGTGTCTAGGAACGTATCATATGATGATGTTAAAAGCGAATTTGCTCCAAGAAAGTCAAGGCATGTCCGATTTTAAAAAGACTTTTAATTGCAATGTCAAGTCCCTACATTTACCAGCGATGTGTTTCTAATATTATTTATTTGTTGTACTTCCAGTTTCTATGTAAAGTTTGTAGACTCTGTTAAATAAGTTGTTTACATGTAAAATGGTTCTATTTTCCCATCCCTTCCCATTTCTGTCTGGCTGAGCAGTTCCCAGTTACATTTTCTTTTCATCTCTTTAAACTTATTTTGTTTAATACATTTTTCCGTATCTCCTCAGTATATTAAACAAGGTTGGTTTTGCATGTATTTCATATAACTTAGACTTCTGTAAACTTCATACGTATCTTGTTTTGGCCGCCATTCTCCCTCTTCCTTCTCGTATTTTCTTAATATGCATTGCTGCAAATTTCAATGTTACGTTTTTTTTTTTAAATCTGGAATTTAAAACCTGTATTTTAGACAAATAAATTGTCACTAAAAACATTAGTTGTGGCAGTATTACTGATTTGAGCGAAATAATTTCCTCCCACAGTCCAAAGACATGCAGATTAGGTGCAAGAAACAGTAGAAGTGTGGTGAGAAAAAGATAGCTGCTCATCAATCACCACTTCAAGGTGCCATACTAACTAGGAAAGTGTTAGAGACAGTGAGCCAAGCTGTGTAGCAATGGGGAGTTGAACAGACTGACTGGTTGCCTGGGATCACAAGAAGTTTGGTTTTTGCCAGGATGAGCTGTAGATTGAAATGTAGATGGTGGTCATTCATCCAGTTTGAGATATCAGTAAGACATGCAGAGACTAGCAGTTACCATATTGTCCGCTAGAGGGAATGACAAGTAAAGTTGTGTATCATCCGCATAGCAGTCATAAGAGAAATCATGGGGTTGGTTGATGGAGCCCAGCTTTGTGGTGTAGAGAGAGAAATGTAGAGGACCCAGCACCAGTCCTTGAGGTACACCTTGGAATATCTGGTGTGCCTTTGACAACTCTCCTTGCTAGGACATGCTGTAGGATCTGCCCAAGATGTAGGACGCAAACCATCAGAGAGCATTCCCAGTGATGACGGAATTCTGCTTACCATCAGATAATGGATGCTGTAAAGAAAGGACAAAACAATCATAAAGGTTTGGGGTTTCCAGCCCTGTATACTGTACAATATTCAAAAAACAACACAGTTCGTTGCTACGGTCAAGTACACCAAGTTTCGTGTCCGACCGCCCAAAGATGGCGGCTGCAGAGTATTTATGTAGGAGGGGCCGGAAGTAGAGGTATGCTGGGAAGGAACCGAGATGGATGATGGGATTGATGACATCATAGATGGAGGAACAGAGGAAGGGAGGAAGTAGCGTACTGCGGTCATTGGTGAATGTAGGCCCATGGCGGCGGTGCGTCTTTTTTTCTGTAGGAAACAAAGAAAGAAAGGTTAGTACCCCTCCACTCCCTGCTGGCATACGACTTTCTGATCTTATTTAGGTCCGTCCGCGGCCTCCTACTCGCATGTGCGTGACAATGACAATTCACATTTGCAGACTTTGCAACATTTCTAAAAGAAAGAAATATACAACACATGCACTTCAGCATACCATCCAGTTGCAAATGGCGTCAGTGGAAGATTTCATAGAGTTGTTAATAGTTACAACCAATCTGCTATCTTACAAGTGAAACCCTAGAAACCTGGCATCTCAAAATTCCACATGCTCTGACAGGTGTTTCTCCTGAATTGCTTCATGGCTGAAAAACGCGAACACACCTCGATGTCCTTCCTCCTCCTGTTTCCTGCAAGGCTAATGATGATGCTCTTGGTAAGAGAGTTTCCTCTCTTCAAGAGAAAATTAAAATTTATACAGTTAGTAGACATGGAGCACGAATCCCTCATTTTCAAAAAGGGGAATCCAATATACATACAGCATATCCAAGATTATCACAACCTGAGGAAATTCAAAAATAAATTGGACCATCAACTTACCTTTTGGCAGGTGGAGAAAAATGTCATTCTTCTCATTTATCCAAGTCAATTGCACCCGTGACAAGGGGTCTTCAAGGGGTGCTACAGTGGAATTACTGCTCCCTTCTACACTGATATCAATGCTTGAGGTTTCTCACATTCCTCCAGCTTGTGTGAGAACCCATCATTGGCTTGAGGACTATATACATCAATATTTAAGTAATATTGCCAGATAATATTGACCAGACCTGTATAGCCACGTCTACTCCACTTGGGAAAGTGTTCTTCTTTTTTGGCAGTTGGAAAGCCAGCACGCTGGAAAGTTTGACCTGAAGAAAATACAAACGGCCCCTCAAACACAGCACGCTAACAACCTAAAATATTAGGTTAACTGAAATAGGATTTCTATGTTTATTCCCTCCACCATAACTTACTTTGGTACAAACAATTTTTTTTACTTTGATTGAGATCTGAAACCAAATATTTCAAGCTACAACACTAAATGACTAATCTTAAGTTGATTGAATGAGAAAACTTACATTGAATGAACAACATCAATGTTAGACTTTTTTCAGTGTACTGGGTGGGGTAGAAAAGGTGAAAAAAGAGAAAAAAACATTTACCTCATTTCATTTTACCTCATTTTACAAAATTGCAGGTTGGCATCATTAGGTGGCAATTTACTATTATATTTAATGGAAATGGGTTACAGAAGATTTGCATAGTGGGTCAGCGATCCTTAATTAACCCCATCTGACAATTGTCCTCACTCCATGGCGCCCCCCATCCCACCGCAATGCTGATGATCATCCTTGATTCTCTAAAGGGGAAATCCCTCCACACAGATGAGTGCCCGCAGCAAGGAATGGGTCTCAAAGACACATAAAGGGGCCGGATTGGAATGAGAGAAAACAAATGCTACCCAGGTGAGTTTGTACAACTCTCTCCTACAAGTGCTGGCTAGTCAGCGTTTCTCAACCTTTAAATATTTGCGACCTGAGTTTTCATAACAGTTTTAATCGCGCCCCCCCCTAACATTTTTCTGAAATGTAGATGCATATTTTATTATCACTATTTAACTTTTATCGACATTTATCTAACTCTATATTTATTGTTCTAGTATCAGAATGTAGTTTAAGTTAATTTGTTTTGGTTGCAACTGTTGTGGCGAAAAATTCATCATTAGAAGACTTTTTACCTAAAAATAAAGGCTATTAGGACTCAAGATAGACAGACAGAGTTTTAAGGCTTTATTGAAATAAAACAACACAAAAAATAACAAGGACTCAACCCAATACGGCCAAATTGAGCTGAGCCCTGAACATTGCCATAATCGAAATTTTTATAACAATTTCTTATCATTTTAACCTTGTTCAGTGAGCTCATTCTGCACCTGGCTATACTGTCTATTGTTTATTCCAGTTTCTGTTTTTCTTATTCCTGATTGGTTCTTCAACTGGGCAGATGTCCTCTATTCCATATTTGGTCTTTTATGGTGTCACTTCCTCCTCTAGCCTTTCATGCTATGCTATATTGGTGGCCTAAAGCTAAGCTTTAATTAAAAAGAAATATAGTATATGCTTTCATTTAATCATTGCTTGGCATACTTGATTTGTCTTGATTTCTACACTAAAGTTAATTTCTAATATATTCTTCTAATACTTTTGCTAAAGCCTGAATTTACTAAGATTTTTCTCTTCATGCATTACAGTGTGACCTTGCTTACAGCAAAAGCCTTTTGTTCCTTTTCTGCTGATTCACCAATCCAGCTGGTTTTGATACGCGCCTTCCAGAGCCATTTTGTATCTGTGGTATCGCTTCCTAGCTTCCTGGCCTTGAACACAGATGTTCTCAACCTCTTATCTTGTCCGAAGCTGGTTTCGATGCGTCAATTTTCTGTTCTTTCCCAGACTAGAAATTTTGCTGTAAGCTTGAAAAATAATGCAATATAACTGATTTTTAGTTATCTATTTGCTTGAAGGCTTTTATTTGCTTAACATTCTAATTTATGCTTAATCTAATTTTTTAGAAGCTTTTAATTACTTTTTATGGCTCTTTATGTTAATTTGCTATTCTCTATGCTAATATAAAAAATTTTCCTTCTACACAACAGATGTTTTTTTCATATTTTTGATTCTTGTTTTCTTTTTTTCACATCTTCGCGCCCCCCTTTTTGTTACTTTGCGCCGCCCTGGTGGGGGGGGGGGGTCCACCCCACAGATTGAGAACCACTAGGTTAGCTAACTCTTCTATAGGTGACGTGCCGGATGAGCAGTATCTCTCATAGATGTAAGCTATGGAAAAAATCCAACATCGTAAAATACTGGCTTTGTCCTGGCCTCATTTTAAAATTTGGTGAATCTGTGTAAAATACTGACTTTACATGAATGTTTAACCCTCATCCATGAATAGGGGGGTCTCCAAGACCCCCAGTCGCAGATTTTCAAATTCTTTCCCTTTCAAGGTAATACGACGGCCATGAAATTTTCAGACTTTTCATTTTGTGTTGTCTTGAAAAATGTGCCGAAATCCGCTTCTCAATAGCTTAGTGCAAATGAGTGCTACAGTAGCACAAAGTAGTTGGGGGTTTCCGAGACCCCCCCCCCCCCATGCATGGAAACATTACCATTTTTGTATGAACATTTTTACTTTGTTTTATATTTGAATTTTTTATTTAAATTTGTATTTTCTTTAGTTTAGATTTTCTTAGTCCTGTCTGAGACATTGCCGGTGTATAGTTTGTTGAGGAGCAAGTCCAGTTGATGTGTTTATGAACAATGAGTCAACGACCAACAAAGAAATTCAATGCAAGTGAAGCCCTGGCTGAAATAATGAAGGAGTTGTTGGATTTCGATACATCAGACAACTCAAATGAAGAGGACAATGATGATGGAAGCGACACTGTGTCAAACAAAAATTGATGATGAAACAGCCCCGTGGAGATGCAGCAAATGTAGCTAAGAGGCAACGCTGCCACATGTGCCCAAGGGCAAAGGAGAGAAAGGTAAGGGCCGCTGGCTCCCAGTGCAAGCTTCTGGTTTGCCAGGAACATTCAGAGCGTTCCCTTGTGTGTCTGGCCTGCAAACAAGTTGAAGTTGAGGCAGATTCTGAGTGACTGTTCTGTGTGCGAATCAGACGTGTTACTGACGTCTTGTTTTAGTGCTACTGTGACTGTATATTTTATATGATTTGGTGAACACTGAATACGCATTACTATCACAAAGGTAACATGTAAAGCATTGAATATTTACATCACATTTACTTCATTTCAGAGGTAATAAAAATTTCTGAAGTTATTGTATTTCTTTTTAGGCAGATTTAACCAGTTTAAAATGGTCTGCAAGATGGGGGTCTGCAAGACCCCCCATTCATGGAAACGTTATAAAAATGGCATTTATGGATGAGGGTTAAAGCAACTACAGTGACTCATTAACACCTGTCGGCCACCCTCGAGGTGCCTCTGTCCATTCTTACTAATATTGTCACATGCCTTCCCAAAGCTGACTGTTTGACTTTCAAATGCTACATGCCCTGCACCTCCCTCATCCCTGTCTTATTGTTTTTCTTTCCTTCTCCTATTCATTTGTTTACATGGCTGTGTCTCCTAACTCAGTGGTTCTCAAACTGTGGGGCGGGACCCCCTGGCGGGGGGGCACGAAGCAACAAAAAGGGGGGAACGAAGATGTGAAAAAAAGAAAACAAAAATCAAAAATACGAAAAATACATCTATTGAAACCAAAACAAATGAACTTAAACTACATTCTGATACTAAAAAAATAAATATAGAGTTAGATAAAGGTCGATAAAAGTTAAGTAGGTATAATAAAATATGCAACTATGATATATCATTAACTAGCAAAATACCCGCGCTTCGCAGCGGCGAAGTACTGCATTAAAATTTTTATTAAGAAGAAAATTAAACCTTTTTAAACTGAGGGAAAATATGCCAATAATTATTTGTTAAGGATCTCTTTGTATACCACGTTGTCAGTTCGGCCCTCCGATTGTAACATGACCAAGCTGTGCGCTGAGCTTACTCTTGAGCATGTAACGTACAGTTGGCCATGTGAACAGTAATCTTGTCTCAAATCTCACAGCTTGGATTGCTGCTGTCATAATCAGTTTGAGGTTCATGGTTTGTTTCAATTACGACAGTATTTGCAGGACTTGTTGTGTTGAAGTGACATTCGGCATCTGTCAAGCGTTGTAAGCACACAACCGGTTTCATCGATAAAATCACATCCAGCTTTTGAGAGTTTAAACATTCATAAACATCAAAGTGTCCACTACTGAAATCATCACCTGTGAATCTAAGATGTTTAAGAGGCATTGCCGGTTGTCGAAAGGTGTAAAATATTTGGCCATTTCGGTACACTTGAAAGCACCAACCGAACAATTCAGCGGCAGCCATCAACTCACATGCAGAACCATAGGTGAAGGGCTTAAGCATTTCACTCTTCTAGTGCCCCTGTGTAGTATAATTATCTCCTGTACCGTCATCAGTCCACACCTTGAACCTGTCCCAATCATTCAATACATAAGACACAATGTTCTTCCGGATATCAAGAGTGAGCCTGATATGGCCGTGCAATATGTAACAAAGAGAATGGAAAAGGCAGGTGCCATCTCCGGGCATGGAAACCACTCGGTAAGTGACAGTTCTTTGATCGATGGTGATTACCTCGATAGACATGGTAATGGGGGTTGGAATGATGAAGGAAATGGGTACCTGAGTAATGTAAAGTAAGTGTAAAATACCTATACAATAACAATAATTGTAATAAACAAACAATAAAACAGCGGAGAAGCCGTGGATTAAACAAAAAGGCTGTAGTTATCAGCAGGGAGACGGGAATCCCGTGGCGAAGCAAGGAAGGGAATGTAGAGACTGGAGCGACGGACGATCTTATATAGGCAGGCAGCCAGCCAACAACGTGGGAGGCGTTGGGATGGGGGACCCAACGCCGCCTCACATGGTGACCAAGCTGCAGGCTATGGACGTATATATGTACGTAAGTAGGATTCTTTTAGCGTTGGGAACCCGTGTACCAAATTTCTTGAAGATGGGCCCATAAGTAACAAAGACTGTTGAAAAGTTCAATATGGCGGCCAACAGTGGCATCATACCACTGAAATAAGTACGTACATTGGTTTCGGTTAGTGCAGGGAAGCCGCCTACCAAATTTCGAGAAGATGGGGCCATAAATAAGAAAGTTCAACATGGCGGACGTTGTTGACCGTTATGACCGTTAAGCGTAGAATTTCGAAATGAAACCTGCTTAACTTTTGTAAGTAAGCTGTAAGGAATGAGCCTGCCAAATTTCAGCATTCTACCTACACGGGAAGTTGGAGAATTAGTGACGTTGGAAAGTTCAATATGGCGGCCGACAGTGGCGTCATACCATCGAAATAATTACATACATCGGTTTCGGTTAGCGCAGGGAAGCCGCCTACCAAATTTCGTGAAGATAGGGCCATAAATAAGAAAGTTCAACATGGCGGACGTTGTCGACCGTTATCGACCGTTATGACCGTTACGTGTAGAATTTCGAAATGAAACCTGCTTACCTTTTGTAAGTAAGCTGTAAGGAATGAGCCTGCCAAATTTCAGCTTTCTACCTACATGGGTAGTTGGAGAATTAGTGATGAGTCAGTCAGTCAGTCAGTCAGTCAGTGAGGGCTTTGCCTTTTATTATTATAGACTAGCAGAATACCCGCGCTTCGCAGCGGAGAAGTAGTGTGTTAAAGAAGGTATGAAAAAGAAAAGGAAAAATTTTAAAAATAACGTAACATGATTGTTAATGTAATTGTTGTGTATATATATATATATATATATATATATATATATATAT
>JANRMT010062802.1:4716146-4726237 GCA_026402145.1 Polypterus bichir lapradei | reverse complement strand
AATAAGAAATCAGGAAGGGGGCAAATAGTTTTTCACACCACTGTATATAGTGTCTTTCATCTATCTATCTATCTGTCTATCTATCTATCTATTATATAGTGCCTTTCATATCTATCTATCTATCTATCTATCTATCTATCTATCTATCTATCTATCTATTATACAGTGCCTTTCATCTATCTATCTATCTATTATATAGTGCCTTGCATATCTATCTGTTATATAGTGCCTTTCTATCTATCTATCTATCTATTATCCATCCCACTATATCCTAACTATAGGGTCACGGGGGTCTGCTGGAGCCAATCCCAGCCAACACAGGGCGCAAGGCAGGAAACAAACCCCGGGCAGGGTGCCAGCCCACTGCAGGGCTATCTATCTATTTATCTATCTATCTATCTATGCCCGTATTTATCAGGCATCACCTGAAACTCCTAGCAGTTACACTAAAAGTCCGACTAGAACATTAGAACATTCTGTATGAGAACAAGCCATTCAGCCCAACAAAGCTCAACAAAGTCAGTCCTGCCCACTTAGCTCTACTAAAATAACAACAAATCTAGTTTTAAAAGTCCTTAAAGGCTACCACACTACTTGGTCACTTATTCCATGTGTCTGTGCTTCTCTGTGTAATCAAACATTTTCTCATTTTTGTGCAGAATTTACCTTCAACAACTTCCCAAATCTGTCCCCATGTTCCTCAATGAACTCATTCTAAAGTCAGTTCCTCTCATAGTGTTGTTTAAACCGCATCAGTGCTTTCAAGCTTGTTTAATGACACTGCCCCATGCATGACCTTTTTAAGTACCAAATAGTATTTTATTCCTTATTAACCTTTACAGTATCTTAACGTTCATTGCAGTTTCTTCTATACATTATTAACATACAGTACTGTATGTAGTTCAAACAGATTCTTAGTTATTATTTGCATTTAGCATTGCAGTTATAAATTAATATTTCTTTTCTTTCCCTCTGTTTTGTTAAAGGAAGCCACACATATTCACACATATACAGTATCTAATTTAAATAAGCATAATTTTCTAACCCTGGTGTAAACAACCTTTGACAATATGAGTGGCATGGGTTTGTATTTTAATAAATAATTATTTGGACAACTCCTTTTTCTAACTATTCTTACCGGCCAAACTGTGGTGATTGCACTTGCTATACAGTTAACTTCATTTAAAGAATCAGTGTGGTCAACAAGTTGAGTCGAATTGTTCAACACCTCCATAGTACTGGAGAGATGGGATACCATTAGAGTTTTACATTACCTTTTGGCGCCTAATATAATGAATATTTGGTAGAAGATTTCACAGAAATATTTGAGGGGACAAGAGTTCCAGAAACTTGAGGAAAAAGGGAGGGGGGTCTTTACATTAATTCCTAAAACTGGAGACAACACTGAGATAGAGAGTTGGAGACCAATCACTTTGTTATGTCAAGATTATAAGATACTAAGTAAAGTTCTAGCAAACCGCCTTAAAGAAGTACTGGCACAAATAATAGAGGAAGAGCAGATGTGCATAATATGCAGAAGATCAATTAGTGATCATTTGATTCTCATTAAGGAGATTTCATTCTAAGATCAGAACATACTGATGGGGTTACTAAGTAAACAGTAGACTAAGGCTTTTCACTCCACAAATCATCAATATGTATGGAGAAGGTTGGATGAAAGTGAGATCCTGAAAACAAAATTTGCAAAAAATTATACAGAATTGTTACAATAAAATAACAAGTAATCTTTATATTTAATATGCTACTGTGGCTGACCCATTGACCTAAAATTTGGTACACATATACTGCGTGATGGGCGGCATGGTGGTTTAGTGGTAGCGCTGCTGCCTCGCAGTTAGGAGACCTGGGTTTGTTTCCTGGGTCCTCCCTGCGTGGAGTTTGCATGTTCTCCCTGTGTCTGCGTGGGTTTCCTCCGGGCGCTCCAGTTTTCTCCCACAGTCCAAAGACATGCAGGTTAGGTGGATTGGCGATTCTAAATTGGCCTTAGTGTGTTTGTGTGTGTCCTGCAGTGGGTTGGCACCCTGCCCGGGATTGGTTCCTGCCTTGTGCCCTGTGTTGGCTGGGATTGGCTTCAGCAGAGCCCTATGACCCTGTGTTTGGATTCAGCGGGTTGGAAAATGGATGGATATACTGCGTGATATCCACTATCCACTTACGGGGTGATAATTGACCTCCAAGGTTATTCCTCTTTTTATTTTTATTTTATGTTATTGTAGAATCAACAGGCAGCATGGTGGCGCAGTGGGTAGCGCTGCTGCCTCGCAGTTAGGAGACCCAGGTTCGCTTCCCGGGTCCTCCCTGCGTGGACTTTGCATGTTCTCCCCGTGTCTGCATGGGTTTCCTCCCACAGTCCAAAGCCATGTAGGTTAGGTGGACTGGCGATTCTAAATTGTCCCTAGTGTGTGCTTGGTGTGTGTGTGCCCTGCAGTGGGCTGGTGCCCTGCCCAGGGTTTGTTGCCTGACTTGCGCCCTGTGTTGACTGGGATTGGCTCCAGCAGACCGCTGTGACCCTGTATATAACGGGTTGGATAATGGATGGATGGATGGATGGATGGTGGCAAATATAATAAGGAAATATAATAAAGAAATTAAAGGAAAAGAAATTTCTGGAAGTGCACTCTTAACAATAAAGGTGCCAGAGCGGTTCTTCAGAGTGATGCTATAGGGGACCCATTTTAGGTTCCCATTTTAGGTTTCAGTCTCTAACAATATAGTAAATGACCATGAATAGATGTTAAAGGATTTGTGAAATATTTATAGCTCCTGATTTAAATGGACTGTCACTGCATAAAATAACACGAGCTAACTCTGAATTTTTTAATCTGTTAGTGTCCTGCAGCCCACCATACAGTTTTCTTCATATTAGGAAGCTTTTCAAAGTACAAAGAACCAGCTTCATAGGCAGAAAATAATAAATAAAATGGTGTTTGGCCAAGCAATGGAGCGACAAGGAACCATCCAGTGAAGAACCATAAAATGCCATTTATAAGCGTGTGGAGGAAAGTAAGCAAAATGAACCTTGTATATGAATGATATTACAGTGAAAGGAACAAAGCTTTTGAAATAACAAACCTTTTCTGTGTAGCATCTGAAGCAACGATAAATCTGATTAAGACAGAGAGTACAGCACAAGGAAAATGCAATGAAAGAAAAAGTGTAGGGATATGAATTCACTCAAGGCCAAAGAAGAGGTTTGTTTTGGAAACAAAAGTGAGAGAGAAAAGCCCTGGAAGGAAATAAGTACAACCATTAAAAAGATGACAGGGTTATGGAAATTAACAACAGGAGTTATAATCATCAAAATTATTTCGCTCAAATCAGTAATACCGCTGAAACTAGCGTTTTTAGTGACAATTTATTTGTCTAATATAGAGGTCTTAAATTCCAGACTTTAAAAAAAATTAACGTTGAAATTTGCAGCAATGCATATTAAGAAAATACGAGAAGGAAGAGGGAGAATGACGGCCATGACGAGATACAGATGAAGTTTACAGAAATCTAAGTTATATGAAATAAATACAAAACCAACCTAGTTTAATATACTGAGGAGATACAGAAAAAGGATACAATGTATAAAACAAAATAAGTTTATAAGACATGAAAAGAAAATGTAACTGGGAACTACTCAGCCAGACAGAAATGGGAAGGGAAGGGAAGCCACGGTATGGATAGAATTAAAATCATGAGAAGGATCTGGGAAATGGCTGCAAATAAACACTTTACAAATAATTTAAAGGACTTAGTCTTCAACACTTTATATAGTTGTTTTAAGTCTGTAAGAAAAAAAGGTAAACCCGTGTATTCCAGAAAATAACCATAATAGCAGAGTGTTGTACCGTGTTAGCCATAGATTGATACAGGAGAAAGCAGGGTGAAATGACACCTTTTATTGGCTAACTAAATACAGGTAGATGACAAATGCAGGCTTTCAAGGCAGCTAAGGCCGCTTCATCAGGCAAAGGTGTAACCAAACTGAAAACCCGATGGAAGAAACTAGCCCACTTGGACAGAAAGTAACCATATAAACAATATATTGAAACAAAATGAAATCTGGGAGTGCACAACTAATCTGTAAATAGATTTGACCTAAAAGAAAGAAAGAAAGAAAGAAAGAAAGAAAGAAAGAAAGAAAGAAAGAAAGAAAGAAAGATGCAGGATATGCTGGAAAAAAAGTCCCATCCAACACTAAAAAAAGTATAACATTAATGTTGTTCATTCAACGTAAATTTTCTCTTTCAAGCAACTTAAGATAAGTCATTTAGTTTTGTAGCTTAAGTACTAGGGTGTTGTACTGTGTTAGCCATTATGAATGTAGAGAAAAACCAAGCAAAATGACACCTTTTATTGGCTAACTAAAAAGATTACAATATGCAAGCTTTCAAGGCAACTCAGGCCCCTTCTTCAGGCAGAGATGTATTCAAACTATTTGTTTTCAGATCTCAATCAAAGTAAAAAAAAAATGTTTGTACCAAAGTAAGTTATGGTGGATGCAATAAACATAAAAATCCTATTTCAGTTAACCTAATGTTTTAGTGTGTCTGTGTGCTGTGTTTGAGGGGCCGTTTGTATTTTCTTCCGGTTGAACTTTCCAGCGTGCTGGCTTTCCAACTGCCAAAAAAGAAGAACACTTTCCCGAGTGGAGTGGACGTGGCCATACAGGTCTGGTCATTTTCAGTAGCAGACTTTTATAACGGAGGATTTCTGGTAAGTAACCCTGTTTCTCAGCCGTTAATTTTAAGTATAAGAACTTGTAATAAAATATACTTTCAAGAAAGCTGTAGAAGTGTTTAATAATTTTTGTTGTATATTTAAGATTTACACAGCAAAATGCTTGTGTATTTGCACTCGATTTTTAAATAAATGTAAAACATACAGCATTGGAATGTGTTATGTTCATAATATTTCTAATAGCATAAAAACAGGTTACGACCAATAAACCATTTTAAATTGTAACAACTTAAAAAACAGATTTACTTCAGTGTAAAACAAGTGAATTACACCCAATCACTCTAAATGATTTGCCTCAACTTAAAAAGTGCGGGTTCAATAAGATAAAAAGAATTATATTGGTTCAGATTGAAAATATCAAGTGTGAATCATTACCTTAATTATTTCAAGTTGAATGGCTGGCGGTTATACTTTTTTCAGTGCATGCATGAAGGTCCTACTTCACAACTTCCAGGACTAGGGTTTGCTGCTCACGTCCAAGTACCAGGACACCTTCAGAGGCCTAGTGGAGTCCCTGCATGCCTCGACGGGTTACAGCTATTTTGGTTGGCATGAAGGGGGGCCTACGCAATATCAAGCAGGCGGTTTTCATGTTGTGTGGCTGATTGGTGCTAACGGTGTGTGTAAGAGTCAGGTCTCAAAAGTAAACAGTCTCCTTTTGTGTTTGAAGGAGAGGACTGGGAAATGTAAATGTTACGCCATTCCGTCTTTCAAAAGAGTTTGATAAGGATAGAATGTTTCATCTCCTTGGAGAAAAGCAGCACACAGACAAGTTAGGCATTCGGTAAGTTGGCTCACGAAAGAAACTAGATGGCTTATTGTTTGTTTTATTCGCTTGGACTGTCCAAACCCACAACCAGAATGTTCGAGTAACCAGTCCTGTCTCATGGCAATTTTAGCCTGAAGTGTAAATAGAAAGCTTCCCTGAGGGTGCCACGTTTTCTTCATAACTTATGTAAACGTGAAAGGTGAGTGTCTGGTCGAAGATCTGACCTTTCTTTCCATCAGCTGTGTCTCTTCTTGTGTGTGTGTGTGTGTGTCCTCTTACAAAAACGCAGGCTCTCCGCCGATTTACCTGTAGATTCCTCTGTGGCAGGCGTGTATAAACAAATTTGTGAGCAGAATCTCACCTGGCAAATTCCGAGGACAATAAACGTTATAATTACTGCAGAATTGGCAGCTTGTGTCTTAAGTAATTTAATTTGCGACATTAACGCGCTTAAGCAATGGCGCTTGAGAGACAGTCTGAAGAAAAAATCTGACATCAGGATGAGCGGTCCGTCGTGCAGGATCCTCACCCGGAAATAACAAGCAGGTGCTCGTTTAGGCGAAGATGGCAGGGCGCAGCCATTCACTGTGTGGCTGGTAAACAGCTGACAGAAATAAACAAAACAGGGAACAACCGCTACACTCGTCAAAGCCGGATTGGACGCTAAGTGAGCCCAGCCAGACACGACCGCCGTTTCGGAAAGTGCGCACTGTAGATGTTGCCACTTTCTTCCAAGCTGTATATTCTTCGGAGTTTTTGGAGACATCTTCATGGGGTTCCTCCAGAACTGACACGCGATATCTCATAACTTTTGTTATATAGAGCTGTGAGGTTTGCGTTGCTATTACACATTCTTTACGAATATTGCCAGGTCTCTGTTTACGTGTTTTAGTCTTAGTCTTGGTCCACAGGTCTGAGGGACACTGCAACAGGTTTACAGACCTTTTTAGATATGGAGCGGGTGGTGCGTCTGCGCACATCCAGAAGTTGCGTAATCACCTTCTTCGGTGCCACTAGAAATGGAAGGCACGAGCCTTGTCTGAAGAACTGGGACTAACACGACAGCTCCATTTCTTTATCATCCGCTTCACGTTCTAACAGCCCGAATTCCGGTACAAATAGTACAATTTACAAATTGCAATCCTCAAATGAACTTTGTTTTTTTTTTTCTGAAAGTTACATTTACATTATTATGTAAAGCAACTTAAAAAATAGGTAAACGTAATGGAGTAACACTGGACTGTTTGTTCAGCAAGTGATAGCAATACAAACTAAAATGTGAATAATGCAAACTTCTGTACCCTACTCGAGTGGAAACATCTATTTTTTCTACTGAAATACAATCAGAGGTATCACATTCATTTGAAAGGCGGTACACAATTAATTTTCCAAATCCGCTTATCCAGAGGGCACAAGGCAGCCGGAGCCTATCCCAGTATCACTAAGCTCAAGGCAGGAATAACATTTGGTGGACAAGGCGCCATTCCAAGCAGGGTGAGTGGTAGATTTCATGGGTCAATTTAACGCCTATTCACCTAAACTGCATGTCTTTGGACTGTGCGTGGAAATCCACGTACACACGGGGCAGACTATGCAACACAACACCGTGCAGGGAGCACCCGGGGATACGAACGGCAGTCTAATTACTTTAAGGAGCGCGCGCCCCTTGGTTTACGGGGCATGCGCACTTTTACATTCAAAAACTGCGCCCAGCTGGTAAAGGAGACCGCTAATTTTAATCAGAGTTTGTCGATCGTGCCCCCAAATAATAATACTGTTCATTAGTATTATCATAACATTGCTCAACTAGATTAATACTAATACAGACAAACAAATAATACACCGGAATACAGTTGCCGAATTTACTCGTTTGAAATATATATATATATATATATATATATATAATATATACTACAGTATATTATATTGTGAAGGAAGGTGAGATAAAGCAATTTTTGCACTTTATATTTTACTAATATTTAACATTTATTAAGCAGTTACATAACATAAATGCATCCATCCATCCATCCATCCAGACGCATCTAAGGTATACTCCACCACACTGGGTCGAGAGGGGGCACTGACAATAACCTTCTCTCCCTCTTCACACCAAATAGATGCTCAGTGAAGAAACTGACT
Organism: Polypterus bichir lapradei; assembly: GCA_026402145.1. Taxonomy (NCBI): domain Eukaryota; kingdom Metazoa; phylum Chordata; class Cladistia; order Polypteriformes; family Polypteridae; genus Polypterus; species Polypterus bichir. The sequence goes on along the minus strand of JANRMT010062802.1, from coordinate 4,718,580 downwards.
CCACCCTTTCTGTCCCATCCATCCATTATCCAACCCGCTATATCCTAACTACAGTGTCACGGGGTTCTGCTGGAGCCAATCCCAGCCAACACAGGGCGTAAGGTAGGAAACAAAGCCTGGGTAGGGCGCCAACCCACCGCAGTAAATAAATACATGTATTTTATAATATAACACTCCATCCAAGGTGCATTTTGTGTTTTATAATTAGTTATACTTTTGTCATGGCATTCTGGCACAGCCAAAGAAGCAGTGTTCTTGTACCACTCTTGTACATTTCAGCCTTTGAATAAAAATCTTTTGTATTTTTGTTGTTTGTTTTGTTTACACCAAATAAAGCTAGTTTTGATATAAGCAAACCCGTTTATTTCTTAATAACTTTGAACATGAACTGTAAAATAAACAAGTGTAACTGAGAACCTAAAAAGGTTATAGCTGAGTAACTGGGTGAGGTGCAGTTTTTCAAAGTTTATAAAACAATAGTTAAAATATTATGATTTATTGACATTTAACTATCTACTAAATTAACGTACTGTCACAAGTCAGTAAATGTACTATTAAGTTGTCTATATTTTCTCGCTTAGTATGGATTAATACAACATAATATAATTAACAGAGAATAAAAAAATTTCATTCATTTTATATAAAAATATGTTGTTTCAGGATATTTTAATTTAGTGCATTAGGCATAATTGCATTATTTTTGATAAAAATAATTTTATTATGTGCAACCGATGTACGTATTTTCTTTATTTTAATCTGACATGCTCTTTATTAGATTGTATTTATAGCTAGACAGATCATACAGAACGCCACTTGCAGACTTCACGATGTGAGCACCATAGAGGAAACTGAAATGAATCATTATAGATGTGCCGTAAAAGCTTTATAAATTAAAGAGACTTCAGTAGTGTCAAGATTTGGAGTAGTTGGACCATTGCGCCAGGTTTTAAGCATTGGACATGTCCCTCCCACATTCATTTGTCCACAAAACTCAACAATAACACCGACTGCATGGTGGCGCAGCAGACACATCTTGCAAGAATTCCCATTTCACAGGAGCGCCATTCAAGGAGTTGGATCCTGTGCCTGTTCTGCCAGGAATTTCTTTTGACTACAAAGCGTGTTTGTCTTGCAGTCGATAAGCTTAAAAATAAAATAAAGGCGCTAAACTGATTATTCAGAGCGGTGCAGTATAGAGAGCAGTTTTTAGTTCCTAAATGAACCATCTAAAGGAATATTTGAAATAAAAACTTCATCCATTTAAATCTATAACAGGTTCCACACATACAGTTGCATGCAAAATTTTGGATCCCCTTGCTTAAAATGTATGTTATTGTGAATAGTTAAATGAGCAGAAGATGAACTGATCACCAAAAGGCATAAAATTAAAGATGACATATTTCTTTAATATTTTAAGCATTTTATTTCCATCATTCAGAAAATACCAAAGAAATAAAAAGGCCCTGAAGAAAAAGTATGGACGCCTGACATGGTCATCAAGACCCCCTTTGGCAAGTATCACAGCTTGTAAACACTTTTTGTAGGTCGGAGTCTTTCAGTTGTTATGCTTGTGGTGTTTTCGCCCATTCGTACTTGGAAAAGTCTTCTAATTCTGCGCGATTCGTGAGCCGTTTTCCATACACAGATCTCTTGAGATCTCACCACACCTTTTTAAATGATGTTTAGGTCTGGGGGCTGTGAGGACCATGCGTCTCCTGTGTAGGCATTGTTTAATGAATGTCTTTGAGTATCCGTTTGAAATGAAAAGACGGAAAATATAGCGTCTTTCGTTCGTTTTTGTCTCCTTCGTATTACAATGGCCGTAGACTCTTCTAAATAAAGTTTTAACACAGCTCCGTTTATGAGATGCCGGGTGATTGCTGACGAAGTGTAGTATCCTGTCTGCATAACATTCCTTACGGTAAACACTTGTGAGCAGGGTGGCGTCGTTACTTCCTTCATATCCAGAAGCCGATGAGTCGGTTTATTTCTTTGCACGGTGAATTGGATTGCAGGGAATATTGTGTTGACAGACCTCATTCACACCAAAAATTTGGATACGCTACGTTAACGACACATTCGTCATATTAAAAAAAAAAATGACCAGATTAACGAATTCTACAACCACATCAACACAACAACATAATCCACTTACTTAAAAAAAAAGTTCTTACTTTCGTCCCGTCAACTGCTTTCAGCATTGCTGTTCATTAGTATTATCATTGCTGAACCAGATAAAAACTTTTAATACAGACAAATAAATAATACATCCGAATACAATACAATGGGGTTGCCGAATTTGCTCGTTTGAAAATAATATATATATATATAGAATATAATATATATATAGAAGCGAAGGTCTGTACAGATATTATATATATACATATACATTACATTATATATATATATATATATATATATATATATATATATA
>JANRMT010062802.1:4689874-4715129 GCA_026402145.1 Polypterus bichir lapradei | reverse complement strand
ATCTATCTATCTATCTATCTATCTATCTATCTATCTATCTATCTATCATGCCTCTCTCTCTACCGATCTGTTTGATTAATGGATGTTGTGGACTACTCCTGAACCAACAGTGATAAGGCAGGAATTATGTCGCACTCGATATTAGCCTATTGAGAGTCACTGTGAATGTCAAGTCGCCTCTCTGTCAGAAGTTTTGGACAGGTGGGATTTCGCGAAAGCTACCCTCAGGCCCTCGGAAACATCAGGGAGGCATCGGGCGCACACCTTTAAGTTTTTGGTTCAAATTCGGAATTTTTTCCCCATAGCCTTATCGTGAACGCGCACGCGCGAGTTCTTAAGGTTACGTAAAAGCTCAACTTGCGATTAAATACAGATGCAATATCACGATATATATATATATATATATATATATATATATATATATATATATATAATATAAATCCAGGTTTGTTTCTTTTTTTAAAATGCAGTTCTGTAATAGAAAGCTGGAATCAAATGAGTTGAAGTGCCTCCCCACTGGCTTTGAAAAGCCCTTTGTGTAGTGAGAAAAGGATTGTATTGTTACCAAAAAATAAACAAACAAAAAAAAAAAAAAAAAACAAGTATCCTGTGTAAAATTACAAGATGTGTAGATGTGTAAACTGTAAATAATAATTTGTTGGATTTTCTTAAAAATTGTGATAAAACATTACCAGCAGTATCAGTAAATTCAACTACTTTTTGTCCATTTTTAATATATATATGAAAATGTACTCATTTGAAATAAGTTAAAAAATATAATAGAGTGATTACAAATGTAAAGTGAGTAATGGCTGAGCACTCCAAACTCTGTTCCCATAGGTTTAAGATGTTCCACTTACTTATTTAATCTTTCCCATTATATTTGAGGTGAATCAAAATTCATAGTTGATGTGCAAATGAGGTGCTGCGGTTGAGGCAGGTGAAATGAAAGAACATTGTGGACAGGAACTTGGCAAAAAGAAAGAAAAGAATAGTTGGCTTTGTCATCAGAGCTACCTTGGACAAACACAGAGTTTAAAATGCTTACAGAAAATAGAAAAGAAGGAAAAAAAAGGAGCACACAAAAAAGGAATGAAAGGAAGAAAGAAAACTGTTGTTCTATTTATTCTCGGCAGAAGTTTATGCGTCACTGTGAACCTCTTCATATTGCTGGATTTCATAAGGACACTAAAGACTTGGACCTTGGTCCTTTTGCAGATATTGGGAGTGTCACACACTGCTTTCCAGCGCCCTCATGACCCCCCATACTCTCCCAATCCGTTTACTGACTTCATAGGAAGTGTCACCAGAGTCACACGAATGTCACTGCCGAGGTAAGTAAACCTCTCAATGATGAGGCCGACACTCTCTTCGCAGACAGACACACTGCTGATGGCCATGTCCAAGAGGTCAAATCAAATACTACTTTCATTTTCAAACACCCCATCAGTCTCCAAAACACTGCGGTTTGTTTATGCAGATTACAGTTTTTAATATGTAATTGATAATTTCTCAAAAATTGCAGGAGTAATAATGTTTCTTTTTCAAGCACAAATAAACAGATATAGTTGTATTCATTTTATGAACATATAGGGTTATAGACTGACCCATTTATAAACAAATAGACAGAAGGGCTACAAGGAACGTATCAAATAGACATTCCTAAAAGTAAAAGAAATACCAAAAAATCTGGAATAAAGGAAACAAAAGACTGTACAGATTTCCAATGTTTCTTGAGACAAGAACAGGTCTCAGGGGATTACTGCAGGAGCTTATTTTTGAAAGAGACAACTCTTGTTGAGTAAATTCTGCCAATCCTTAGAAAGACTTTCTGGATTAATTCAAACTGTACTCCACGTCTTTGGGATACTCAATGTTCAGGGCATATATAGGCCAATAAAAAGGAAAATGAACTTTATACGTCACTCATACTTTCGATGATAATGTTGTCTTCAAGTACAATGGCAAAGTCAACACCATCTGCCTGTGAATGTTGAGCAGCTCTGTCGTCTATGACTGCAAGGACTGCCGTTGTCACATCCTTTGTGAAGGACTCTTCAGGATTGGTGGTCTGTTTGAAGTATTAAAATCACGTGTTTAGCAGGGAGTGTGTTATTTTTGGTAAAACACTGATGTTGTAATATGGCAGGAGAACACTGGCCATGGTTTCAGTCCAAGTTAGTAAACATGTAAAGACTTGCTTTGGAGGCAAATGCAGATATAAAAGTAATGGCATTCTTTACTGGATTTGTCATCCTATTAAGACAACAAACAGCCTCTTCATGGTTTTTTACGCCTTCTAAATGAATGGCTGAATAGCCAGCCCTGTACTCCAGTTTTCCTAGAAAGAGCTCACATGGTCTCATATGGGAAGAACAACAACAAAAAGATCCCAGAAACAATTCTGAAGGCATATAAACTCAGCAAAAAAAGAAACGTCCCTTTTTCAGGACTGTGTATTTCAACAATAATGTTTTAAAAATCCAAATAACTTTACAGATCTTCATTGTAAATTGTTTAAACAATGTTTTCCATGCATGTTCAATTAACCATAATCAATTAATTAACATACACCCGTGGAATGGTCGTTAAGACCTTAACAGCTTACAGAAAGTAGGCATTTAAGGTCACAGTTCTAAAAACGCAGGACACTAAAGAGACTTGTCTACCGACTGTGAAAAACACCCAAAGAAAGATGCCCAGGGTCCCTGCTCATCTGCGTGAACGTGCATTAGGCATGCTGCAGGGAGGCATGAGGGCTGCTGATGTGGCTAGGGCAATAAATTGCCATGTCCACACAGTGAGACGCCTAAGACAGTGCTACAGGGAGACAGGAAGGACAGCTGATCATCCTCGCAGTGGAAGACCACGTGTAACAACACCTGCACAGGATCGGTACATCCGAATATCACACCTGCGTGACAGGTACAGGATGGCCACAACAACTGCCCGAGTCACACGAGGAACACACAATCCCTCCATCAGTGCTCAGACTGTCCGCAATAGGCTGAGAGAGGCTGGACTGAGGGCTTGTAGGCCTGTTGTAAGGCAGGTCCTTACCAGACATCACCAGCAACAACTCCGCCTATGGGCACAAACCCACCTTCGCTGGACCAGACAGGAGTGGCAAAAAGTGCGTGAGTTTCTGCATGACAGTAATGTCAGTGTTCTGCCATGGCCAGCGAAGAGCCCAGATCTCAATCCCATTGAGCACGTCTGGGACCTGTTGGATCACAGGGTGAGGGCTAGGGCCATTCCCCCCAGAAATGTCCAGGAACTTGCAGGTGCCTTGTGGGGTAACATCTCACAGCAAGAACTGACAAATCTGGTCCAGTCCATGAGGAGGAGATGCACTGCAGTACTTCAAGCAGCTGGTGGCCACACCAGATACTGACTGGTACTTTTGATTTTGAGCCTCCCTTCATTCAGGGACACATTGTGAAACATTTTTAGTTTATGTCTTATGGTGTTGACTCTTTTAGTGTTCATACAAATATTTACACATTAAGTCTACTGAAAGTAAAAACAGTTGAAAGTCAGGGGACGTTTCTTTTTTTGCTGAGTATAGAAATATTTAAAAAAAGCCTTCTAGGTATGTATACACTGAAAACTATATAACATTGATGTTGTTCATTCAACGTAAATTTTCTCTTTTAAGCAACTTAAGATTAGTCTTTTAGTGTTGTAGTTTGAAATATTTGGTTTCAGATCTCAATCAAAGTAAAAAAAAAAATGTTTGTACTAAAGTAAGTTATAGTGGAGGGAATAAACATAAAAATCCTATTTCAGTTAACCTAATGTTTTAGTGTGTCTGTGTACTGTGTTTGAGGGGCCCTTTGTATTTTCTTCCAGTCGAACTTTCCAGGGTTCTGGCTTTCCAACTGCCAAAAGAGAAAAACACTTTCCCGAGTGGAGTAGACGTTGCGATACAGGTCTGGTCATTTTCAGTAGCAGACTTTTATAACGGAGGATTTCTGGTAAATAACCCTGTTTCTCAGCTGTTAATTTTAAGTATAAGAACTCGTAATAAAACATACTTTCAAGAAAGCTGTAGAAACGTTTAATAATATTTTGTTGTATATTTAAGATTTAAACTGCAAAATGCTTGTGTATTTGCAATAGATTTTTAAATAAATGTAAAAAGTACAGCATTGGACTGTGTTATGTTCATCTATAGATAGATAGATGTGAAAGGCACTATATAATAGATAGCTAGATAGACAGACAGACAGACAGACAGACAGACAGACAGAGAGACAGACAGATAGATAGAGTGAAAGGCACTATATAATAGATAGATAGATAGATCCTCCATGATTGACAGGAGCCTGCTCAGCGCCCGTCGCTCTGCCACGGATGTCAAACTGTCCAGCTCCGTGCCTACAATAGAGCCTGCCTTCCTCACCAGTTTGTCCAGGTGTGAGGCGTCCCTCTTCTGTCTGCTGCCTCCCCAGCACACCACGGCATAGAAGAGGGCACTCACCACAACCGTCTGATAGAACATCTGCAGCATCTTATTGTAGATGTTGAAAGACGCCAGCCTTCTAAGAAGTATAGTCGGCTCTGTCCTTTCTTACACAGAGCATCAGTATTGGCAGTCCAGTCCAGTTTATCATCCAGCTGCACTCCCAGGTATTTATAGGTCTGCATCCTCTGCACAGTCACCTCTGATGATCTCGGGGTCCATGAGGGGCCTGGGCCTCCTAAAATCCACCACCAGCTCCTTGGTCTTGCTGATGTTCAGGTCTAGGTGGTTTGAGTCGCACCATTTAACAAAGTCCTTGATTAGGTTCCTGTACTCCTCCTCCTGCCCACTCCTGATGCAGCCCACCATAGCAGTGTTGTCAGCGAACGTTTGCACGTGGCAAGACTCCGAGTTGTATTGGAAGTCTGATGTGTGTTGGCTGAACAGGACCGGAGAAAGTACAGTCTGCTGCGGCGCTCTTGTGCTGCTGACCACAATGTCAGAGCTGTAGTTCTCGAGACGCACATACTGAGGTCTGTCTGGAAGATAGTCCACGATCCATGCCACCAGGTGTGAATCTACTCCCATCTCTGTCAGTTTGTCCATAAGGAGCAGAGGTTAAATGGTGTTGAAGATGCTAGAGAAGTTCAGAAACATAATTCTTACAGCACCACTGCCTCTGTCCAAGTGGGAGAGGGATCGGTCTAGCATATAGATGATGGCATCCTCCGCTCCCACCTTCTCCTGGTGTGCGAACTGCAGAGGGTCGAGGGTGTGGCGGACCTGTGGCCTCAGGTGGAGAAGCAGCAGCCGCTCCGTGGTCTTCATAACATGTGACGTCAGTGCGACAGGCCGGAAGTCATTCAGCTCACTAGGACGTGATACCTTTGGGACTGGGGTGAAACAAGATGTTTTCTAAAGCCTCGGGACTCTCCCCTGTTCCAGGCTCAGGTTGAAGATGTACTGTAGAGGACTAGCCAGCTCTAGCGCACAGGCCTTCAGCAGTTGTGGCGATACACCATCTGGACCCGCTGCTTTGCTGGCACGAAGTCTTCTCAGCTCTCTGCTCACCTGGGCTGCTGTAATTGTGGGTGGGGATGTCTCTCCTATGCTGGTATCAGAAGAAGGATGGGTGGAGGGTGCAGTACTCCAAGGTGAGAATGGGTTAGGGTGGTCAAACCTGTTAAAGAAGTTGTTCATCTGGCTTGCTCCCTCTATGTCTCTCTCGATGGTGGCACCCCGCTTCGAGCTGCAGCCAGTGATGATCTTCATCCCATCCCACACTTCCTTCATGCTGTTGTTCTGCAACTTCTGCTCCAGCTTTCTCCTGCACTGCTCCTTCGCCGCCCTGAGCTGGACTCGGAGTTCCTTCTGCACGCGCTTGAGCTCATGCTGATCACTGCCTTTAAAAGCTCTTATGTTCATAATATTTCTAATAGCATAAAAACAGGTTACTACCAATAAACCATTTTAAATTGTAACAACTTAAAAAACTAATTTACTTCAGTATGAAACAAGTGAATTACACCCAATCACTCTAAATGATTTGCCTCAACTTAAAAATTGTGGGGTAAATAAGATAAAAAGAATAATATTGTTTCAGATTGAAAATATTAAGTGTGAATCATTACCTTAATTATTTTAAGTTAAATGGAGGATATACTTTGTTCAGCATACTCCATTATTAACTAAAATGACTCATTACTGTTCTGAGTCATTTGGGTAATTGTCATGAACGAAATTCTGAATTTGACATTACTTGTATATAAATTCATTTTGGTGCACTAATTTTACAGGTCACATTTGACTAAAACCAAACACTTTAAATATTGGACGAGGGACACAAACGAGCTTCTGCACTTTTTAAAACTCTGTTTGAGGGTTTCAAAAACAAATGACATTACTTTTCTATACGTCATCACCTTCGTTTTGATGCAATTTTCCCAGCGTCGTAACAACTTTTTAATGCCCAATTACTGCTCTTCCCGCCTTCACCGTTTCCAACGAAAATATAAAAGTGCAGCAACTTTTTGAACGTCAGTCAGGCAGTCATTGTACAACCTGCGATGTCCTAGCACAGGGTCACGGGGGTCTGCTGAAGCCAGTCCCAGCCAGCACAGGGTGCAAGGCAGGAACAAATCCTGGGCAGGGCGCCAGCCCACCGCAGGGCACACACACACACACACACACCAAGCACACACTAGGGACAATGTATGATCGCCAATGCACCTAACCTGTATGTCTTCGGACTGTGGGAGGAAACCCACGCAGACAAAATACAATAAAATGCAATACAATTTATTTTTGCATAGCCCAAAATCACACAAGAGGTGCCGCAATGGGCTTTAACAGGCCCTGCCTCTTGACAGCCCCTCAGCCTTTACTCTCTAAGAAGACAAGAAAAAAAACCCTTTTAGGGAAAAAGAAGAAACCTCGAAAAAAGCAATTCAAAGAGAGACCCCTTTTCCAGGTAGGTTGGGCATGCAGTGGGTGTCAAAAAGAAGGGAGTCAATACAACACAATACACAGAACAGAACAAATCCTTAATACAGTATAAAAATAAAGATTTTACAAGTATGGAGTAGAATTTAACAGTAGATGATATCACATAATATGATTTGGATTTGTTTAGAGTCCTGGAGCCCTCATCCATCAAGCTGCCTCCCCCAATTGGCCATTCCACAGCTGGGCCAGCTAATCTGATGACAGGACCCCTCTACCCCACGATTCCTGTGATCCTCCATCAGAAATGACTTTACCTTAGGCAGGCAAAACAACTTGGCAGGTGGGCCGTGGCACCAAGTGCCACATTTGAGAAGAGAAACAGAATAGGTGAGGGTTAGTAACACTTTCTAATTATCATGTTACTTATGTTTTACTGCTAATGACTAACAACAGAGATGCAGTCTGTACAGTTAATCAGCAGCTCTAGGCAGGGTGTGCTAAACTGAAGTTGTGAGTCTTCAGCCGAGATTTAAAGGCTGAGACCGAAGGGGCATCTCTTATAGTAGCAGGCAGACCACTCCACAGTTTAGGGGTCCTGTAACTAAAAGCTCGACCTCCCACTGTTATTTTATTAATCCTTGGAATCGCAAGCAGACCGGCATCTTGAGATCTTAATGTGCGCTCTGGTTTGTAAGTCATGATAAGTTCAGACAAGTAAGCCAGACCTCAGCCATTTAATGCTTTATATTTTAAAAGTTGGATTTTGAAATCTGCCCTAAACTTAACCGGGAGCCAGTGTAAGGACTTAAGAACTGGAGTTATGTGTTCATATTTTCTTGTTCTTGTTATAATTCTTGCAGCAGCATTTTGGATTAACTGGAGGCTGAATAAAGAACAGTTTGAACATCCAGTGAACATCGCATTGCAGTATTCAGTCCTACTAGAAATAAATGCATGAATTAATTTCTCAGAATCCTGTGTACAGTAATCCCTTCTCGATCGCGGGGGTTGTGTTCCAGAACCCCCCGCGATAGGTGAAAATCTGCGAAGTAGAAACCATATGTTTGTATGGTTATTTTTATATATTTTAAGCCCTTATAAACTCTCCCACTCTGTTAACATTATTAGAGCCCTCTAGACATGAAATAACACCCTTTAGTCAAAAGTTTAAACTGTGCTCCATGACAAGACAGAGATGACAGTTCTTTCTCACAATTAAAAGAATGCAAACATATCTTCTCTTCAAAGGAATGCGTGTCAGGTGCAGAGAATGTCAGAGTGAGAGCGCGAGAGAAAAGCAAACAATCAAAAAATCAATACGTGCTTTTTATCTTTTAAGTATGCCGAAGCACCGCGATAAAGTGGCCGGCCGCAAAGAAGGGAGCAATGTGAAGTCCGTATCCTCTAAGCAAACAGTCTCTGTGCTCACACCCCCTCCGTCAGGCAGAGAGAGTGTGAGAGACAGAGAAAAGCAAACAATCAAGCACCACGCGGGAAGCATATCATATATCATTGAGGAGTTTTATTTAATACGTAATACATGCTCTGATTGGGTAACTTCCAAGCCATCCGCCAATAGCGTCCCTTGTATGAAATCAACTGGGCAAACAAACTGAGGAAGCATTTAAAGCATAAATTAAAAGACCCATTGTCCGCAGAAATCCGCGAACCAGCGAAAAATCAGTGATATATATTTAGATATGCTTACATTTAAAATCCGCGATGGAGTGAAGCCGCGAAAGTCGAAGTGCGATATAGCGAGGAATCACTGTATTTAGAAAGCGCCTTAATTTCCCAACATATTTAAGATGGAAGAAACCTGATTAGACAACTTTGTAATATGTGTTTTAAATGACATGCTAGAGTCAAAGATAACTCCCAGATTGTAGGCTGATTCACTAAAATTGGTGGTGATTCCAACCGAGTTAAATGATGACAAAATATTGTTGTGATCAGCGTCATTCCCTCCAATAATTAACATCTCTGTTTAAAGACAAGTCGTTCTCATCCATCCACTCCTTTAATTTACTAACAGAACTAATTAAAGACAACTGTACTGTGGTGGATGCTGCATTCACATGTTCTCAGAGTGATTGGAGATTTCACCTTCTCCCTTCAGTACATTCATGTGGTTTTATGGTTAGACTGTTCAAACAAACAGAAGGTCACTGCTGATTTATTACAGGTCTGCAAATCAATTCATTTAAAGAAAACAACACTCTTAGTGAAAATAAAGAGCAAAGTACATGTCTTAAATGTGTTTCACTTCCGTTTCAAAAAAACGGCATTTTGGACTGACTGGATTATATGTTTTATTGTAAACAGTTGACTAAGGTGAAAGGTCAGCTCGGACAATTTGGGTAGCTCTGGTTTGTCAGAATTGCCCAACTTGTATTTCCAAATTGGTAATCAGATTTTTCACTCCTTTGAGAGCATGTGAATGAAGCAAGAGAGCAGGAGCTTAGGGATCTTCACATCTCGATTTGATGTTACTTTGGAGAATCCAGGTGATGGCACTTGAGGCAGATTGAAGACATAAGAATGATTTAAGATATGAAGTGGTAGGAGAAGTGACGGCAAAGGTGGTAGGGATGAGAACGGCGCCCATACACAGGTGTCACATGACCTCCCTGCTGGCCGCTGCCGAGAGATGATTCTACAATAAAATAAAATAAAAATAAAAAGAGGAATAACCTTGGAGGTCAATCATCACCCTAAAAGCGGATAGTAGATGTCACGTAGTATGTGTGTACCAAATTGCAAGTCAATAGGTCAAACGGTTTGCGAGCTACAGGTGATTTAAAATCCTGCACATACAAATGGACAGCCATGGTAGCGTATTATATAAGAAGATATATTGTCCTAAAATGACTCATAAAAAACAAAAACTTGATGTTTGCTCTTTTCAAGACTCTTGGACGAATGAATATGGATGTGTACAACAAAAGGATCGTGCTGTGTGTGTTATGCTGTGAAAATGTTGTGTGTCATACGTCAAGTGGAATTATCAAACTAAACATCAGTCCACGTTTAAAAACTGTGATGTGAAAAGTGAAGCTACAAAAAGGGCTGTTTCTGGTTTTAAGAAACAAACTACTTATTTTAGTCAAATAATTGGAACCAAAAATAAACCAACTGAATGTAGTTATACAATTACTTTGCATTAATCGATTAATAGCTCTGATTAATAATACAGAATGATTAGATAGATAGATACTTTATTAATCCCAAGGGGAAATTCACATAATCCAGCAGCAGCATACTTGATAATATATATTGTGAACGATAGGGGGCGCTCTCGCTCCCTTGAACCCCTGTCCACGACTCCAAACACCAGGTAAAAGTCCAACAGTTGACTTTATTTTTATGCCACAGTGTACAAAGCACACTCTCCACCACAATACTCATATAATATACACAATAAACCAATCCTCCAGCTCCCAGACGCGTTGCCACCCTTCCACCCAGCTCAGCTCGCCGTCTGGGAGCTCCCACAGTCCTTTTATAATCCCTGACCCGGAAGTGTTCTCAATCCCCAGTCCATGTGATCCTCAATCACCTCCGGGTCAGGTAAAAGTTCTTTTCTTCAACCCGGAAGTCCGTCGCTCTTCCTATGACGAACCTCCGGGTCACAGGGCACGAAGAAGCCCTCGGTCCTCCCTGCAGCTCCCTCCTGTGGCCCCCACGGCATCCAGCAGGGTTTTGCATAAAAACTCCATTGTCCATGATGCCCTGCTGGTCTTCTGGGGACCTCCATGCTGCAAGGAGGGCTCCACCTGGCGGCTTGCGGGTATTGGCCGGGATAAATGGCCGGCCATCCTTCACAGTATTCCCCCCCCCAGCAACGAATTATTATTTGGAGCGGCATGCCCCGAGAGGGAAGTCTTCCTCCAAGAGGACGTCCTGGTTGAGCCTTGATTGACACGAATATCTTGGTCCCTGGAGAACCTAGGGGGAATATTAGTCCAAACCGACATCTTGTCCCCCTCTCTCCAAGGACAGTTCCGCCAAATATGGCCCAACCTTTGGCACCCGTAACACTGCCTCTGTCCTCCTGGTATTCTCCCTCTACGTGACTGAAAACAACAAGGAAATGTTAGGTCCGCCCCTTTTGCTGGGAGAGAAACCCCTGCCGCCTGTAACGGTGTTTTTTCTCTTTTTGTTTCTCTCTCTCTCTTGTCAGGAGACCCCCGTTTTATTTTCGGGATCTTCTGCTTGATCTGGGGCTTGTCCACACTCTGAGTCTCTCTACTAGATGAAGAGAGACCCTTTACTGTCTGCACCCCTTTTACTTTATAAATTACCGGTGGCGGCGTCTTTAGGGCTGCCTCGTGCCGGGATTCAGCACTGTCTAGCTGCCCCGGATCGATTAGCCCTTCCGCCGACCACTTGGTTAACGTACCGGCCTCTCTTGTAGGGTACATAGTGTACTGGCACCCGCTATTTATTAAAAGTGGGCCCGGATTACACTGCGTCCCTCTTGTTTTATATACGGTACGGGTTTCACCTACTTGTACCGCCACATTATGATATACGGGAGGCTCCCCACCAAATCGCCGCACGTAGTCCCTCAGCTTCTCCAATGGCGCTTTGGCTACCGCTCCCAGTTCCCCGACGATCTTCTCAATGGTCGTCAGGACCTGTAAGAAACTCTTTACGGGCTTGATTAAGCGTTCGAGTTCCCGCAAGTCAATATTATTTATTTATAACATCTTCATGACCAGAAGTGACGTCATCAGCAACACCACAGCCAGAAGTGACCTCTTCTTGACCGCACGTGGCGTCGTTGTCAGCGCCAGAACCAAGCGGGATTTCCCGAAAATGGTCTGCAAGAGACTGAGAGAGACAATTATCACACTCTGCCGCCCCCTGGCCTGCCATAGAATTACTATTTGGTAGGCCCTTTAGCAGTTTCCCATGCGCACATGTGTGACAATACTATATATAACAAAATTGGCAAAATGTTGGTAAGCGGAATAACATTGTAACATAGGTTCAGCATGACACAGCTGAAAGATTGCCAACCACTGCATTAAAAAAATGTATTTTCAAAGAGGACATGTTTGCAGGTTTCAGATGACAACTAGGTGGTAACGTCCATTGTTACTTACCAGCATCTCTAATGCTCTGTACTTTGTTATCTGCCATGTGCACAAAGTCTTTCTGCTGTTTTACTCACCTCATCTTCTTGTTTTTTTTTTCCCTTTTCAGGTGTCATTTTTTCCTTATTAACAAACTTCCAATTTCAAATATGTCCATGAGAAAGCGGCTCTGTGCATTTGTTTTGTTTTCTGTGATTTTCTATTCTTACAAACAGTCTACAGTGGTAATGCCTTATTTTAAACACTTCTTTCATCGCTGGCATCCTCCGGTCACTCATACTGAGGTCTCCAACAGTCTAATTGTGTTGACTTACTTTAATGGCAATATAACTCCACCAGTGAAACTCTCTGAGGATGTAATTCACATTATTGCCATCACTAAACTGGTTGGTCACGAAGAGTACCGCTGTCATATTGGTTGTAACGGGATATTGTTCTCCGTGGATGCACAGGCTAAAATTCGCTTTGTAAATTACATCCTCCCCTACAGGCTAATGGATCTTTATTGTCAAAATCCATGTGGCTCGGCAGCGATTTTGAGTCGTGTGACTGCGTGGGCACATGGTCAGAGGGTGGCCTCAGAGATCCCTGCTGCAATTAGAGCTATTGATAAAAGACATCCTCAGCGGGACTTCACTGCATGCATTTCCGCATTTAGTAATTACGATGGTGCACTTCTTATTCAATACGTTGAGATGTTCCAACGTTTGGGGGCTGAAAAGATCTTTCTGTATTTAAGTGAAATGTCCAAAGAGACACGAGATGTGCTGGCTGAACTCAACCACAAGGGATATGTGGAAGTCATCCACTGGAGAGTTGGCTTCATTTTTACCCAGTTGAATGGCAAGGACTTCCAAAGAGATGTTCAGGTCGAGGCCTGGAGTGACTGCTTTTATAGAAACATGCATGACACCAAGAGTCTCGCTCTCTCTGTGACAGAACCAATCGGCCTTTTCAGCAATGCATGGTGGGGGCTGCAGCAGTTCTTCAGAAAGGAGAACTTCAATTTCAGTACACTTGATCTGAAGGACTGTGAGAAGTATATGACACAAGATCAGAAGGACCAATCACCGAAGGGGACAGACATCTTGTTTGCTTATGTTAGCCTGGCTGCTGAGCCTGCCACATATGAACAGACTTCTAGACTGGCTCAGTGTCTCAATGAGGGGCCTCTCCGAGAACAAGTGATGTTTATTTCAGCAAGAGTTCCAGGGAAAGGTAAGAATTTCCATGTCATTATGGCATTAGTAGCCACAGATCAGAAGTCACGACGTGTTACGTCATCACACTTTTGGTTTAAATGATGATGACTCACTATAAGCAATATCCAAGTCTGTGGATAAATTAGTAAGTTGGTTTGAAGATCGTTTTGATAGTTTCCTGTTCATGTATTCGCGTTTAGCCTTTTGGTTCCATTCAGTTTGTTTAGAACATAGGAATGTAATAAACTTGACCAGTCCATCAGGTTTGTTTGTTTGTTTAACTAATAGCTAAGTTGTCACAATATCTCATCCAGATTCATTTTAAAGGTTGTTGGGGCTTCTACTTCAACTGCACACCCCAGCAGACTTCCACAACTCTTTGCGTAAAGAAGTGCTCTCTGGTTTCAGTCCCAGATGCTCTTCCCCTTAATTTCCACTGGTGTCTCCAAGTATGTGAATGACCTTTTAGTTGCAAGAATTCTTCTGGGTCTTTTTATATCAAGGTCTTTGATAATTTTGAAGACCTGGATTAGGTCACTATGGAGTCTTCTCAACTCTAGATTATTTATTTTTGATCTTGATCTGTCCCTAATTAATGATCTCTGAAGACTGGACTCCTTCGATACTGAAGCTCTTCAGAGAATCATTGGGTACCACTGGTTTGACTTTATGTCGGATGAGTGGTTGCTCATGGAGTTCCAAATGAGGCTCAGCTCAGCACCTGCATTGTGAGGGAGTGTCAGTTACGGAAGTTATGGCCATGTGGTGCAATCCCCCGAATACGATCCGACTTGCAGGATTGTCATTGTTGAGGACCCGAGTGGCTGGACCAGGCTAAGGGGATGCCCACGTAACACCTGGAAGATAGATGGTCATTTCCTGAGGGTGGGAATGGACCACATGCATGCCTAGGGGATTGTCATCTGGGATCCCGAGCTGTTTCATTGTATGGTGGGTGCAGCAGATTCTCCAACCTGGATTGAATTTATATTCTATTTTCTTATTTTGGTCTTCCATTATTCTGTTTCTCTTGGAAGCACACACATAGCTTCTTTTCAACTCATTCAAATCTTGTGTTCTGCCACAAAACTGCTGTGAGGTCTCCTCATTAGGAAAGGGTTATAGAGAGAAGGCTTAGGGAAGAGACAACCATAGGGGAGCAAATGTTTTATTTTATGCCAAATAATGATAGTCTTTGCATTGAGACAACTCACAGAGAAGCATTGAGCAAAACAGAAAGGTCAGCAGGTGGTGTTCATGAACTTGGAGAAAGCCTATGACAGGGTGCCACATCAAGAGGTCTGGAAGTGCAAAAAGGGAGAAAGGAGGACGAGAGAAGTGTGTGAGATTGTCCAGGATATGTATGAGGGAGCGAGGACTCTGCTTAAAAGCAGGATTGGGATAACAGATAAGGTCCCATTTGGAGGATGTCTGTACCATAAATCTTCTTCAAGCCCTTACCTCTTAGATCTGGTTATGGACGTGTTGGCTCATTTGAGAAAAGGCCAATGCCCCTGGTCCAGGATTTTTGCTGATGACATAGTGTTGTGTAGCACCAGAAAGGAGGAAGTGGAGAGGAAGTTGGAAGAATGGAGATTTTACTTTGGAAGTGAACTTGGCTCTGAATCCTCTTTTGCTCCTGCCATTCAAACCTTTGCCCAAGTTTGCCTCAAAACTCCACTCTCAATGAGTGACTAGTGCTGAGGCAACTTTATACTTCAGGTGGAGGTTACTTCTGCATCAATCCCTGAATTAATTCTGGGATCAGGGATGCCCTTAGCAAGTTCTAAAATCATTTTATGAGGAAATTCTGTATCTGAAACCCTTTTAGCCAAGTATAGTGACCCACATAACAGGACACAGGTTTCTATCCATACAACATGGATGCCATATGTTGCCACTTGAACGTTTGGGAGAATTCAGCCAGGCCTATCCCCCATAACAACTCTCTTTAAGAGAATTCCCCCAGCTCTGACAAGTACGGAATGTTGTATGCTTGCACCCAGACCACCACTCACTCTTCTTTTGTGCTGAAACTCCCATCTACTGTTTTCTCAGGGTACCCAGATCACATACAAGTCATTATGCCCAAGTTAACTTTTTAGCCATTTTAACACTTGGAGAAATTCCCTTGTCACCAGTGTTCTTCTTTTTCCAGGTTTAAGGTTTAGCCAGACTAGTTTGTGCTTATACTTACTTTCCCCTGGAACCTTCTTTGCAACCCAAGAGTGTACAGTGGATTTGGATGTACTGTAGATATCTGCATGGTCTGCCTTCTTCTTTCTAAATTTTATGCTAAGCTCCATGGGTTTGCTAACATTAAAGTGATATTGTTGTCTCGACACCACTGGGTCAGCAGGTAGACCTCTCTTTAAGCCATCTCTTCATTGTTTGTGTTCTGGAGGGAGAAATCATAATTTTAGAACTGCAGGAATTACAGTGGATTCTGAAATCAGATGTCTTCACTGTCTACACACTTGACAGAGTTGTATATTTCATTTTAAATGGATACATTTGCCATTTTCTCCCTCAGTCTACACGCAGTATCCCATAATCTTCTTCATCTTCTTCTTCTTCTTCTTCCTAATTTTATATGGGAGTCGTTATTTTTTTACTTGACTTCTCCAATTGATGTTTTGGCATGATATTTTCAGCCGGATGCCTTTCCTAACGCCAACCCTTGGGACCAGCTCCAAAATGACAAAGTGAAAACTTGGTTTTAAAAAATGTATTAAAAATTGAAAACTGAAATCTCCCATTCATAGAAGTATTCAGACCCTTTGGTGTGGCCATCCAAATTGTGCTCAGGTGCCTCCTGTTTTCTTTGACTCTACCTGAGATGTGTCTAGAACATGGAGCAAACTAATTTGACTGGACATCATTTACAAAAGCATGCCTGGACCTGTTGTGTAGAAGGTCCCACATTTCACACTGCATGTCAGGGCAAAAACCAAGACATGAGGTCCAAGGAACTCTCTCTAGACCTCTGCGGTCAAACTGTGGTGAGGCATAGATCAAGACAAGGAGATAAGTCAATTTTGGAAGCTTTGAGTGTTTCCTGGAGCACAGTGGCCTCAAGAATTGCATAACGGGAGAGGTTTGGAACCATCAGGACTCTTCCTAAAGTTGTCCGGATAGCCAAAATGAGTCATTGGTGTGGTAGAAATTTAAAATCTTATTAAACATATTCTAACTGGATAAATCAATTATCAGGCAGGAGAAAAGCTGTTCATTGCATTTTTTAATTATTCCTTGGCAAAATGCTTTAGAAGGAGCATTATGCAAAAGCAACCTGTTACAACATAGTCAGAATGACCACAGAAACAAAGAGTAGAGGTTCATTTTATAAACTGTTGAATTTACATACAGTGTCAATCAATGCATACATTTTACTCTGGTTGGTTCATTGGTTTACACCCAAATGACTTATATAAAATAAAAGTATATTATATTGTATTATATTCTGTGTTTTTCTTTATACCTTTGAGTTGAGCCACTCACCCTTGAAATTTCTGTGCATATAATAACTGTCCATTCTGGTTATTTACAGAACATCTGCTGACTTCTTAGTTATCTCTTAGTCATCTTTCAGTACATTTTGTTGTTCACTTGACCATTATCTGATTTCTCACATTTATTAACCCTTTATGCTATTTCTTTAAGATGAATGCTCTATTACCCTAAAATCATTCTTCCACACACATCCCTTTGGGACTACTTAAAGTCCCACTAAAACTGAAAGGACCAGTTTCCTACTGTAATTCTATTCTTAATCTGTTTAATACATATGTGTACTGTATACTAAATATGTCCCCCCTTATCTGATTTCCAACATTTACTAACCCTTTATGCTATTTCTTTAAGATGAATGCTCTATTACCCTAAAATCATTCTTCCACACACATCCCTTTGGGACTACTTAAAGTCCCACTAAAACGGAAAGGACCAGTTTCCTACTGTAATTCTATTCTTAATCTGTTTAATACATATGTTTATACTAAATATGCCCCCCTATCTGATTTATGACATTTTTTAACCCTTTATGCTATTTCTTTAAGATGAATGCTCTATTACCCTAAAATTATTCTTCCACAACCCCCCACCTTTCCCCCACCTTTGGAACTAGTTAAAGTCCCACTAAAACTGAAAGGACCAGTTTCCTACTGTAATTCTATTCTTAATCTGTTTAATACATATGTGTATACTAAATATGTCCCCCTATCTGATTTCTGACATTTTTAAACCCTTTATGCTATTTCATTAAGATGAATGTTCTATTAACCTAAAATTATTCTTCCACACTCCCCCCTTTGGGACTACTTAAAGTCCCACTAAAACTGAAAGGACCAGTTTCCTACTGTAATTCTATTCTTAATCTCTTTAATACATATGTGTATACTAAATATGCCCCCCTATCTGATTTCCAACATTTATTAACCCTTTATTTAAGATGAATGCTCTGTTACCCCTTCCACTCTGGGCAAGAGTGGTCTTGGTCAGGGAGGTGACGAAGAACCCAATGGTCTCTCTAACAGACCTTCTCTGCTGAGAGAAGAGAACCTGTTGGAAGGACTGCCATCTCAGCAGCACTCCATTAATATGACACCTTTCCTGGAGTTTGCCAAATTGTATTTAAATGATTTTAAGAGCATGAGGGAGAAAAAACATTCTTTGGTTGGATGATGAAAATGTTAACTGTTTGGGCAGAACTCCAAGCACCTTGTCTGGATAAGACCAGGAACTACCCATCATCTGCCTTATACCATCCCTATGGTGAAGCATGGTGGTACCAGTATTATGCTATGGGGTTGCTTCTTAACAGCAGAGACAGGGAGACTGGTCAGAATTGAGAGAAGGATTAATGCAGACAAATAAAGATAGGCACTCAAAGAAAAGCTGCATCGATGTGTAAATGATCTCAGACTGGGGTGATGGTTCATCTGCCAACCTGACAACAACCCGAGTCATACAGTCAAGTCAATGCTGCAGTAGCTTTAGGATACGTCTCTGACAGTCCATAAGTTCCCAGCCAAAGCCCAAACTTAAACCCCATTGAGATACCTGAAGATGGCAGTTAACAAATGCTTGAGATTCAATATAGTGGAACTTGAGAATTTCTGCCAGAAGTAATGGGATAAACCCAGTTTAGTAGAGACTCACCCAAGAAGACTCTGAGCTGGAACTGCTGCCAAAGGGCCTTCTACAAATACTGAATGAAGGGTCTGAATACTTCTATGAATGAGAGATTTCAGATTTTCATTTTTTATACATTTAACGCCCTTTCTGAAAACATGATTTCGCTTTAATACTATTATGGGTTATTGAGTGGAGAATGATGGGCAAAAGAGGGGAAAAAGTTCCATATAAAATTAAATCTACGGCACAGTAAAGTGTGCAGAAAGTGAAGAGGTTGGAATACTTTCTGAATCCACTGTTTATTTTTATATCTTTGATTTAAGTTTAAAACTCCCACGCAGTTCTCTTGTCCCATTTTAAAGAATTCTGGCCTTGCACTAAATGAATGCACGAGATGTTCTTGTCACTTCAGCTGTCAAAGTAACAAATTCCCATACGTGTTCATGCTCTAATGTGTGCTTTAGTGTTTCCTGCACAGAAGACCCCTACACTGGTCACTCCAATCAGAGATGCTCGAGCCTTTGCTCTTTCGGCGTTTTATGATGACAGACATCAAGAAGACCTCATTCGAATTATCGGGATTGTGAAGAGAGATTATTATGAAAACCAAGGTGGAAGGCTTTACTGCCATGTGCTGTGTCCGAGTGGCATTTACGTGGAGCCTGTACGGACTGAAATTCATGTTGACCATTTCGACTTTCCCTATGGCACAGCGAGTCTAATCTGCAGAAACCCCTGTGGATCGGCTATTCTAACCAATGTGACAGTATCGACAAGCAATGAAAGCAGATCACCGGGGGTCACATTGAAAATTCAGAACACCAAAGAATCTCGACCCCCCAAGCCTCAGCATGACTTCACTGTGTGTATTTGTACAATGTTTGGTAACTTTGGTAACGTCCTGCAACTCACCCAAACCCTGGAGATGTACAGACTTCTGGGGGCAGGCAAGGTGGTCATCTATAAAACGAGCTGCTCTGACCAGGTACAGGAGGTGCTGGACTACTATGCAAAAGAAGGGTTTGTCCAAGTGTTTGAATGGACAGTGAACTTGTATCTCAACCCTTCTTCAAGCTGGAGTTATGCTGTGCACAAGGCGGACTTGCACTACCACGGCCAGATTCCTGCACTAAATGACTGTTTGTACAGGAACATGCACTCCAGCAGTTACTTGGTTCTTATTGACCAGGATGAGATCATTGTACCCTACAAACATGACAACTGGAGAGACCTAATAGAATCTCTAAGGAAAGCAACACCTAGTGCCAACATTTTTAGGTTCACAAACCGTATATTTCCAACCGATACATATGGCAAAGACCCTGGTGCCCTGCAATGGAATGATATTCCTGGAGTCAATATTTTGCAGTTTGTCAACAGGGAAACAGAACTTGAAAGCTATGACCCAAAAAAGATGATTGTGGATCCCAGAATTGCCTATAAAGCCTCGGTTCATTACCTAATGGAACATTTTGGAAGTGAGAAAGAGGTTGACGAACATGACGCCCTATTGTTCCATTGTAAAGAGCACAAAGTAATCTCAGAACCGTTGAATGATGTAAGGATCGCCCGTTATGATGCTCAGCTCAAAATAAATGTGAATCAAGTTTTGAGCAAAACTCTAAGAAGGTAAGACCGCCGTTATAAGTTAAGATGATATGTTCTAGAGGGATGTATTGAGCATGTGCTTGGTCAGGGGATTACTGGTTGCATATATATCTTTACTTTCTTAGGCTGGAGAACTAGATGTAAAGTAGTCTTATGTAGTACTGTGTTGTACAAGCAGTGAAAGCAGAGAAGCAGTCCAACCAGAGAAAAAAGTGGAGCAGCAAAGAGGAGCAGTACGTCTCATAGTGGTGCTGGAGCAGTAGGCAAGGACTGCTACAGTACATAGAAGTGAAGAAGTGGCAGCTAGATCTGGAGCAGGCAATGTGTATCTTGGTCCGAGAGATCTTCAGCTAATAATTAGAGTTGCCCTCCACAAGAGAAGTCATTTAGAGAATTGTTTCCTATATCTAACCCTTTGAGATATATGGAGGGATCCAGGGGCAAAAGGCAGCTAGCCTGATAACTCTGTTGCATCTATGGAGCTGGTCTTGAGCCCAGAAGTGATTTTGAAGTTAACTGGAAGTGACCCTAATACTAGGGTTGAAAACCAGGCCAACCCCTAAGTTGGAAGAATAATAAACAAGGGCCTTGTGAGGCAGAAGAGGTGTCTGGTAGTGTTGATCAATGAAATGTGCCAAAGTATTTCTTGTAGCCAATCTGAGATGTTTGCTGGTAAACCAATTTTTTTTTCCCTGGAAATTCACTGTGTGGCTGACTTAGATGAACATTGTTTGTCCCAGAGCCCCATGGTGATTTGTGAAGCCAATGTGACATGACAGAGCTGCAGCAGCCATGCACCAAACTTTGAAGTATGCATACTTTAAGCATATGTCTTTTTGGCACATTTCATTTCATTGCCTGATCTGCTTTATTCGTGCATAATGCCACTACTCCAGCCTGATTTTAACCTTATCATCAGTGGTTCTGAAACTGTGGGGCGGGCCCCCCTGGGGGGGTGCAAAGTAACAAAAAGGGGGGCGCGAAGATGTGAAAAAAAGAAAGCAAGAATCGAAAGTATGAAAAATACATCTATTGAAACCAAAACAAATTAACTTAAACTACATTCTGATACTCGAAAAATAAATATAGAGTTAGATAAATGTCGATAAAAGATAAGTAGTGTAATAAAATATGCATCTATGATATATCATTAATTAAAAAGAGAACAAATTGGTATTAGTGGGCTCTTTTCAAAAAAAACCTTAGGGGTGGTCGCGATTAAAACTGTTATGAAAACTCGGGTCGCAAATACTTAAAGGTTGAGAAACGCTGCCTTACATGCATATAGAACAAAAACAAGCCTTGCAATATTTCATTTACAGGGGTACACTACCTGACCATGATGAAAATATTCTGAAAATACTTTATTGTTCTGTATACATTAATCATACATCATAACTGCTGGATTAAGTGTGTTATGCTCCTCACTATGTAGTGCAGATCGGGTAGTGACAGGGACAGTTTCCCCCCCCTAGTATATAACACTGTCCCCTTCCATCACAGGCTCTCCGAGTGTGAGAGCATTCACTAGTACCCATAAATTATTATGCCAGTACTCTAAACCTCAAATAATGAGGTGCCCGTGTGGAGTTAACACAAACCGATCTTCGAGTCCCAGATGCCGCACACCGGGTCCATATAAGAGAAGGGGATGCAAGCTGAATGTGCAGTGGTGCCTAGTAAAACAATGCTTAAAGGAGCCTGATCTCTCCAAAAATCACATGAGATCCTGTGAAATAGTAATAAGAACAATTTCTTTATTACTATTTACAAGGTATTGCTATCTTTTTGATGGAATAACAAAAGTGCAAAGCAGCATTGTATATAAATCAAATCTAGCTGCATCTGATTTATGTGTGCAGATCCTTTGCAGTTTTTACTTCCAACAAAAAAATGAAAAGGCCTTGCAAACAGTAATAAATATTTGGTTATTTTCTGCCTCACTCCGCGCTGTCCGTGCAACACAGAGAGCTTAAACAACTCGGCCCATCCACATAAAAACGACAAGGGGTGAGCTTTCTTGAAGGCTTTTACTGGACGTACCTCATTATAAACTGAAATATATACAAACGAAACATACAGGTATATACAGGCATACAACCAAAGACAATAAAGAATGATTTACAAAGCAATACAGCGTTTCTCAACCTTTAAGTATTTGCGACCCGAGTTTTTATAACAGTTTTAATCGCACCCCGCCTAACATTTTTTTGAAATGTAGATGCATATTTTATTATACCTACTTAACTTTTATCGACATTTATCTAACTCTATATTTATTGTTCTAGTATCAGAATGTAGTTTAAGTTAATTTGTTTTGGTTTCAACAGATGTGTTTTTCATATTTTTGATTCTTGTTTTCTTTTTTTCACATCTTCGCGCCCCCCTTTTTGTTAATTTGCCGCCCCACAGGTTGAGAACCACTGAAGCAATACATAGCAAAGAGTATACATTAAACAATGAAGCTTTACAAGACACTTACAAGGCGAGTGATTTCCACGGTTGGATCGAGACAAAGAGAAGCGAGTAGACAGAGGTTCAAACTGCTGCATACCACAACTAACAAGACCCAGGGATTTATATACCTTAAAGATATGCTTTGGACGTGACCGAAACAAGAGATAAAGGGGTGCCTAAGTGAGACACATGGGGTGTATTGTATTCAAATGTTTATTATAGGACCTACATGCTTAACGTGAGTTTCATAGACATTTTATGGCACCACTGTAAGTGACTGACAGGTGTGTTAATAAATGACAAGATGACGGGGGAGCACAGCTCACCAAATAAAATCTAACAGCTAACAACATGTGGCAGTTATTATTATTATTATTATTATTATTATTATTATTATTATTATTATTATTTTTATTATTTCACATAGTTTAAGGTTTCTTTTGACTCTGTGCCACATCATTTGCCCTTCCTTAATGTGGATCTGCTTCATGGTAGGGCCAATCAGTGCTCTGTGCATTAGAACTCTATGAGCACAATGATTTGTAAACAGCAGCACCCTGATAAGGTAAGGTGGTACCTCGTGTGGTCACCAGGGGGCACTGCAGCTCCCCAAACTCCCAGCACACACAGGCTTGGATACAAGTTCTTCAGTAACAAAGGGTTTTTTTTGTGAAACTCTTAGAAGGCAAAAGTTTCTTACACCACAACCAACACTCTATAAGCACTCTGTTGCTCTCAGTAGCTCTCTATATCTCTCCCCCCTGCTCTTTATAATAAGCTTCACCTTCTTCTTCCTGACTCTGGATCCCACATTGAAGTGAGGTTGCTTCTTTTATCCCAACACCCAGGAGAATGTCTGGTGACACAAGGCTGTGGCTCAGAAACACTTCTGAGTAAGACTGAAGCTGCACAAAGCAGGGATTCCTCACCCCTGCAGCTCCCCCTAGCAGACTCCAGGGAAACCAATAACACCTAACATGCCCTGCAGGAATGTCTTGGTGAAGGAACCAACGTGAATAAACTGTCTTCCCCTGTTCTGCCGTTATAACGGCCCCTCAGCAGGGTAGGGATCCATTTTCAGTCCTGGCCAGGATTCCCACCCATGCAGACCTTCCCTCACGCTGGGATAATAGATAAACCAGGTAAAATAGATAGTAGTGGCCATTTTGGATGAAAATGTATGGACATAAATGATTTTGCAAAATTTATAAGAATCAGTATCATTTTTAAGCCTTTTTTCATGCCGTAGTGAATTTAACGTTCCTCAGTTCTTTGCCAAAATGTTCAACAGTTGTCTCAGCATCAAAATTTTGGCAGGTTTAGTGTCTTCCAGATGTTTAATATACAAAGGTGCTTGTTTGATGGCAAATACAGCAGCTGTATGAGAAATTCTATGTGGATTTGCTGTGCAGACCTCATTGTCATATAAGCACAAAAATCCTAATTGAACAAAACAGCAGAGCAGGTGTACACCACCAACACTGACGACACACTGAAAGTAGTCCAGGTGTGCAGCTGTGTAGGTGTAAATGACACACTCCCACATTCCCACAGTCAACAGCTCCTCAATCACTCGCTTGGTAGAGTGAAAGTTAAAAGTATAGGCAAAGCTTTTATGAATTATAAGAAAAGCAGTGTATTACACTTTTCCGATAATGTGGAACCTAAGTTAAAAAGAGAGTGGATAACTGGGGTTCTACTCTCTATACATTGCAACAAAAACCACAGGAGATTTATGGAGCGGTGGGGCACCTTGAAGGCAAAGGTAGAAAGATGTCTTTTCAGATGCGAGTCAATAGATTAGACTGGCTCAAGATGGAGGTGGAACCTACCTTAAGAGGAAGCCAGATTGGAAGAGGCAGGTCCACGGAACCATAACAGGGAAGTGACGTTACTGGTGCTTCCAATCATCAGATCTGTACAGGAGAGATGAGGAGAAGCATTAGGCAACAGTGCCAATCCTTGACTAGTGGAGGAATTACCATTAGATGATCCTTCAAGATGTCTCCCAAGCACATGTGTTTGACTGCATATATTTATATATACAGTGATCCCCCGCTATATCGCGGTTCAGCTATCACACCCCCACTATATCGTGGATTTTTCTGTGGAACATATCTAACATTTAAGCAATAAATACAGTAAATCATTAAATATACGTACATTGTACACTACAGTAGACAAAGAGTTTCGCATTACAGTAAATAGATGATTTCTTACAAGGCCCGTTATTGGCTGAAAGAGGAGATTCAACCAATCAGAGTAGGATTTTCATTCTCTTAGGCTCCGATTGGCTGCTGCTAATGTGGTGTAATCTCGCAAGAACAGCGAGCGTAGGTCCCCGACGTATCTCTGCATATCGCGTACCTTGCTTGTGGTCCGATTGTTGTGTGCAAACTTTTTGCAAACTGTCTGTTTTGTTTTAAGCCCTACGATGACTAGTAGTGAGCCTAAGCGCCAGAGGAAGACCTTGACCATTCAGGAGAAGGTAAAACTCCTGGATATGCTTCAGGAAGGAAAGCGTTATGTGGACTTCGTTTGCCATTACGGCTTGAATGAATCAACGGTACACTACATTATTATTATTATATTATTATTATGTTACTCACATCCTTAGCCCGACACCCACATATCATATGTGTTTACAAAGTGTGTTTTAATAAGTTTACATGTGTGTAAAGCGTGTGGGAGGGGCATTTTAAGGCTTAAACTCTAAAAAAATGTTTATTTATATGGTCTTTCTATATTGCTGATGGGTCTGGATCGGAACTTCCGCGATAGGTGGAATATATATACATATACAGTGGTGTGAAAAACTATTTGCCCCCTTCCTGATTTCT
>JANRMT010062802.1:4650066-4669874 GCA_026402145.1 Polypterus bichir lapradei | reverse complement strand
TGAGAGTAATATGGAAAAAGATGATCCGCTGTGGCAACCCTTAAAGGGAGCAGCTGAAAGAAGAAGAAGAAAAAGAAGGTGGTGCAGTGAGAGTAACAACGCTAAAGCAGTTATGGTATTTGGAATACTATGGCTATTCCCTGGACCATTATATTGTTACAAGTTAATTACAATCAGATGCATTACACTAATAAACAATATGGGTTTAGTTTCAGTGTATTTATAAAGCCACGCCAGGAAAATAAGGAGTAACCACACAGGAACAGTAGCACTGCTTTGACGCTGGGTGCCACCAGTCTGCAAAACCGAGCGGAGAACTTGCGTATTACAAGGTATGAGGTACCGTGGAAAAATGCGCGGCTTTACGCCAAGTGTAGGTTTTATACATTACGATTTGAACGTGGAAACGTTTTTACGCAACATTTCTGTGCGTACGCACCGTTTATAAATGAGGCCCCTGGTGGTTTTAAACTTCTTCCACTTACGGATGATGAAGGCCACTGTGCTCATTGGGACCTTCAAAGCAGCAGAATTTTTTCTGTAACCTTCCCCAGATTTGTGCCTCGAGACAATCCTGTCTCGGAGGTCTACAGACAATTCCTTTGACTTCATGCTTGGTTTGTGCTCTGACATGAACTGTCAACTCTGGGACCTTATATAGACAGGTGTGTGCCTTTCCAAATCATGTCCAATCAACTGAATTTACCACAGGTGGACTCCAATTAAGCTGCAGAAACATCTCAGGGATGATCAGGGGAAACAGGATGCACCTGAGCTCAATTCGGAGCTTCATGGCAAAGGCTGTGCATACTTATGTACATGTGCTGTCTCAATTTTTTTATTTTAAATAAATTTGCAAAAATCTCAAATAAACTTTTTTCACGTTGTCATTATGGGGTGTTGTGTGTAAAATTCTGAGGAAAAAAAATGAATTTATTCTATTTTGGAATAAGGCTGTAACATAACAAAATGTGTAAAAAGTGATGCGCTGTGAATACTTTCAGGATGCACTGTAAATATGTAAATTATGGGGTGCCAAACAGGCAAATATAATGATTTTTGGAATATATAAAGTCAGTGTTCCGAATATATAGCACCAAAGCCTGATTATATAAAGTCAGCGGTGGAATATATAAAGTCATTCCTGATTATATACAATGTCAAAGCATGAGTATATAAAGTCAGCGTCAGAATATATAAAGTCATTTTTGAATATATAAAATCAGCATTGGGATATATCAAATCATTCCTGAATATATAAAATTAGGACAATTCACAAATAAAATTGTCTAGTTCCATCAAATATTCTCTAATTTCCGTGATTGTCATTTCACTCATACTAGTGAAAGGTAAACTTCAACAGAAGCCACTCAGAGCCAATCGGGCTTGTGAGGTTTGTCCAAAAATGCGCCCATACAAATAAATAAATATAGTGTTTAAAATGCCAGGCACATACATCATTTTGAATAAATTAACTGAACAGTGTTTTTATTTTTAATATATTTTTCTGAAGAGGTTTTTGTTAACTTGTTTCATTACGTTGTATTAGGAACTCATTGAGTTTACTAAAAATGTGCCTGAGTCGTTTCAATCAATAGAAATATAATCTGACTTTAAATTTATAATTTCAGGAATAAGTTTATATATTCTGACGCTGACTTTACATATTCAAGTTTTGACTTTATATCCGACACTGACTTTATATATTTTGAAAATCATTGTAATTGCCTGTTTGCCACCCCATATATTATATTATATATATATATATATATATGTAAACAACGTTTTAATTGCAGGGTGGCACAGTGGTGCAGTGGGTAGCGCTGCTGCCTTGCAGTTAGGAGACCAGGGTTCGCTTCCTGGGTTCACCCTACGTGGAGTTTGCATGTTCTCCCCGTGTCTGTGTGGATTTCTTCTGGGTGCTCCGGTTTCCTCCCACAGTCCAAAGACATGACAGGTTAGGTGCATTGGCGATTCTAAATTGTCCCTAGTGTGTGCTTAGTGTGGGTGTGTGTGTGCCCTGCGGTGGGCTGGCGCCCTGCCCGGGGATTGTTTCCTGCCTTGCACCCTGTGTTGGCTGGGATTGGCTCCAGCAGACCCCTATGACCCTTTAGTTAGGATATAGCGGGTTGGATAATGGATGGATGGAACTTTGTAATTCCTCACCATGCTGAACAAGTTTAAAAAATTGTTCTTTGTGATTAAAGAAAAAAATATTTTTTACTTTTTAGTGCATTTATAACTAAAGTAAACAGAATCATTTTACTTAAAAAGTTTTCTTTTTATATATTCTATTTTTAAACTCTATTTATTAAGAATTTCAAAAAAAAATTACATCACACTTCTGTAGTCACCTTCATTTGCGATTCAATTTTCCCAGCGTCGTACCCACTTTTTAAAGCCCAATTACTACTCCTCTCACCTTCACCGTTATAAAAGTGCGGAAACTTTTTGAACATCCCTCGTATTACATGTAGTGGATTCGAAAAATATTTAGACCGTTTCACTTTTATCGCATATTGATATTTTGCTTGCTTGTGCTAAAATTCATTAATTTTTCCTAACATCAAGCAAAATACAATACTCCAAAATGAAAAAGTAAAAATAAAATTTTAACATTTTTGGCAAATTTATTAAATACTGACTTCACTTCTCGGTGCTGGGGCGTACGGAAGTCTTTACAGTCCTTTTTAAAGATTTATTACTGTTTTAATGTAATTAATTAATGTTATGAATTAGTTTTGTTAGATTTCACCTCTGGCTTGTGACCATACATTTCTGAATGAATTTCTAAACTAAACTGCAGAAATGCTGCTGCCAACACATACCTAAGTGGCGACTTTCAGA
The DNA here is from genome assembly GCA_026402145.1 of Polypterus bichir lapradei. Classification (NCBI taxonomy): domain Eukaryota; kingdom Metazoa; phylum Chordata; class Cladistia; order Polypteriformes; family Polypteridae; genus Polypterus; species Polypterus bichir. Next base: position 4,667,027 of record JANRMT010062802.1, on the reverse strand, counting down.
CAAGCTGCAAACTTCATAAATGAGCATCAAAGATCTAATGGCCGTCTATGGCTATAACCTCTTAGAATATAAAAGACTACGAGGAATGTGAAGTGGGACATATTAAAACATTCTCATAGTCACCTGGTAACACTGTGGCGACCAGCGCCTAAACAGCCCTGTTACACCTTATTGGAAGAGCTGCTCATCTGAAAACGAAAAGGGCAAATATCCAGAGTCAGGATTAAAGTTACAAGTCCCTCTAGATCTGGAGTGAGGATAATAGTAAGATGGAAAGGATCCAGACCTGGCCTGACTTCACATAATGAGAAATGCTTGATTGCTTTCCTATAAGTTGCTTGAACTGTTACATCTTGTGGAGAATTATGGCAACTTCAGGTACTGTCCTATTTGGGTACGACAGAGAGCACATCGCTTATTTATTTTAATGCAGGACGGGTTTCATCAGACAGAGCTGAAAAAACAAGATGGGAACTGGAGATTTACATAAATGATGTGCAATAATGAAAAAAGGTAGCAAAGTACAATTTAAATTAAAATTTGTGATCCAGACATTGAAATGCGGACTGAAGTTGTCCACGTTTTAGTGCAAGGGAGAGAAGTTACAACAGAAGAGAAGCAACAGAAATGATTCAAACTGTACCGATATGTGAATCATTCTGAATGTTGGGAGACTTCAAACAAGGAATCAAGTGTCTATTAGGCATGCGCCATTCATGGACACTACAAGCTGGACCTGCTCTGTCCAAAAATCAATGACCTCAAATATAAACCTGTAGTCAATCTGAACAGGTTTGACCTCATCTACTGCCACCTACAAAACTGTTATTGACGACATAGGCTCTCTGTTATTCATGCCAGAAGTTTTTATGTGTGTGTTTTTAAGGTTGTGGTTTGCTTTTACTAATTTTTTTTATTTATTGATTTATTTTCATTATGCTTCTGTAAAAACTTTAATTTACCCTTGGGGACAAATAAAGTATAATTGAATCTAATCGAATCTATTGAACTGTATTTTGTAATGCATGTAGTAATAAAGTGCATTGTATTTGTCAGTCAACAGATGGCATATCACAAACATTTATAGTAATAAAATCCATTACTTCAAGTGTTTGTGATGCGCCATTGGCTGGAATGACAAGCGCAATTTATACGTCGGCAATGCGGACCAAGCTCTGACACTGGTTGTACAGGGACCGAACAGCCCTTATCAGGGGGTCAGGTACCCCATACTCCCGGAGCACCCCTCACAGGATTCCCCGAGTGACACGGTCGAACGCCTTTTCCAAGTCCACAAAACACATGTAGACTGGTTGGGCAAACTCCCATGCAGCCTCCAGCACCCTGCTAAGGGAGTAGAGCTGGTCCACTGTTCTGCGACCAGGATGAAAACCACACTGTTCCTCCTGAATCCGAGGTTCGACTATCTGATGGACCCTCCTCTCCAGAACCCCCGAATAGACTTTTCCAGGGAGGCTGTGGAGTGTGATCCCTCTGTAGTTGGACCACACCCTCTGGTCCCCCTTCTTAAAGAGGGGGACCACCACCCTGGTCTGCCAATCCAGAGGCACTGTCCCTGATGTCCATGCAATGTTGCAGAGGCGTGTCAGCCAAGACAGTCCACCAACATCCAGAGCCTTGAGGAACTCCGGGCGTATCTCATCCACCCCCGGGGCCCAGCCACCAAGGAGTTTTTTGACCACCTCGGTGACCTCAGTCCCAGTGATGGTGGAGCCCTCCTCTGAGTCCCCAGGCTCTGCTTTCTCATTTGAAGGCATGGGATTGAGGAGGTCTTCGAAGTACTCCCCCCACCGACCCACAACGTCCCGAGTCGAGGTCAGCAGCGCACCATCCCCACCATATACAGTGTTGATACTGCACTGCTTCCCCCTCCTCAGACGGCAGACGGTGGACCAGAATCTCCTCAAAGCCATCCGAAAGTCTCCATGGTCTACCCAAACTCCATCCATGCCCAAGTTTTTTGCCTTGGCAACCACTGAAGCTGCATTCTGCTTAGCCTGCCAGTACCTATTAGCTGCCTCCAGAGTCCCACAGGACAAAAAGGTTACTGCTTTTTGCAGATGATGTTGTCCTGTTTGCTTCATCAGGCCGTGATCTTCAGCTCTCTCTGGATCGATTTGCAGCCGAGTGTGAAGCAGCTGGGATGGGAATCAGCACCTCCAAATCCGAGACCAAGTTCCTCAACCAGAAAAGGGTGGAGTGCCCTCTTAGTGTTGGGAGCGAGATCCTGCCCCAAGTGGAGGAATTCAAGTATCTTAGGGTCTTGTTAACGAGTGAGGGAAGAATGGAGCGGGAGATCGACAGGAGGATCGGTGCAGCGTCCACAGTGATACGGGCTCTGCATCGGTCTGTCGTGGTGAAAAAGGAGCTGGGCCGTAAGGCAAAGCTCTCAATTTTCCAGTCGATCTGCGTTCCTACCCTCACCTATGGTCATGAGCTATGGGTAGTGCCTGAAAGAACAAGATCGCAAATACAAGAGGCTGAAATGAGTTTCCTCTGCAGGGTGTCTGGGCTTTCCCTTAAAGATAAGGTGAGAAGTTCAGTCATCCGGGAGGAGCTCAAAGTAGAGCCGCTGCTCCTCCGCATCGAGAGGAGTCAGATGAGGTGGCTTGGGCATCTGATCAGGATTCCTCCTGGACACCTCCCTGGTGAGGTGTTCTGGGCACTTCTAATTGAGAGGAGGCCCCGGGGAAGACCCAGGACACGATGGAGGGCCTGGGAACGCCTTGGGATTCCCCCGGAAGAGCTAGAAGAAGTGGCCGGGGAGAGGGAAGTTTGGGCATCTCTGCTCAAGCTGCTGCCCCCGCGACCCAACCTTGGATAAGCAGAAGAGGATGGATGGATTTATACATCTGTGTTATGTACCATATGGAGTGAAAATCACAAAAGCATTCTCAATGTTTGTGACGTGCTATGTTTTGGAATGAGAAATGCAATGCATTTATTACTGCAAATGTTGGTGATGTGCCATCTACTGGAATGACAGAGACATAGCACCAAATATACAGAAACACAGACACGTCCTTTAATTTTAACGTGGACGAAAAAGTGAAAAATCATATTGATGCAGGTTTGCAGACTCTGTGCTGTAACACTTGAAATCTGACTCAGGTGCATCTCCTTCTATAGATCATTATTTCTACACCTTATTCAGAGTCCACCTGTGGTCAGTTCAAATGACTGGATTAATTAGCAAAGGCTCATACCTGTCTGTTGAACATCCCACAGTGGAGCAGAAATCAACCCACGAGACTGAAGAAATTGCCTGCAGAGCTTAGAGCAGGGGTCTCCAACTCGGGTCCTGGAGGGTCCCAGTGGCTTTTCATTCTAACCCCTTTCTTAATTTGTGACCTGTTTTTACAATACAGTTTATTTTTGTATAGCCCAAAATCACACAGGAAGTGCCACAATGGGCTTTAACAGGCCCTGCCTCTTGACAACCCCCCAGCCTTGACTCTCTAAGAAGACAAGGAAAAACTCCCAAAAAAAACCTTGTAGGGAAAAATGGAAGAAACCTCGGGAAAGGCAGTTCAAAGAGAGACCCCTTTCCAGGTAGGTTGGGCGTGCAGTGGGTGTCAAAAGAAGGGGTTCAATACAATACAATACACAGAACAGAACAAATCCTTAATAAAGCATAATAATAAAAATTTTAGAAGTACAGAGCAGAATTTAACAGTAGATGATATCACATAATAAGATTTGGATATTTTTAGAGTCCTGCAGACCTCATCCGTCAAGCTGCCTCCCCATTTGGCCATTCAACAGCTGAAACGTTGCTCGGCCAGCCAATCCGATGAAAGGGCCCCTCTTTCCCATGATTCCTGTGATCCTCCACCAGGGATGACTTTACCATAGGCAGGCAAACAACTTGGCAGGTGGGCCGTGGCACCAATTGCCACATTTGAGTACCGAGAACAGAAACAGAATAGGTGAGGGTTAGTATTCAATTATACTTATCATGTTACTTATGTTTTAGTGCTAATGACTAACAACAGAGATGCAGTATGTACAGTTAATCAGCAGCTCTAGTCAGGATATGCTAAACTGAAGTAGTGAGTCTTCAGCCGGGATTTAAAGGCTGGGACCGAAGGGGCATCTCTTACAGAAGCAGGAAGACCACTCCACAGTTTAGGGGCCCCTGTAACTAAAAGCTCGACCTCCCACTGTTATTTTATTAATCCTTGGAATCATAAGCAGACCGGCATCTTGAGATCTTAATGTGCGCTCAGGTTTGTAAGTCATGATAAGTTCAGACAAGTAAGCGGACCTTGGCCATTTAATGCTTTATATGTTAAAAGGAGGATTTTGAAATCTGCCCTAAACTTAACCGGGAGCCAGTGTAAGGATTTAAGAACTGGAGTTATGTGTTCATATTTTCTTGTTCTTGTAATAATTCTTGCAGCCGCATTTTGGATTAACTGGAGGCTGTATAAAGAACAGTTTGAACAGCCAGTGAACACCGCATTACAGTAGTCAATCCTACTAGAAATAAATGCATGAATTAATTTCTCACAATCCTGTTTATTTAGAAAGCGCCTTAATTTCCTAACATTTTTAAGATGGAAGAAACATGTTTTGGACAACTTTGTAATATGTAATTTGCTCCTAATTAACTTCTTTTGAATTAATGGTAATTAACTCAGACCCCTTAATTTTTTCTTTTTCCTTAATTAGCAGCCAAACAATAATGAGATGCAAAATGAGACACAACATGACCATCACACAATATCTGAAAATAAAGAAAGGTGAAGGTCTCAGAAATGTTGATCGGCTTTAATAAAAGAGGAAATCAACAATTTCAGAAATCCGTAACACTGCCCCGGGACAACAACTAAGCCACTGGTTGCCGCAAAATCAGAAAACCGCTGGAGCAAAGCAGTTTGATATCGAAAATCTTTCGGGGCAACGTGACCAATGCTCGTCCTTTTATTTGACCCCCTCACCACATGTCCCAGCTCAGTATTAAACTATAAGCAATACCACAAATAAAGAAGAGGGAAAAAATACACATATATATTTTACATATAGACAAAAAAAAAAACAAACAAACTAGTACATAACATAGCATCAAAACCACCTTTCCCAGTTTAGAAGTGAGATGTTCTTGTTTAAGAGAAACCAGTTTTCCAAATAGGTTTACTGTTATTACAGTTCTTGAGTAAAGTGAAAGCCTCCCGGAATACGCCGGCCGCCGAGCCGCCAAGCCGATAAGAAAAAAGTTCATTCCTACCGGTCCAAAGAATTGTCAGAGAAACCAAAAAAAAGTCAGTCTACAGTGACGCGTCTCCCTTGTGTCGCTGAGTGAGTAAAAAAAAACAACTTTTTCCAGCAGGTGTATTTCTTGACGCCACCTCGTCGCTTCCCTTTGCTCCACCACACAATGTCTCTCTCTCTCCCCCCTTCTTTTCCGGTTTAAAGTCTTCAGCACCGACCGTCCTGTCCGTGTTACGACCGTCCCCTTGAAGGTGTATTTACAGTAGGGCTGCAACTAATGATTATTTTGGTAGTCGACTAATGGTTCAATTTATTTTTGGATTAGTCACGATTATTTCATGCCTGACTATTTTGATGCCTGCGACCTGCGGTCGCACATCCTGTTTTGGGCTCCAGTGCCCATCTTACCTCATCTGCTCACGTCTGTCAACCTGTGAACGTCACCCTGATGTCTCTGCATTAACACGATTAAAATAAATAATAATCAAATTAAAATAACAACCAGTGAAACATATGAATTTGAAAATAATCAGATGTTTTTATATTAGTGTGACCATCACAATCAAAAAGAAATACATTAAACAATACAAAAGTGCACAGTCTTTAAACAGAAAAAGTGCATTTAACTTAACCAAAAAACACATCATTAAAACTGAAACATTTTTCACATTTTAGTAATAACTGACAAAATGTTGACATAAACTATATAATGTGTAAAGCCCGAACTGCAAAGATCAAATAAACACTTTCACGAATGGTTCAAGGACGATACAATAGCTTCCGTGGTGCCGCGGTAGGAATCGCTGACTTATAATCAAGACTCCCCCGGTTCAGTCCTGACGGCTTTGTATATTTACCATAGTGAGTTGCTCTTATCGTTAATATTATACAATAAACACATACATTTGGTTTGCGTCTGTAACAGACGGCGTACATTTCTAGTACTTGTAAAAGTTAACCGTTTTTTTTCCCTTTTATTCTCCCAGTCACGATCATGATATATACTACCGCCCCCTCAGGGATCTGACGCTGTTACTTTTTATCTGCAACTGGGAATAACTGTAGATGTGAGAGGTGTTTTGAGACAATCGAGCTGGAAATTCTCTGATCTGGATGGATAAAAGCTGACACACAAACGCTGGCGAATCTGCCTTCTTCATATCTCATTGTCACTTGATTTTTTTTTTATTCAGTTTTGTTGACTGTTCCTGCTTACGCTGAATTAGTATGCGCCTTAAGGCACTGACAAAAAAACAGAGACATAGGTATATATGATATTTGGAATTATTCATTTTATGACCTTATAGTACATTTCGTAAAACATTGTGGTACGGGGCGGCACGGTGGCACAGTGGGTAGCGCTGCTGCCTCGCAGTTAGGAGACCCGGGTTTGCTTATTCTCCCCATGTCTGCGTGGGTTTCCTCCGGGTACTCCGGTTTCCTCCCACAGTCCAAAGGCATGCAGGTGAGGTGTATTGGCAATTCTAAATTGTCCCTAGTGTGTGCTTGATGTGCGTGTGCTCTGAGGTGGGCTTGCGCCTTGCCAGGGGTTTGTTTCCTGCCTTGCAACCTGTGTTGGCTGGGATTGGCTCCAGCAGACCCCCGTGACCTTGTAGTTAGGATATAGCGGGTTGGATAATGGATGGATGGATGGATTGTGGCACGGATGCAACATTATTCATATTCATTCACGTAACTTCCTGCAGTTGTAATCAATGACCACGTTTTTTTTTTCCCCCGATCTTGCCCAGTTTGCATAAGACTCCAGGAATGTTGCAAGAATGTTCCTCTGCAAGGTGTGCCATGAACGCTCTTCTTTTCTCAGTGGACCTCGTACATGCCTTGCACAGTACATGTGCTTTGAACGCCGTCAGGTCAAGCTTGTTAAAAGCACAAGCAACCAGCCGCCTGCGTGCTGCTGCTAGCACTGAATAAGCTCATGCCTTCTGGTGTCAGCATGCAGAACCAGGGAAAAAAAAAGAAGCAAACAAATACACGTGACGTTTTGAAGAAATCATTGTAGGACCTGAATAGTACCAATCAGAAAACATCATCGCACGAATGCAATATTATTTGAAAATGAACAGATCGGGTGTAAATTTGTTACTTGTAAAAGTTAGCTTTCGTCACTTGTATTTTCTCAGTCTCGTTCACGCTCTCCCTCCCCTCCTGATCTGACCCTAACTAGCTAACTAACTAACAGTGCCAGCATAAATTCTCAAGAGACGGCGGCATCACAGCTTACTTGTCTGAACTTATCATGACTTACAAACCTGACCGCACATTAAGATCTCAAGATGCCGGTCTGCTTATGATTCCAAGGATTAATAAAATAACAGTGGGAGGTCGAGCTTTTAGTTACAGGGCCCCTAAATTGTGGAATGGTCTTCCCGCTTCTATAAGAGATGCCCCCTCGGTCTCAGCCTTTAAATCCCGGCTGAAGACTCACTACTTCAGTTTAGCACACCTTGACTAGAGCTGCTGATTAACTGTACAGACTGCATCTCTGTTGTTAGTCATTAGCACTAAAACATAAGTAACATGATTGTTATAATTTGTTACTAACCCTCACCTATTCTGTTTCTGTTCTCGGTACTCAAATGTGGCAATTGGTGCCACGACCACACCTGCCAAGTTGTTGCCTACCTATGGTAAAGTCATCCCTGATGGAGGATCACAGGAATCATGGGAAAAAGGGGTCCTTTCATCGGATTGGCTGGCCGAGTAACGTTTCAGCCGTGGAATGGCCAAATGGGGAGGCAGCTTGATGGATGAGGTCTCCAGGACTCTAAAAATATCCAAATCTTATTATGGGATATCATCTACAGTTAAATTCTGCTCCGTGCTTCTAAAATTTGTATTATTATGCTGTATTAAGGATTTGTGCTGTTCTGTGTATTGTATTGTATTGACCCCCTTCTTTTGACACCCACTGCACGCCCAGCCTACCTGGAAAGGGGTCTCTCTTTGAACTGCCTTTCCTGAGGTTTCTTCCATTTTTTCCCTACAAGGTTTTTTGGGAATTTTTCTTTGTCTTCTCAAAGAGTCAAGGCTGGGGGGCCGTCAAGAGGCAGGGCCTGTTAAAGCCCATTCCTGTGTGATTTTGGGCTATACAAAAATAAACTGTATTGTATTGTATTGTATTGTATTTCAGATGCTCATGCATCGTGGAGGTGCTGCCGTTAAAAGAAAGCTCCACTTTGCATAATCTGCATTCAACTTTTATTTCTTTTTCGGTGAATTGCTCCCTCACTTTAAAAATTTCTGTCTCAATTTTTTTCAGTCTCCTTCCCCCCTCCTCTATCGGACTCGCCATTGCAACCACGTTTATTTTCCTCTACATTCCTCTTCTCCTCAGACGTTCTTCTTCATTGGTAGGACTGTGTGCAGTCTTCACAAACAATAACAAACAATATGGCCCCCTGATGTTCATGTAGTGCACTGCAGTTACAAAAGCCAATGTGGTTCTTTGTGACTGGAGCCTCTATTGAAGGTTCTGTTTATGACGCTTCGACAATAAAAAATCCACGTCATCGATTTTTTGTAGTCGACGTCGTTGATTACATCGACTAATCATTGAAGCCCTAATTTACAGTATCCACTTTTCTTGAAATGCACCCTAAGGAGCAGAAAACTGCCAACAGGACAATAGCACATGTGGCACCCGCTACAAATGTCTGCTATTGCACAATGAGAGCAGCAACAAATCATGGAATTAAAGAGCGGATTTAATTAATGACAAGACTTGGTGTCTAATTAAGCAACTGGTTGGAGTGAAGTTGGTTGGCATTTGAGGCCCTGACTGAGTTTGTCTTCTGTTTGCTCACTTATTTCATGTTTCACTTCTGTTTGGGTGCCATTTAAGGAAGGAAATGAAGCAATTCAGAGGAACGATGAAGAAATAAAGAGAAACAAATCGTAGAAAACAATTCAATTAAAATTAATTCAAAAGAAGTTGATTAGCAGGTCACTAATTAAGAAAAGGGTTAGAATCAAACCTTGCAGCCACAGGGGCCCTGCAGCACTGGAGTTGGGGACCCCTGGCTTATACAGAGAGGATCTGGGGAAGGCTAGACAAAGAATCCTGAATACTGTAGTGAGGCATAGATCAAGGCAAGGGAATAAAAGCAGTTTGTAGAACTCTGAGTGTTACCAGGACTCTTCCTAAACTTGGCTGGCCAACCAAACTGTGTAACTTGCCGAGAAGAGCCTTGGTCATGGAGGTGACCGAGAAGAAAGAAAGAAAGAAAGAAAGAAAGAAAGAAAGAAAGAAAGAAAGAAAGAAAGATAATAACTTTGTATAATGTTAACGTTTACCCCCCCGGGTGGAATTGAAGAGTCACATAGTGTGGGGTCTCCTCAGTCTGTCAGTGGAGCAGGATGGTGACAGCAGTCTGTTGCTGAAGCTGCTCCTCTGTCTGGAGATGATCCTGTTCAGTGGATGCAGTGGATTCTCCATGATTGACAGGAGTCTGCTCAGCGCCCGTCGCTCTGCCACGGATGTCAAACTGTCCAGCTCCGTGCCAACAATAGAGCCTGCCTTCCTCACCAATTTGTCCCTCTTCTTTATGCTGCCTCCCCAGCATACCACCGCATAGAAGAGGGCGCTCTCCACAACTGTCTGGTAGAACATCTGCAGCATTTTATTGCAGATGTTAAAGGACGCCAGCCTTCTAAGGAAGTATAGTCGGCTCTGTCCTCTCTTGCACAGAGCATCAGTATTGGCAGTCCAGTCTAATTTATCATCCAGCTGCACTCCCAGGTATTTATAGGTCTGTACCCTCTGCACAGTCACCTCTGATGATTACGGGGTCCATGAGGGGCCTGGTCCTCCTAAAATCCACCACCAGCTCTTTGGTTTTGCTGGTGTTCAGTTGTAGGTGGTTTGAGTCGCACCATTTAACAAAGTCCTTGATTAGCTTCTTATTCTCCTCCTCCTGCCCACTCCTGATGCAGCCCACGATAGCAGTGTCGTCAGTGAACTTTTGCACGTGGCAGGACTCCAAGTTGTATTGGAAGTCTGATGTATATGGGCTGAACAGGACCGGAGAAAGTCCAGTCCCCTGCGGCGTTCCTGTGTTGCTGACCACAATGTCAGACCTGCAGTTCTTGAGGCGCACATACTGAGGTCTGTCTGTAAGATAGTCCACGATCCATGACACCAGGTGTGAATCTACTGCCATCTCTGTCAGTTTGTCCCTAAAGAGCAAAGGTTGGATGGTGTTGAAGGTGCTAGTGAAGTCCAGAAACATAATTCTTACTGCACCACTGCCTCTGTCCAAGTGGGAGAGGGATCGGTGTAGCATGTAGATGATGGCATCCTCCGCTCCCACCTTCTCCTGGTATGCAAACTGCAGAAGGTCCAGGGTGTGGCGGACCTGTGGCCTCAAGTGTTGAAGCAGCAGCTGCTCCATGGTCTTCATCACATGTGACATCAGAGTGACAGGCCTGAAGTCATTCAGCTCACCAGGACTTGATACCTTTGGGACTGGGGTGATGCAAGATGTTTTCCAAAGCCTCGGTACTCAACAGTTACTCTAGCAGAGCTTTTGGAGTTCTTTTCTGAGATGGGCAAAACTTACCAGAAGGACATCCATCACTGTAACACTTCATCAATCTTTATGATAGAGTGGCCAGAGAAAAGATCCTCATCAATAAGGTTTAGAGTCTGCCTAGAGTTTGCCAAATGAGACCAAAAGGATTCTCACACTGTGAGAAACAAGCTTCTCTGGTCTGAGGAAACCAAGGCTAACGTCATTTCAGGAGGAAACCAGCCACTGCTCATCACCTGCACCTGCACCTGCAATTCCAAAGGTGAAGAATAATGGTGGCAGAATCATGTTCTGGGATTCTTTATCAGACCAGACAGGATTGAGTGAAAACACAACAAAGATATCCTTAACAAAAACCTGAACGTTTTAGACCTCAGAATGGGATGAGGTTTTAGGGGTTTGTTTAACTCAATGAAAACCAATATCTTTCTTTGTCATTATTCTATTGTTATTTTGTTATGTAAAAAAGCAAAGTACTGTGGCATGAAATTGCTGCCACCTGAGGAGATTGCCCCATCACTTCACCCCCCTTGCCAGTCTTCTCCAAGTGTATTCTAGCAGCTTTGTTGTCAAACAGAGGACCAAATTCTGGGTACGTCTACAGTTTAGCATAGAAATCAATCATGACGCAGCGTCACAGAGAGGACCATCTAATCAATCAAATAGCTTTTAATATTTATAATGTTCATAGTTAGCATCTTTAAAATACACTTTACATAGAGGAGCATTACAAACACAAACCGGAAAAATGCAACGCAGGTGATGAACATCAAGACAATTTACAGTTCCGACAGCAGCAGAGTGAAGCAAACCTCCCAGTGCTCAATTTGAGAAAGTTAGACAGTGCAACAGAAACGAGCACCGGCGCGGTAAAGTCGGTTTCAAAAAGGCGAATTGTAAGGCAAGTATTTGAAACATAAAAAAGGAACAGGGATCTTTAAACTTGACGTCACCGGGACTGCAAGATGAAGTGTTCACAGATATGTGCCAGAGTGACACCAGCATCACTCACACACTTGGGCTGTTTGCCCATAAACTACGTGGTTAAGATGGTGAGTGACTGAAATCCTGGGGAAACTCAAGCCTGCAATTTACTAGAGCCAAAGTTGGTATGGATTCTCAGAAGTTGTGTACTTTATCTTCGAAACTGTAAAAAAATGCTCAGTTCAAATACGGAAAACACAGTGAGAGCTGTACGAAGGCACACAGTTATCCATTTGTGTGTGAACCACTCTAAAGAGACTCAAACAAAAATTCAGAAAGGAATGTAAAATCAAATCATGGACTGGGAAATAAAAGCGCTGCTATCAGTCAGGGTAGAAGAGGAAAATGTGTGTATATCTTTGGTCCTGAATGAACACTGACCAATTACTGAAAGTGCAATTAAAGAAAACTGTGAAAAGCATATTGGTTTGGACAGCAGCGGTAACAGAGTAGAACAAATACCGTCATGTTTGCATTCCATGACCGTGCCTAAAAGCCTATCAATGGCTTACTATGGCCAGCAGCACTTCAGAACAGGCAATCCACCTGAAGCTAATTATGTTCAGGCCTGGCCAGTTCTTGACTGGGAAACCATCTAAGAAAAACGTGGGATGCGTCCTGGAAGAGATGTTGGGGATGGCCAGCAGGGGGAGCTTACGCTGTGGTCTGTGTGTGGATCTCAATGCCCCAGTGCAGTGACGGGGACACACTGCTGTAAAAATGGTTTTGTCCTTTGGTTGAAATGTAAAACCGAGGTTCTGACTCACTGTAGTCATTAAAGATCTCCAGGCATCCCTTGAAAAGAGAAGGGTGTACCCTGAAGTCCTGAAGCAATTGCCCACCATGGCCTAATTATCCCTTGTCCCTTATCCCTCTAACTTCTCCACCACCTACTGACTAATGGGTGCTGAGCAACCTGGCACAAAATGGCTGTCTTTACATCATCCAGGTGGATGCTACATGTTGGTGATGGTTGCAGTGGTTCATTCCGTCTATGTGAGAAAAGTGTTATATGAATGACCTGCTGCCTCCTTCTCCTTCTATAAAATAACCTTCCAAGCAATTTCATGTGGGATAGAACATCAAAGACATGGCAAATGAAAGAATATCAACTGCAAATGTGAATGAGCGAATCCAACCAAAACTGTAGGAAGTTTATTAAAGAAGTAAGAAAAGAAGATTTATACATTTCAGTAGGATAAGCAGCACCAATACGAAGGTCATAAAGAGGAGCAGCCAAGTTCTAAATATGAAGCCAGCATTTTGGCTGCTGCTGCTTCTCCTTTTCCAATTTCTGACCATTTCTAAAAGTCTGAGCCAAAGGCTCACTGAAGGCTTTTCATCCATCTTATATCCTCTTATATCATTGAAAGATGCTGAGAAATTAGTTCATGCGACTAGATTACCGTAACACACTCCTCTCAGGACCACCCAAAAAATACATCAATCGACTGCAACCGGGGCAGAATGCAGCTGCTAGAATCCTAACTAGGAAAAGAAAATCCGAGCACATCACCCCAGTTTTGATGTCACTACACTGGTTATCTGTGTCATTCAGAATTGACTTTAAAATACTGCTTATGGTTTACAAAGCCTTAAAAAATCTGCTCCATCTTATATATAGGAGTGTCTGACATCTTATATTCCAAATCGTAACCTTAGATCCTCAAATGAGGGTCTGCTTAGAATTCCAGGAGCTAAACTTAAAAGAAGTGGTGAGGCTGGCGGCCTTCTGCTGTTATGCACCTCAAATCTGGAATAGCCTGCCAATAGGAATTCGCCAGGCTGATACGGTGGAGCACTTTAAAAAACTGCTAAAAACAAGTTACTGTAACATGGCTTTCTCATAACTTCATTTTAGTTTAATCCTGATGCTCTGTATATTCAATTAATTATCATTACTATTCATGGTGGCTCTAAAATCCGTACTAACCCCTACTCTCTCTTCTGTTCTTTTTCTGGTTTTCTCTGGTGGTGACCTGCACCACCACCACCACCTAATCAAAGCACCGTGATGTTCCTACATTGATGGATTAAAGGCCAGAGGTCCACATGACCGTCATCATCAACTCCTTCCATAAGAACCCTGAATACAATGAGGACTGATCATTTATGTCAGGTAGAATGCCTAGAGGGGGCTGGACGGTCTCGTGGCCTCAGACCCCCTGCAGATTTTATTTTTTCTCCAGCCGTCTGGAGTTTTTTTTTATTTTTTCTGTCCTCCCCGGCCATTGGACATTACTTTTATTCTATGTTAATTAGTGTTCTTTGATTTTAATTCTTACTTTGTCTTTATGTAAAGCACTTTGAGCTCCATTATTTGTATGAAAATGTGTTATAGAAATAAATGTTGTTGCTGTTGTTATCTATTCTGAAACTTCAAGACTGTACCGTGTTAACACTAATGTACGGGTTAACCATTGTGTTCCTTTCTTTGCTATGAGTAACTGAGTGTTTTTCCTTTCTTGTCAGCTTTAATTTAGTTTGTCTCTCTGTGATTAGAATTTTTAAAAATTCAGACGTGAACGTCACTAGGCTTTGCGCCCTACGAAACAAGTTACCCAAACTATTCTATAACATTTCAGTGATTATTTACTGCTCTGATGCTGATCTTTCTGAACATAAAGTAGGTCATAACGATAGCAAATGATGGGAAGAATTCATAATGAATTGCAGAATTACGGTATTTGAGGGTTCCTCTACAGTGCTTCTTTTTCTGACACGTTTTGGCTCAAAAACTAATCAGCACATCGTCATCTCATAACAGGCTTAAGTTTCAAGTTTGGTATTTTTCTGCCCAGCCATTTTAGCTGTAGGCCGTCCACAAGAAACTGTGACACACAAGACAGATACACACCCATCTTCAACATATCAATGTTTTCGGTATCAGGGGACCCTAAAACATCGAAATCTGTGGAAAACCTGAGATCGAAATTTTTGATGAATCTAAAGCTTTTGCTCCTCCCCCATAGATGATAGGTTATGGTGGGCGAGGGCGCAAAGCAAGAAAAAAAAAAAACAAAAAAACAATAAACAGACTCGTAACACAAACCCATGACAGTAACTCGATATACAGAATATTTAAGAAATATACAAATCACATACAAAATTAAAAACTTTGATACATTTACAAATTAAAATTTCTTTCATTAATTATTAAAATTTAAAAAAAAATAATAAATTGAGCACTTAAAATCAGAAGCTCACATTGCATAGGTAAATTGATAAAGAAAGCCAAGTAAACAAGATGAGTCCTACACAGTCTTTGGGGTGTGCAGGAATACATTAAAGTGTCCAGTTAACCTCATCCTGTGCCAAGAATTTCCCAGAATCACATAAGGCCATTCTACCCAGGATAAATTGGGATTCATTCATTTCGAGAATTCAAGTCAAGAAATATCAATAATAATAATCAGATTGAAAAGTCCATGCGGAAAAATGAAGCAAGGCCAAAAGCGATCTTCACTATGACCGTGTTGGTTTACATTCAGCTCAATTAGTTCAGTGCAATTTTGTCTCAAAACCAAGAGTCTTCAGTACCACTAAGGTGGTCTACAACCCAACACAAAGAGTTGATGTTTTTAGAATCATTTCTCCACCAGGCTTATTTTTGGTCCATTAGGGATAGCTAGCATACTGAATACAATTTTTGCTGGATTGTGAAACATTTAGTGGTCACTCTATTCTGAACATTTTGTTTGCATTGCTATTACATTCATAGTTCATACTCTTGTAAGGGTGTTTTAACTGGCTAAGAGATTAGTAAACAATAAAAAAAATAAATAAATAAAAATGAAATACAGAATATTCTAGTGCTGAGGCCGGGTTTCCAGAACATTCTAGTAACAAGTGGAAGTTTCTATTTTAAGTCTTTTTTTTAAGTCTCAAAAGAAAGAAAGGAAAAGATGGAGCAAAGCCAAAGTGGATGCTGGTTACAGGGCCGTTCTTAGCAGTTTGGGGGCCCTACACCATTCAGAAAGGCCCTGAATTGGGGGTGGTGGGGGGGTGGGGGTGGGTCCAGGGGGGCCAGAGAACCCCCTGAGCTCAGGAAGGTTTTCTAATAAAACGTCTGGAAAAGAACGATAAAATTTAGGATGAGGAGGGTATTGTGACACATGACATCAGGGACTGGCCCGCCAAAAAAAAAAAAAAAAATTGTAAGTCGGGGCCGAGTCGGGGCCCTATGCGGATGCGTAGTTCACGTATGCCTAAGAGAGTCCCTGCTGGTTACCATCATTCGTCTGGTGTGCCAACCCTACCATCTCAGTCCTCATGCTCCTAACGACCCTTTAGAACTCACCATATCTTAATCAAAGGGGTTTGGTGTCATCCTAACAAATTTCTATACGGTGAGCTTGTGTGTCTTCGAGATTTAACAGCCAACAAGTATTTGGTTAGCAGTACAATGCATACAAACAATGAAGAACAATCATGGATGAAAAGAAATAAGGAAAGTGAGTGTGTTGGAGCGTGCGAATTTTGCAGCCATCTCAGACAGGCAGTGTGTCTCTTGCTGGTAGTAGACGACCAAAGACAAATTCATTAAATAAGCCATAAATGATCACCTAGTGCAGGGGTGTCAAACTCCGGGCCTGGAGGGCCGTAGTGGCTGCGCGTTTTCATTCTGACCCTTTTCCTAATCAATGACCAGTTTTCACTGCTAATTAACTTTTTCCCCATCACTTTACTAGCCCTGTTAGAAGAGTTCAGCCCTCTGAATCGATTCCTTTCTTCATTAAATGGCAGCCGAAATGAAATGAAATGTGAAACGAGCCAACAGATAACCAGCTAAAACAATTTCACTCCAATCACTTTCTTAATGAGAAGCCAATTCTTGCTGTTAATTAAACCCGTTATTTAATTCCATTGCTTGTTGCTGCTCTCATTCAGCCACAGCAGACATTTCCAAAACTGTTGATTTTTCTGTTTTTTCTAAGAGCATCGTCAAGATGTTTTGGTGACCTGAGCAATCAACCTTACCAAGACCGTCACCTTTCTTTATTTTTAGATAATGTGTGATGGGTGCCGGTGAGGTGGTCATTTGGCGGCTCATTTTGTGTCTCATTATTGTTTGGCTGCTAATTAACGAAAAAGAGACAACTAAGGGGGCGGAGTCAAGTTAATTGAAACTGAGGTAAAAGAAGTTAATTAGCAGTAAAAACTGATCACTAATGAAGAAGATGGTCAGAA